>OZ030390.1:87661533-88261533 GCA_964023965.1 Melinopterus prodromus
ATTAGGATTTTACACGAATTATTAAATTCTACGAGCAAACGCACTACCATAATTCATATAATACAAAGTTACATTTTTTGTAGACAAATAACATAATATAATGGGTATTTTGTTACGTATATATAACAATTTCAGTCCTTTATTTCGTTGGCTAAGATTATCTGGTAACTGACACGATCTACAGATTTTCAACAAAATCCATTTTTTATCTAACAAGTAATAAATAGCAGGACTGAGTCGGTAAGTATTGAAACTGTCTCCCAAAATGTCCATCAAGTTTACATCCATCTCATATTGCGTCTCACACGCGGTATGTTGTGCTTCTTTTCCAAGTGCGAGTCGAGGTGAGACTTCCGTTTCCCCTTGTAGTTGCATCTCTCAAACGTACATTTGAACTTCGGCTCAACTCCACACTCAAACCTCAAATGTTGAATAAGACCACTTTTCTGCTTATAAATTTTGCCGCAACGATCACAAGGGAAGTTCTCCAGTAGGTTACCGTTGACTAAAATTACATACAATTAGATTATAAAGAACCAAATTAACGCTGTAACCATCCTGCTGTCTACTTAACTATGTATAATCACTAGTCATGCATTTACTTACTGGGTAAACTGCAGTTAATTATTTTAACCATATTGTTTGTTTAAGAATTGGTAATGCACAATCCAGAAATACTTGCCTATCTAATGATTCAAATCATAGAGATACAAAAATTCCTATACCAAAGAGCACTGTTTTTATACCAAAACCACTTAAGTGGTTGAAACACATCGGCATGTTACTATGACATTTTGAGAGTAGCCGGTGCGGTTGTCTGAATGAGGGGCAAGAGGTTGAATATTCCTTTTACATTTAAGAAATCCTGGTAGTTTCCTTCACAAGTGATCTTAGAGCTAAGGTTGCCAACATGGTTATTTTGACGCGGAGACTGGGTACGGGTTTGGCGGTCATTCTCCGGACTACGGGTTTATAGTTAAATTTTCCGTGTTAACGAAATGTAATACTCGATCCTTTGCTTGTGGCGAATTCTTACCGACTAGGCAGTGCTCAGTAATCAGTTGCTAACAAAATTCTTCGCAAAGCGATATTTCTGGTAAAATCCACGAGTTGCAATTTATGAGTTAGTTCTTGTTTATCACCGATACATTTATAAGTTACCTACTTATTATTGTATGAAATGAAATGCAGTAGTATTGTACGAATCTGCATTATAAAAACAAATTCACTCTGGATGGACCACATCTTCAAGTTTGGCAGAAACTGTATTAGAAACAAAAACAATAGAATTGGTTTTACGTGTCCTTAAGGATAATGGAAAAGCTTCTTCTCGGTTGCCACAGATACCTCTCATTGCGGCACTACAAGCATACTTCACTGTAGCATCTTTCACTTTATTGTCAACGCGTCGATATTAGAAGAAGCCATTAAAAACAATAATGACATGAATATTTCCATTCCCTTGGACATTTTAATAAATAAATAAAAGGCTTGAGTATTGGCATTGTTCATTTTATTAAAAACAATAGTATGGATTTCTACACAGACGTTTTGGTATCCTCTAATGCAGGATTCCGAAATATTTTTGTAGCATAGACCACATTGTAGAATAGCCGCAGTTTTTCGGGCTCCAATTTTTATTTTTTTCAAAATAAGAACCACCCGATTATAACACAATCTTCCTCTATCTATTGATGCTATAAAAGAAAGTGGATTAATTGAAGTAAGAAAGAAAATGACAGGTGTTTGATGCAATGTATCGGACCGCAGTTTTGTTTAAATACACATAACGTCTTTGAGGAATTTGATGCTAACAGTCTAAAAACATAGAGAAGTTTGTTGATGACATCTTCAGAGACGAGATATTAATCATTGTTGACATAACAAACCGATTTTCAAAACCCATTTTTTAACCTTTCCCTAAAACAATATTTATTTTATCACTCGATTCAGAATTTTAGTCACTTTTTACTTGACTCAAAGGTCAATTCATTATTTTTTATTAATAATAAGAATTTGGCAATAACTGTGGAATGTAAATTTATTGCAGGAAACCAAAATGAAAAAGTCCAACATGAAAATGTAAGGACCACCCTGCTATATAATTTATAATTTACATCTGATTTGAAGCAAAACTATTTTATTATTTGAAACATTTTAAACACAAAACATAAACTCAAATTTTTTACATATGGCCGCTATGTTTGGTAAATATATGCTTCCGAAGATTTGCCTTTGTACTTGACTTGAATCCGCAGTTGAAGCACTGAAATTATCGCTTGAGTTCTGAATTCATCCTTACCGTGGCGATTTAGGTCACTGTACCGTCGGTAATGTTTACCACATTGCTGGCACATCCATTGTCTATTGCAAGGTCTTCCTCCATTTACTGATGCTACGAAAGAGAAGTGGATTAATCGAAAGAAAAAAAAACTGGGTTTGCAGCTATGCGTCCGAGCGCAATTTTGCTCAATCATCTACGTATATACTAACAGATATTAATCATTACTGACATATAAACCCGATTTTCAAAACCATTTTTTGACCTTCTCCCAAATAATGTACTCACATTCTTTATTTTAACATGAAGCTTAATGTGTTTTGGTAGGCGAAATAGTGTTGGAGATGTTAATACAAATATGAACATTTCGTGAAGAATTTTTCCGTACAGATAGCCTCTTCTAAGTTCGGGAAAGTTAACGTTTTCTGCAGTATTTCCTTTGATCTTGATGCCTAGATCAGAGTTTGTAGTAGTTCCACTGTAGTTTATATAACATCTTATTTATGTGTGCTATTTTAAGCGATCAAGAATAAAACGTATGGTAGAAGAATCAAGTTTATTAAAAAAAAAAACATTTATTCAGTATTCAGTATGCGTAACATTTTGTTGTATATATGCGCAAGCTAAATAAATGTCATCAAAGTGTTAACTTATGGTCTACGTGCTTGGTGAATATGTGTCTCTTCAGCGTTTCCTTCCTACTTGCTTTGAATTCGCAGTGAAAACAGTGAAATTGTCGCTTTACTTGGCATTCATATTTAACGTGGCGACCGAGTTCGTAATTTCGTCTGTACTGTTTACCACAGGTCTGGCAAATAAATTGCTTAATGTACGATCTCCTTGCATCCAATAGAATTGGCACTACGAAAGAATATGTTGATAATTGAAAATACGCGACATATTTGACAAGAAAAAATGTGTACTTTACATTACAGACTACATTACTACTTTGAATATATATAAACAATTAGCACAAATAAACTACGGTGTACAATATCGCGTACAAATATTATGAATTAATCTTAGTCCACAATAAAACAATTCTGTTTTATTTAAGCAATCTTTGATCAAATCAGAATCGATCAAAGATTGCAAAATGCGAAAGTTACTGAAAATCAGAAGTAAAATTGAAGAATTTCACTGCAACTGTGTATGTTGCAGATATTGGGATATACTGGATAAAATAAAAGGAAAGGCGAACATATGCCTTTGATGACGCCATCATTTGTTTGATTTTGGATTAATCGCGAGAATACCAATAGATAGTTCAACAAAATTGCTCTTGATGTCAAGTGACAAGTGCGTATACATGGTGTATACTAACATAACCTTAATCTAAACAATTGTCAGCCGTAGATGAGTGATTTCTTGTGTCTATAAGTAAAATGTTGCACTTAGGCAACAAACAATTTGCAATAAAAGAACAAAAAATGGTAGTCAAAATTGTTTATTAATAAATAATCAAAACAACATTAACACGATATGACTTACTTCTTTGAACCTGCCTGACCTTCTTCTGTCAAATGACTTATCAAGTTTACAAAACGAAAGTTAAAAGTATTGTGAAAATACGGTAGCAATATGGAGTGTGCTCGACTTTCATCGCAATACAATAAAAGTAGGTACATAAAGTCAAAATATCCATTTATTCAGTTAATGCTAACATATTTTTAATATTACTTGTTAATATTTATTACTGTTCTATGGATGGTGCAGTCGTAAAATATATTTTATCAAATTGTTTACTCACTGTTTACTTAACCTACGTGCTTTACAAATATGTGTCTCTTTAGATTTTCCTTCCTACATGATTTGTATTCACAGTGCAAACATTGAAATTGTCGCTTAATTTGACATTCATACTTAACATGACGCTTGAGTTCGTAACTTCGTCGGTAATGTTTACCACACGTTTGACAAGCAAATCGTCCAATGGATGGTCTTCCGTCAACTAACATCGCTGGCCCTGCAAAAGAACATGTGGTTATTTGAAACACAAAGAATGGCTACAATCTCTTAAACAATATGTTTCATAATAAAACATATACATATATTGATTTAAATTTTTATTGGTGTTTTAACAACAATAAAATACCTATCATCATGTTTAACAGGTTTTCTTGTGCTTTTTCCGTATATGTACTTGAAGGTTAGAGTTATGTTTGGCTTTATACGGACACCAGATGCATTGAAATTTTGGTTCAACGCCGCATTCATGCTTTAGATGTCGCGACAACTCATTTCTTCTGTAGTAACTTCTATTACACCCATTGCAAGTGAACAATCTTTTCCGAGGAGATGTAATGGTCCTCGTAAAAACTAAAACAAAAAGTAGTAACGGATTAGTACAATATTTACTATCTTTCGCAAATAAATAAGATAAACGCAGATCGAGAACTTTTTGAACAAATGTCAAATTCCAGTCCAAAATCCAGTCAAAATTATGTTTTTACCAGGAAAGTTGCGGGGTAGTTTTGATCTCTTTCGTTTTTTATGTTTCTTTATATGAACCTAAAGTTAGCTAACAAAATTTCGTCGTAACTTTGTCATAAATTTGCGTTTTTTTTTTTGCTTCTAACTGGGAAACCATCATCTATTCATAAACACAAACTCTCAATTCAAATAAAATTGCATGAAATTTCCTACAAACTTCACTATTTTGTTTTTTTCCTACGACAACCAGTTCGGGTCCAAGCGATGCGATGGTCGAATATAAATCAGCGTATGTTATCAAAACTTTTTGTTGGAATTTCAACTTTTATCGTTCACTTTTATCATACTCTTGTTTAGTAACAAAAGCTGAAAAATCATTAAATTAAAAACGCTCAAAACGCACTTTTGGGTCACTTTTGAAAACCGACGTAGGATCCTTCAATGCGACCCTTTATCGCGTGAATCAGAAGTCAAATCTATCCAAATGATCCTTAAGCAAGAAAAATCGGAGTTTCTTACTTGTAGAATGATGATTTAAAACTGATGAATTTAATTTACCGGTCCATATTATTATGCACGATCTGTGTGGTCATAATCTGGGTATTGATTCCTATAGAAGTTGAAATAAAAAAATTGAAAACTGAAAACCTGAATAGGATGAGGGAAATAAGACCCCTTAAGAGGCCAACTCCCCGAAATTCCTTGTGTTTTCATGATTAGCCGAAGACGTTAATTAGAAAGCTGCGTAGCCAATGTTGAGAAAAAATATGTGCAATTTTGAGGTCCACAGTATGTGTTTTTGTAATCGCATATGAATAAAATTGCACAAATGGTAGAAAAATTAGTATATTTATATTTTTAAGTCAAAATATACATTTATTTTCAGTTTAGTGTGCAGGTTTAGTTGTACATTTTATTATGTATACTCTATAAGCGTCATCGCGATAATATTAACAACTACACCCCAAATTTGCATTATTTGAATTTAAATTTGAAAAATAATGTCATTTTCGACGTTGACATTCAACCAATAAAAATGGTATTATTAAGAGGTTGAGTTAGATTGGCAAATACATACTGTCAAAGTTAATGTTACACAACTAAAATTGTTGAGTATATAGGATTGTAACTTCACTTTGATGTAGTCTTTTGTTTTATGATCGCGATGATGCATGCGTAAAATGTATTTCATCAAATTGTTTACTTATGTCTCCGTGCTTTGTAAATATGTGTCTCTTCAGATTTTCCTTCCTACTTGTTTTGAAGACACAGTGAAAACACTGAAATTGTCCTTTAAATTGACATTCATACTTAATATGACGACGGAGTTTGGAATTTGTTTGGTATTGTTTACCACATGACTGGCAAACATATTGTCCAATGGATGGTCTTCCTCTAACCGATAGCAATGGCGCTGCAAAATAATTAGTTGTTAATTTGATTTGACTCAAAAGATAAAATAAATAAATAATAATTTTATTACCATAGCTATTAACTAAATATTGTATTAATTTTTAAATAGTTAGTACAATAATAGGTATCATCGGGTTGAAGAACTCTTCTCGTGATGTTTGCGTATACGATCCGGAAACTGCGGGTCTACACCGCATTCATACCACAGAGGTTTAATAATTGCTTGGAGTAACTTAAGATTGTTTGACTCAAATAACCATTCTTTGGAGCCAATAATTGTTTGCCTAGTTTTTAGAGGTTCCTAATTATTTATCACAATCAACATTTGAATACAGCATTTTACTCAATGTTTGAATTTTAAACCATCATTCATGATTTTATCAGAGAATTTAACAGATTTTCAATTACGTACATAATTTGTCATGTAACTAAATGACTAGACTAACCAACAGAAAATAATATATATAATAAATATAAGCCGAAATAATAGGATTATTATTAGGATTATTAACGCTAAAACTAAAAATTTATGAAAACCAATTGAAACAGTCTAAACAAAACCTCTTCTCACTTTGTTTTTGTCAGTGATACCATCCATTTTCTCCTGGTAACAACCTTTGCAAGATCTGCGATTTTCTCTTGCCTTACAATCCAGTTTGCTAAATAAATGAGCACTCATTAATCCTTGATTAGGCGGAAACACCATTTGAATATATTCGTATTGTAGCGAATCCTCTATAAGAAAACATTCAATATTAAACATTATATTTGTCAAAAATAATCAAACCAGAAATGATATACCATCATTAAAACAATAGATTATTTGCAAAAAGAGATTTATTCGTGTTAATGAACAAAGGGTAAATAAAGCGTTGTATAGATTGTTGTATCAATCACATTGTCAATCCATGAACTGTAAATGTATGAAATTTCAGCCTGTAATGTCTTGCTGTTTTAAAGTTGCACAGGTGGCATTTAAATTGAGGTTCCACACCGCACTCATATCTCTGATGACGCATAAGATTCCTTTCTTGCTTGTAACTTTTGCCACAATCGCATAAATAATAATTCGATGCCTCCGTTCCCCCTAAAAGGATGTGAAGTATTAATCACATAATATTTAAAAAGCAATTACGACAGGAAGACTGCCACCGTTGGAAATATTGAATGTGATTTTAAAATTGTAACCTGAAATTGTTAAGTGTGAGAAAGTGCGGTAATATTCAGTGGTAAATACTCAGTGGTGTAAAGTTCAGTGGTTATTAGTTATTTAAATCCTTACAAATTTTCTCTCAGAATTCATGGACATCCAATTTTGGTTACAAATAGGCCATATTTTGGTGCTGACTGTTTTCGTTGGCAATAAACCTTGAAAAACGTTTTACGGGAGAAAACTTGGGACTCCTTGTATACTCGAATTTCAAGTGTGGAAGGATACTTAAAACAAACTATTTTATATCAGTGCTGAATTGTTGTCAGGAATAATACTCCAAATAGATGAGCGTGAGCTGGTTACTCCACTCCCATGCAGAAACGCTTAAAGAGCAGATGACTCAGTCGCAACTCAGAAACGACAGGAATAAATGGTCAGTGCGCGATCTATTGGTCATTGGTCATTGGATTGCATAGTCATTGGTCATATCAAACATGACGTACTGATAGAGCATTATTCTGCAATTAATGCTAAGCACTATTATGTTAAAATACTGTCACAAATCATGGTTACTCGGCTACTACTTTGATCAACAGAATTATAACAGCAGTAGAGCTTATAGCAGAAGTTACAGAATAAGGCCTATAACTACATATATTCTCAACGATTTTACTTGAGTAACATTTATTTTGACAGTCTTTGTCGACCTACAAACTTATTCTGGTTTCAACAATTATTTTTCGCGGAATTCAAGATTATAAAATGAAAGGTCTAAAACGCACACACAATTTATTTAAGATGACATTAATGTGCTATGAAAAACGTACTGACCTGATAATACGAAGCAAGCCCATTTTAATTAGTATACATTTGAGTGTCTCCGTTGTTTTATGCTCACAATAGTACATTTTGGTTGATCAACAAATATTTCAATTTTAAAGTATTTTTCAATAAAGGATTACGTAGAAGCAAGACACCGATGATCGATAGTAAGAAACAAGTATATGCACATACATAAATTACTGAAAAATCACTTAAAAAATGAACTTACCTTAAATCGTGGGGATAACATCTTTGACTCTAGAAGTTCATATATTTTTGAGGGAGCCCATTATTAAATAAAAAATACTTTAGAAAATATATATAAAACCATCACTTTATATAAAATACAGCAAAACGTTGAAAATGTCAAATATTCAAACCATTTCAAACGCAACTCATAACATTAACTATTAACCATTAACACAAATATATTAATTAGAGAACATACATTATGAATTAACATAATTTCAAAATTATATTAAAAATTTGAAATCTTGACGATTTACCCGCCCTTGAGTGAACAGTTTGGCGGGTAAATTTTACTAAACGATAGCTATATTTAAAAGGTCGTAAAACGTTGGTTTCTAATTGGCTCAGCATCTCATAACAACTGACGTTTACAAAGTCCATTATCATACTTATGGTCATGGACTACGTGATGCATTCTTTCATGCATTTACAAAGGAATTAGTATATTATTAGACGAACTCATAATCATATTTATATATAAATTGCTAACGTGGTCTGTATGTATATTCAGGTTCCTAGCAATGAGGGTTCACCGCAGGCCCGGGACCCCTATACCGTATGACTGCCCATGGTTCGGTTATCTCGTCTGTAATAAATTCCATTTTATATAAAATGCATTTCGCAATGGTGGTGATGCGAGCTGTTAATCCACCGTCAATAACGTAGGTGTTTATTTGAAGATTTGAACCGGAACAAAGACTGACCAAGTTGATAAAAGGGTGGTAAAACAACCTTATGAACTAAATGAAAAATATAATTTGTGTAAATTTGGATTTGTAGATTGGTAGCAAGGTACTGTAAAAGCAAAGCTGCCAGAAATTAAGTTTTTATTAACTTCAAAATGTAATAACACAATACATAAAGTGTGGACTGGCCACCAGCCAGACAAACTGAATGGAACAAAACGTTTTTAATTCACATTTTTAAACATTTTGCACATTCTGCAGTGAGGGTGATGTCAACATAAACTCTTAGCTTAACAGTAAAAATAAAACCTTACGCTAAATCAATCATACACATAAATTATTCGAATTTATTCACAATTCATCATAACAAAACAACAATAGCCTGAAGATATTAAACGTAAAATATTACATTATTTTATTTCCACCGTTCGGGTGGTTGCATTTGCTTCTGTACGAATTACATTTCAATGCCGTGAGCTCTGAATGAATGAAATTTTAAACTTTCGTTTCTGGCCGTTTTGAAATTACACATGTTGCACTGAAACTTTGGTTCTACGCCACACTCATACTTTCGATGACGCCAAAGATTCCTTACTTGCTTGTAACTTTTACCACACTCGCAACAACTGTTCGATGACCCTAAAACAAATTTTTTAAATTAAAAACTTCAGATCAGAGGCATACAATTTACAGAGGACGAGAATAACAAGTATGTAGGTAATTATATATAGGTAAGTCACTAGAGCCGCGATGGTTGACATAAAATTTATCTTTAGAGAAAGAAAAAATCATGTAATACAAAAGTTGTTTGGCCTTTCATTTACTACATTGCAAAATTGTTTTCATTAATTTGCATTTAGGCGTGGCAGAAAATAAGTACCTTTTTTAAATGGAATACCCTGTATATTATAACATATTATGATGGCAAAGGAATATATCTTACAATTGTATCAGATGATACTGATGATATTGCAGATGATGATATTGCTATAGAGGGTGTTCCTAGCACGTAGTCAATTTTGATATTCTTCAAATGAATTTTTCTTGAGTTTTTAATGGAAAGCATAGTACATTATTTGCTGGTTACATATGTAATATATGTATAATATATGTATAATATATGTATAATATATGTAATATAATATAAGGCATTCCATTTAAAAAACTCTTTTCTTTTCTGCCTCGCGTAAACGAAACACCCAGTATAAATGAAAATAATTTTACGTTGTAGAAAATGTTAGGGCCGAACAACTTCTGTATTAAATAGATTTTTGCAACTCAAAACATAAATGCTATATCTACCACCGCGACCTTACACACCCAAGAATTTTGTAGGATTGAAAAAATTCCACTCGATGTAGTAGTTATCATTGACAAAAGTTATGTAAATGTGGGAAAACGTTTCAGAAATATATTTAGAGACAATGAAAAAAAGATAGCTAAGAAACTTAATTTATTTCAATTGTTATACCTAATAAAAAATAAACATAAATTTATAATAGAAAATAAATAAATCCATAATAGAAAAAAATGCCTTCTGCTAGTTCTGATAAATTTGAAAGTACATAAGTTACGACATAAGTTGACATCGATCACTTCTTCTTAAATGGTCCATGGGAAGAGCTGGTGTGATATTTTAAATAATCACTTCTGGCAGTTTTATAATGGCACACATTACATTTAAACTTTGGTTCTACACCGCATTCGTACCGCTGGTGACGTGTAAGATTTCCTTTTTGCTTGTAACTTTTACCACATTTGCAAGGATAAGTTCCTAAAAATACATTTTGTGTATTAATTAACCGAACGTTAGATTACGCGGAGATAATCCACAGAAGGAACAAAGATAACGAGACGACAAGGGACAATAATAATAAAAAATCCCTACTACAAAGTTTTTCAAAGAGATCACATAAAAGTTAACTTTTTAAAGATTACTTACAAAAACAAACTCTACGCAACAAAAAACGTAAAATATACGAGTAGAATTGTAAAATAAATTTGTCTTAAAACGTCTTAAAAGATTTTTAACAAGAAATAGCAATAACAAGTTTAGTTTTTATTCATTCCAATAACAGTCCCAAATTTTCAAAAGATCTACAAAAGTCTAAACTACGATACAGTATTTGTCATATATAATCAATCGCATCCATCACATTTTCTTATCACGTCTATGAACATTCAGAGCGTGAAATTTTAAGTTATCACTTCTACCAGTAACGTAGTGACACATATGGCACTGAAACATCGGTGCTACGCCACACTCGTATCGCTGGTGTCGGTTAAGGTTTCCTTTTTGCTTGTAACTTTTACCACAACCGCAAGAATGGTTCTTCGATATTTCAGTTGTGCCTAAAACATAACTGGTATTACCAATAATAATCAAAAAGAATAAGTGCAATAGCTTGTAAATCTAGCTGTTCTGCTTTGGAAAGAACTATTAAACATCCATAATTTAGGTAAATATTCAATATAGAGAGGATATCCCATTAGAGTGGTCTCGGAACGTTGTACCTCTGCTGATAAAGATATTTTAAAACTTATTTTCTCTGATATGAGAAACGCGATCGCACATTTTAAATATATTTTGCATTTACTGAGTATCCAGTAAGACGTCAAACTTGTATTTCCTTAAAAGAAATACCCTTAGTTTTCATATTGAGCTGTTGCAATCGTATGTAATAACACCCTGTATACAAGAAAACAATTTGGCTTATGCACTAACTTTTAGTAACTTTAATATCAATTTCTAAAGTGTTTGCGTCTGTCTAATTTTAATGTAGGTAGTTACGTTTAGTTTCTGGGTATTATTATTTATTTGATGTTTCATTCACCATGGTGCATGGTGCAAACAATATTACTGTAACAAAAATACATGAAAAGCGAAGGTGGATACTTCAACAGGGTTTTCATTTCTACTGCAACGTGGCTTTAAATGGACTCTTATGGATGTAGAAGGATATATGTAGGACATAGATATGTAGGATATAGATAGGGGCAGAGTTAGTTTGACATTACAAAAAGTAAAAATCAAACCAAACTTAAAGTTAACTAAAATATTAGGTGGACTAATAAATACTTTTTATTGTTGATTCTCTAGCATCATTTGGTGAAAATACTACAATAGGTACATATGGTTCTGTAAATGAGTGCCGAAGTTATAAATAATTAAAAAATACTAAATATATAATGTTGAAAATAATCTCGGAAATGTTTAAAATGAATGAAATACCGGACGTATACTTACAATGACATATGACAAAATAAAAATTGACACAAAAACAACATCAATAAGATACTTCAAAGGAACATCAGAAAAACACATCACTAAAATACTACAAATACAGCAATAATTTAAACTACTTTGGTAGATAATTTAATGCTACAAACGACTAGTCAAATATAATGGCTTAAAAATAAATTTAAATATATCCTAATGCTCAAGTAAATACACTTATTTGTTTCCGAAAATGACCGCTAACTAATGCAATGTGGTTTAAAACGAATTGTCAAAGAATTATACATAATTCCTAACAAAGAAACAAATAAAGAAAGTAACCATAAGCTTAAAGTTAATTTAATCTACCGTTGTGTGTGCTACTTCGCAGGCCTTCTTCTTGTGATAATAAGCTTGTTTCTTCTCTTGCAGATAAATAGTGGTTACATGCAATCTCCCGTAAGATGGCGAACTAGTTCAGACTTTAGGAGAAACCGTTTATGACACCTATGGCAAACAAACTTTCCCTTGCATAACTGATTTTCTCTTGATCGTTTAACTAAAAATAAAAAAAATCGTATTATAATTAGTCGTTTCATAATAAAAGGGAAATTAGTAATTATTACATGCTGATTGCTACATACGTTTCAATTACAAGGCGAACGAATTTAGTAATATTATTTAGACAAACCAAACTTTAGACAAGTTGTAGGTTGATTCATCAGTAACAATGCTGCCGTAGAATCTTTTATTTAAATTCATTTTTGAGCATATACAGGGTACGATAACGAGGAGATCGATATTTGTAACACGCTTTAGTTTGTACCAGCCACAAACTACAACAGAAATCAGGTGTAGTCTAGCACTTACTCTTGCTCAACTATTCAATGCGAAAAACTAAAATCTTAGAGAAAACTTCGAAATTGTGAACAACTTTTAGTGGTGCGTTATTTTTGACGCAGAGTGTATGTAGGGGTGAAAATAAAGACAAATGTATTTTGTCTAGTTGAACCCAGAAAGTAGCAAATCAACAAAATAAAAACTAAACAAATAAATGTACATAAATTGGAATAGTATCTTGTATACATAGTCAAAATATGAACAATAATAAACATACCATTATCATTATTTTTATATTTTCATTTTAAGATGTAATTAAAATTAACATAAAATTAATTATAAGAATATTAATTTAAAAACTATATGCTAATTTAATTTATACCGTTAAAATCGTAGATTTATTTATATTCATAATTGGTGATATTGTCGTGTAATTTCTTGCTTGGAAAATGTAAAAAATTGATTTTTGTCCATAAAACCGATAAAATTTACTTCTATATATTTTCTTAAATTTAATAAATAACAAATTATACGCAAAAAAATAAATGTGGAAAGTTGTTGTGAGGTCAAAATAACAAATCCGCCAAGTTTTAAAACACGTTCATATATTTGCTGAATAATTAATTGAAGTATATCTGAAAATAAATTAAAAGTCAGAGGTGATATTACAAATATTTCTGTGACGTCTGAAATTGAAATTGATATAAAATTACTTTATTGTACAAATAAGAAATAATTATGCATATAATTGTATAAATGCTCACCTTCTCTCTGAAGGCACATAA
Organism: Melinopterus prodromus; assembly: GCA_964023965.1. Lineage (NCBI taxonomy): Eukaryota > Metazoa > Arthropoda > Insecta > Coleoptera > Scarabaeidae > Melinopterus > Melinopterus prodromus. The sequence continues at coordinate 87,675,413 of OZ030390.1, forward strand.
TTCCGAATGTTATATAATGTTTTAAAGTGTATGAGAATAAATACAATACGATGACAAATTTGTAATAAAGCATTACTTATTTCAAAAGATTTTGTGCTTTTTGCGCATATGCTGCACCATGTGCGACTGCCGCTTTCCTTTATAGTGGCACTCAGTGCATTGGAATTGTGGCTCAACTCCGCATTCGTACTTTATGTGGCGCTGAAGTTCTGGTTTTCTGTGGTAGCTTTTGCTGCACTGAGCACAAATAAATGTTCGGTCTAGGGATACTTTTCGCCGACTACTTACACCTGAAACAAAGAGTTTTAGTTATCATTTTATTTTCATTATTACTTTATTCATTGATTAAGAAATTGTTGAATTCTGCACACATATAAATAAATATTTACAAATATATAACCTGATTTAATTTTTAGATAGTTATATAGAAATAGATACAATAAATGAATTCTGTATTCTGTTTTTCTTTCTTTTTTTAAAGAACTAGGTACATCAAAACTAATAAACAATATCGAGGTAGCAGAAAGTAGATCGAAATAAATCTTACCCTTGTCAGATGCCTTCTTGCACTTGGTTTCTATGTGCACGTACCAATTCGGGTCCAGAGCGCTCTGATCGCTTGCAAAAATTTTCTTTTGCACTAAAAGACTTTCATTTTTAATAGTTATTTATTTATCCCCTAAAATATTGCAAAATTAACTCAACAAAGAAACTAAAACAATTTGTTTTAGTTTGTTAATCACATTATTTTTTTATGACCGTTAAGTAACAAACAATACCATATTAAAGGAACAAATATTATCATTATTTATTTTAGGGTATTTTAAAATTAATAGTTTTCATGCGGCACAAAAACAAGCTTAATTTTAAAATATTATTTATTTAGTTAGATATTTAGTGTAGATACCTTTACTATTTTTTTATAATTAATATCATTACTCATCAATATAAAAATCGAAGAATAAAAAATGTTGTATGAATTATTCCTCACACTGGCACCATAAAAAATATCGGACAAATGAGACGAAACAGATTCTTGTATATTTTTTCACAATTTCTGCATTCAGACGCGGATTAAACGGAAGACAGTGTAGGTACTTACCCATAATCTGCTGCCACAAAAGACGTTATGCTGAGAGCTAATCCAACACTTCTAAAATGTTTACCATGCAGAAAGAGGAAAAACACCAATTGTAATGTGTAAACATTAATAGATTCATGAAGATTTTGAAATTTGATAGTACACATTTTTCCTGGCGGGGCAAAATGTAGCTGATGATATTTTGTGAATGGAAAGTTCATAGACGTTTTCGACTTTTTGTCCACTAAAAGTGGGTAGTTTGGACATCTTATCCTAGAGCCCTAAAGCTCCAACGTCAGTTGCGTTAATTTCTACAATAAAAGTTCTCCTTTACAAAACAATTCAATATATTAGGGCCTTGTTTGGCAGTTTTACATTATTTAATAAAAAATAGTATACTGTGTACCAAGCCGAGAAACTGGTTCTTTTCCGGGTAAGAGAAGAGTTGCACAGGCGAGCATAGCGAGTCTGGGCACTTCTTGAGGCCCGGAAAACCACTTTCTGGGCGTGGGTATTTCTGGGTAATAAGTATGTGTGCAGCACACATAATTTTTTATCCTACATAACAATTTCGAAACGAAATCACCCGTTTCTAAAGACCAATCTCTGACATATTGGCGTTTGACAAATAAAATCCGTTGACGTTTTAATCACAAACGTCAAACCGAATCGAAGCTGTGTTTTGATTGGACAGAGATATTGCATTTTCCGGGCTAGCCCCGAAAAGTGTTCATTACAGGCCGGGCTGCGGCTGGCTGGCAAATAGCATCTTTCGTGTCTCCATAGAGACGCGAAATAGAATATTATAATACAAGTTTTATAAGACAAAATTTGGCGCACGAGTTGTTTTGGGCCCAAATGGAACGTGTGCGCCAATGCGTCTTATAAAACGATTGTTATATACTATCCTTTCTACTTTGCGACATCAATTTTACATAAATGTCAAAAATTGCGGTTGTCATCTTACAATCTAGTGTAATTTTTTTCTTCACCAGTTGGTAGTTGTAGTAAAATTCACAAATACGATTAAGGCGAGCCATTAGCGATTCAGATGTCAGCCTTACTTGACACTTGACGACAATTTCATCAATATCTAAATTGTAGACTTCCGCGGTCTGAGTCAATGATATATTGATTTCCGGGTGGAAACCGCGTTGAGGACTTTGAAGTAGTCAACTACTTCAAAGTCCTCAACGCGGTTTCCACCCGGAAATCAATATATAAATTTCATCAATCTTGGAAAACTAAAAATTATTGTAAGTTTGTGATCTAGTGTTTTCATAACGACACCGAAAGCGGTTTCGTTATGAGCTTATAACGAACGCAAAGTAGAAAAACACTTTTTTCTACTTTGCGTTCGTTATGAAGTCATAACGAAACCGGTTTCGGTGTCGTTATGAAAACACTAGATCACAAACATTTGGTAACTTTTAGCTTTCCAAGATTGATCAAATTGACGTCAAGTGTCAGGTAAGGCTGACATCTAAATCGCTATTGGCTCGTCTCAATCGTATATGTGAATTTTACTACAACTACCAACTGTTGAAGAAAAAAATTACACTAGATTGTAAGATGACAACCGCAATTTTTGACATTTATGTAAAATTAATGTCGCAAAGTAGAAAAAATAGTATATAACACTCGTTTTATAAGACGTATTGGCGCACTCGTTCCATTTGGGCACTCCTCGCTACGCTCGTCGTGCCCAAAACGACTCGTGCGCCAATTTTTGTCTTATAAAACTTGTATTATAATATACTATTCTACTTTGCGTTCGTTATAAACTCATAACGAAACCGGTTTCGGTGTCGTTATGAAAACACTAGGTCACAAACATTTGGTAACTTTTAGTTTTCCAAGATTAATGATATTGACGTCGACTGTCAAATAAGGCTGACGTCTCAATCGCTATTGGCTCGCGTCAGTCGTATTTGTGAATTTTACTACTACTACCAACTGTTGAATATGAAACTACTCTAGATTGTAAGATGACAACAGCAAATTTCAAAATTTAACACTCGTTTTATAAGACGTATTGGCGCACTCGTTCCAAAACTACTCGTGCGCCAACTTTTGTCTTATAAAACGTATATCATAATATACTATTTCGCATCGTGTAGGATAAAAAAAAATATTATCAAATAACGATTGTTAGTGGCACGATTTTAAAATTATGCATTAGTAATTTTATGCATTTGACGCATATGTCTGAGAAGGTGCGAACGCCGCTTTCCTTTATATTGGCACTGACCGCATTGGAATTGCGGCTCAACTCCACACTCGTACTTTGTATGTCGGTGCAGTTCTTTGTTTCTGTGGTAGCTTCTGGAACACTGAGCGCAAGTAAACGGCCTTTCAAGTTTTATTTTTTTCTGGTTACATCCACCTGAAAAAGAAAATTTAAATTAATATTATAAGAGTTCATATTTATTTATTCATTTGTTCATTGCACTTTATAGATTTCGTACGTCACTGGCTTGTTATCTTATTCGTCATGATGCACTTGTTGATTTTCCTTTCCACAACCATTAACTTCACTTCGAAATAGATGCGAAGAATACCTACATTTTAAAGACTATGACAAACAAGTTAGAACTTCTTCTTCTATAATTCTAACTTGACGAAGAACAACATTTTGATGAGAGTTTTGGCCTGGTGGCATGATATGCCCATATTTATGCTCTGAAAATGATGCTGAAACATGAGGCAACCAACTTTTTGTGGCACCAGAAGAATAGTAAGGACCTTGAACAAATGTGGTTCCCGCAAGATGGCATCTTTTGAAACAATTTCATCATGTATTTTAGAAACATTGCGTTTTTTTTATTTCTTACTGGCATAAACTAAAGTTAAAATAATAGAAAAAATCGGATAATATCAACAACAACTACAATAAACCTCCTTTATTAATCCTCTCTATTTTATTTGTATAATGCTATGCCATGCACATGTGGTGAAATAACCTTTGCAATTGTTACCATTTGGATATTTTATTCTGGTACTAATTTTCCGTGTTTCCGAAGAATGTGCGAACGAAGAAGCGTTTCTCGTTTGCCTTTATAGACACAATTTTCAATTGGACAGATAAACTGTGGCTCAACACCGCAATCGTACTTCACATGTCTACTAAGGTGATGAGACCATCGATATCGTCTTTTGCAGTTCGTACACTCGTACCCATGCTCATCTTTTTCACCAGAACAATCTACAACAAATCAGCATTAGTCTGTTCATATGTTGGAGAATATACTTCATCAACCCAGGATTGTTAGACTAGGTACCACAATAGAATGTAGGTAAAGAAAGAAGACACATTCGATAGATTTATTTTAGGCAATACAATTTACGACTCAATCTTATGATATGAAACGGAAACGGAACTATAATTTCAAACGTCTCCTGAATAAGGTTGCACCACTAAATCAAAACATAAAATCAATTCAAACGTGATTTGTTTTAAAATATTAATCATATTCGAATAATAAAGACTCTATCTTAGGACAGGTTTGGCAACAGAAACGGAAATATAACTTCAAACATCTCTTAGAAATACAAAGTTCATTGAGCACAAAGCTGGGCGCCCATTTCTTTGAAGTTGGTGAATTGGCAAGGCTGGGTTGAATGTAGGAGAGCATTATTAATACCCGAATCCTATCGAACAGGTAAACAAGAAAAAAGATTTATCTTTGGCAAAACTAAAAGAATCATTTTTATTTACACTACAAGTCAAAGGTTGTGAAAAAGTAATAAATTCGTCGAGATAATAGGTTCGTTCGAGCAGTCGTCAAAACCAGTCAAAACAATTGGGGATTCTTGTACGCATACGCAAAGCAGGCTTTTGCAGGGCAAAACCGCCATTTGGCATGCGCAGGAGAAAGAATAAGTGCTTTATGCACTTATTGTACTGCTGCTCGAACAAACCTAATAAAATTTTAAATATTTGGATTTTTATGTCCATGTTTTCGTTGTAAATGTGAAAGTAGATGTGTTGGTCGTTTGGCCGTATAGGTACAATTTGTAATGTTGCAGCTGAACTGCCGTGCTACGCCGCACTCGTACTTCAGGTGTATGGATAAGCCTCGTTTTTGCTTGTAATATTTTCCGCATCGGAAACACTCAAACGTATCTTTTATTGCTGTCAAATCACTTCTACCTGAAATTTTAATGGTGTTAATTTTTAATACTCTCTTAAATTATTCAGTACAATAATTAGCTATGATATTTATCAGATTACAGATTATAATGCACTTATGACGACTATCAAACAAAACAAAGAAGATTGTATAAGTACTAAAAGCACCTATTCAAGAAAAAAAGGAGAAAAATAAACAAAGACATAACCGAATACAACTTCAACGTGATTAATAGCTTTGCAATATTATAAAAAAACACTTCAAACAATAATAAAATTTAACCAAGAAATAAAAAATATGAAGAGAACAGAGAAATGCGCCTGGATCACAAAACAAATTAGACAAACTCAAGGATGGAAATAAAGTTTACAAAAGATATAAAAAGAATCCCAATAACAAAATACTTACACAAGAATATATTACCTTCAAAAAGGGAAACAAAAAAATATATAAAATAAAATATAGCTTTTAAAGGTAAAGGTACTCTACTAGGTACTCTTTACTCTTAAGAGTTTTTCATATTATTGGTAACATCCTGTACATGCAAGCAGGTAATTACATTGTAATATTTGCATTTTAGGTTTAGACAAGCCAAGTACACGGAAGTAGAGTTGCAACCAGCAAGTTATTTTATTTCAATTACTGAACATGAAATATTATTGAAAATTAATCTAGAAGCATATGACGGACATACCGCTACACGGTATTTTCTTTTTCTGAAGAAAAATAAAAACTTAGGTAAACATCACACTCGTACTAATTACTTTCAAGCCAAAGTTTAATTGGAGATGTTTATTGGATTACCTAGGTCAATGCCTTAAAATTAATGTTTCATCATGTTTCATTGAATTTGCTTTTATTACCGCTATTAAAAAAAAAAAAAACTTTCTATACAAGTTTTTATACAGAGAAACATGTGTGTAAAGTTATATAAAATAAACGTAATCAACTACAGCAAAAATGCTGCGAAAGTAACGGCAATACTGTAAATTTAAAGTATTTACGGCTTTTAAAGTGATTAGCGTATTTTTGGTAAGTGATACCAGCTATATTGCTGTATTTTTTATTTACAATACGTGTCATTGCAATATTCCTGTGAAATTACAACACCATCGCGGTATTTTTAAAACTTACATCAAAAGTTCGGTAATAGCTCAGTAAAGTATTTTACTTTAATTTTAAACCTACACGAAACCCAATTATATCGATAATTTTCGATAATCTATATGCACTGTTTGGAGGTGCCTCTTGAAGTTTCGCTTTAACTTTATGCGATAAGAACAATTTGGATATTGGCTTATCCAATTCGGTAGTCGACCACATTCATACCTTATATGGGATGCAAGATTGCATCTATATCCGTAGCTTCTGTTGCATGTATTACAGATGAAGACTGAAAGACACAATTTGTATAAGTACCTTGACCTAATAATATTTTGTGGGTAGTTACATCCCAACAACTTACGGCATTAAATTTTCCGATATGTTTGATGATTACTTACATACTTAAAAAGCAGAAACAGAACAGAACATCGGCAGGACATAAACAATTACTAGGAATCAGTATCATGTAAGATTACCCATCGCTTTTAACTAAGAGATTTTATTTATTAAAATGATAAAATATAATGTTGTCATAACCTATCCATACAGTAAACACAAAACTTACATGTCCTCCATACTTTGACAGAACTATAATTTAAACTATAACTACATCCTAGATTGTATAAACGATTAGTGAATTGAAAAACAAACATTTTTTTAGTTAATTCTATTTATATATCCGTGTTTGCGTAGCGAATGCAATTGGAGGGAAGTTTTACGCTTAGCTTTATAAGTGCAACCTTTAACATTGCAGCTGAATTGAGTCTCCACGCCACATTCGTACATCTGGTGCTGATATAAATCATGATTCCGATTGTAATGTTTTCCACAACGGAAACACTCCAAGAAATCTTCGGCTACAGTCTCATCACTTCTACCTGAAATTTTAAAGACATTAGTTTCACATTTTCTCATCGACCAATGTGGTATCATTTCAATTCAGTTTATTCAGAAATTTTCACAAACTAAGCAAAGGACACATACAGGAAGGATACATTATTTGACAAATATACGGATCACACCTATCTGAAACCAACTACATACTCAACAATGGTACTAACCAACTAACTTAAATACAACAACAACAACATATATTTAATTTAATTAGAAGTATTAGAATGTGAATGACAATTAATCTAGGTGAAGATATTTTGATGGATAAATAACCATGACAAGGATTTGAGCAGTGATGCTCTGCAATGCTTGGTTGGGCACATCAACCAATTGAGCTACCGAGGTCTATGCAAATATATAATGTTGAACCTTGAATATATAAACAAGCCAATCGTGACTTAATATTAATCGTTTCTGTTAATAAATAATGTTAATCACACAAAGTAAATATTTACGTTGGAAATAGCAAAAAATAACGTTTTAAACGTTACGGATTTAAACATAATAAACCACAACAATAACATACAATATTTGCATACAACAAACGTTCAAAAATGTTGGTTAAACCACGGTTTGTACCCAAGAACGCAGACGAAGGAATTCCTGCCAACATCTGCTCCGAGAGCCAAGCAGCCTAGTAATAGCCAAGACCTCTAGCTGGGTCTAGCATGAAACAGCTAAAAACATTTATAGGCTTTTCTGCCACAAGGACAAGACTGTGAGCTGTGAAAGGAAGACCCAAGCTGAATACAGGTATACACATATGACAGTGTCTGTTTAGACACCATCCACATAAGATGGAACAGACAAATGAAGATACCTGCAGATTCTGCGATAAAGAACTGGAAACTGTGGAGCACATACTAGGTACGTGACAGCGTACGTTTGCTTCGCACCAGAATGTACTACCTGGGTGTAGGGACACTAGACCCCACAGATGTGGTACAACTGCCTCGTCAAAGTATTACGACGTCATAAAAAGGCTACACATCGACGGACTCTAGATACATAGGGAGAAATTACAATCAATCAAGCCAGGTTGACGTTCAAAAGCGGGAAAGCCAAGCGAAACACATAGCAACATGTTTACAGTTTACTATGAAACGGTTTTGAGGTTTCTAGGACATTTAGTTAAGCTGGTATAAATTTGCAATTGCTAAGATCACGTTTTTTTAAATTTAGACCTATTTTTTCTGAAAATTAGGACGATAGGATTTTTTTTGGCGATAAATGTTTCTGTTGCAATTAAGACAATTAAAAGCCAAAATGCAACATAAGTAAGAAAAATATGGAGTTGCGTTTTAAAGAAAATGTTAATAAACACTATTTTGTCATGGTATTTGAAATTATACTCTTTGTCAATAAAAATGTATTGGACCTGTAACCAATTAATCACTCAGTTCATCCAATTAAATCCACATTACACCACTTCAAATTTGAAATTTTAGTATTTGGGATCAGTAGGATCTAATAAGCAACAACTATTGTAGAAAAATCACTAACATTATATAAGTTAATAGATTATATTTGTTCTTGATTATGAACATAAATTACAATATTTCCTAATACAGTATGGCTAAGTTAAACATAATACTGACAGGTTTGACAACTACATCTTTGTTCTTTGCACTCTAAGCACTTACGTCATAGGTTCTGTCAATAACTAAAGAGTTTGACAAAATATCTTTAAAATAATCGAATATTCAATAATGTGATTCATGTAATATATCCATGTTTGCGTAGCATATGCGATTGCAGATGAGTTCGCCGTCTGGCCTTATAGGTGCAACTAGTAACGTTGCAGATAAACTTCGGTTCCACTCCGCATTCGTATTTCTGGTGTTGGCAAAGGCCGTGCTTTTGCTTGTAATGTTTTCCACATCGAAAACAGTCAAATGTAGCTTTGGACGTCTGCCAATCGCTTCTCCCTGAAATTTTAATACTATTAGTTATATATTCCTTCTGCAACCAAAATCAGAACAACGACATAATGAAGATACATAAATATATTTTATTTTCTGTTTGTGATTATAGATATTGAACCATCGTTCAGGTCACTTACCCGAAATCGGGACTCATTTGTTTTAGCTAACGTTTACTGTGCACTAATTTCAGATGACGCTGTAAGTTCCCCTTCAACTTTGTACGATAAAAACAGTCTGAATACTGGCATATCCAATTTGGTTGCTGGCCACATTCGTGCCTTTGATGGGCAGCAAGATTCTTCCTATATTTGTACCTTCTGTTGCATGCACTGCAGGAGAATCCTGAAAGAAAGTTTGGAAGGTTATTACAGAGTAGGTTTAGAATATTATATTTCCCAAACCATAATAATTACACTTTGTGTACTTTGAGAACGCGAAGTTGAAACAAGCTGATCACAGGACCCAGAAGGACTTCAAGAGGTGCGTGTGGAAGGTAGTATTCAGTTCCTTGGTAGAATTTCACTTGCAGTGGGTATTCTTGTAAGGGAAGCAATTTTACGGGCTTAAGAACAAATCGTACATCAAAAAGCACAATGACATAAGTGCAAATGAAGCTTGCGTTTGGGTAATCAATGACTTTTTTTAATAACTTTTGTTTATTTTTTTTGTTTCCTATAAATGATGACAAAGTTTCGTATTTTACAAATTTGCTAGTTAAAGGCATCACACATAGTCTTTGTTGCGGATATCTCGTGGACTGTCCTTAAGTGACGTGTTAAATTTCCTTTGACCCTAGTGCGATACGTACAGCCGGAAACTTGACACACCCAATTTGGTTCTCGGCCGCATTCGTTCTTTATATGAAAGAGGAGGCTTCTCCTGTATCGGTACTGTCTTCGACAGGCGTCGCAATTAAACACACCTGCAAAAATGTATGGGTTAATGAGTTCCAAAGATAATCTGAAAACAAAAATGTGTATTGTTAGTACACACTATTGAAGTGAAACTGTTTACACAATCCACATACACAGCAGTTAGAACATGAGTAACAAATCTAACCTCTATCCTAAAATAATGTCAAAGACTCTTTTATATTACTATTCATCAGCCGACTTTTAACATTAGGTGCACTGGTGTCCTTCGGTATCGATGGAACATCATAGAAAACATCCTAGAATCATCTAGAAACATCCTAGAAACAACATAAGACGTGCCACAGACGCGGGCCATAATAATGATAATTCGGGCCTGCCGATGCCCCCGTAGTGGCGAAAGCTGTTGGGGATGTTAAGGCGTGGATTATTATTATTATTATTATTATCATAGAAGACACTTCAGAACACATTCAAATTTGGAGTTGGCATAAACTAGCTTCCATCTAGGAACGCATACACATTTGGTATTTGTGACTTCAAGAGGTGCGTGCAGCAGGTGGTATTCAGTTCCTTGGTAGAATTGTGGAATTTCAGTGGGTAGCAATCTGGTTAGGGAAGCAATGTACAAACTTATGACCAAATCGAACATCAAAAATCACAATAAGTGCAAATGACGCTTGTGTGTAGGAAAGAAGAAGGTTGTTAAAGCGGTGCACAATAACGCGATGTTGTCACTTGTTTGGCATGTCAATACGATAACTAGTTGTGTTTTTACTTTATCATACGCAGTATGTTAAAGTATTGTAATCATGCCGAAAAAAAAATTTGAGATTTTAGCGGAAATAGGTCTTTTTGGGTCCCCTGAACATTTTTGACCAAGGTACAAAAAAATTTCTGTGTGTGTGTGTGCGTGTGTGTGTGTAAACGATTTTTGTGGCGACGATTCCGGAGAAACTACTAAAGGTATCGGGACGAAAGTTCATATTTAGAAGTTTCATGACCTAACTTAGAGCTGAAAAGCTTTTGGTTCAAATGGGTCCAAAGGAACTGGTAGTTTATTCTAAGCTTTTTTCAAGGATTTTGCAAATGAGCCGCAATTTCTGTAATTTCGTCAAAATGGTTGAATAATAAATTAAAGTAGAGGAAATTTTGAATAATTTATGCCTATGACATTTTTTGGTAAAATTAATAGTTTAGCTGCAAGAGCAAGTTCTATTTCATCGAGATCGGTCGCATCTGCATTGATATGAAACTACATAGTAGCCAGGATTCTGACAAATATTTTTTTTGTGCTGTCACACTCGAAAACAGCTGATTTCATCAGAGGTTGGAGAACCGCTATGGAACGTTGCCGCTCTAGTGCGGCAAATTACTAAATACAAATTATATATAAAATAAGATCACCAATTTGATTCTTTGTTGATAAGAAATATCAACTTGTCTTTATATCTAATTCTAAAAACGATAAATTGAGAAAATTGTAAATAAAGTATAGCGATGAGTGTACTTTTATTTTAATATGTTAGTACGGATGACACATCTACAGTGTCATGAACAAATATAAATCTGTCAGAATTTGAATTAAACTTGAAGTTTCGTGAAAGTGGTACCAACCTAACATTTCCTATACAGAAATATAACCATTTTTATTTTTTAAATACATGTTTCTCAAAAGCAACACAATAGACGTTGATGTCACTCCTCCCAAAAAACTAGATAGCGCAACTTGTTCACGTGCGACGGCGACGCTTCGGTGACGCGCCGCATCACCGCTCGTCGCGCTATTCCGTACTTTCGGCACTTGTGACATAAATAACTATTATTCTAATGACGTAGTGTAGGGTAGTGTCAAGTGCTGATGCTTTGACAATACCTACGATTTATCTCAATAAAATAGATTCTCATGCAGCTAAACTATTAATTTTATATATTGTATGATAAAGTTATGTGCCTGGCCACATCAGATTTTTTACTTTATCATACGCAGTAAGATAAAGTATTGTAATCACGCCGAAAAAAAAAAATTGAGATTTTAGCGGAAATAGGTCTTTTTGGGTCCCCTGAACATTTTTGACCAAGGTACAAAAAAATGTCTGTGTGTGTGTGTGTGTGTGTATGTCTGTGTGTAAACGATTTTTGTGACGACGATTCCGGAGAAACTACTAAAGGTATCGGAACGAAAGTTCATATTTAGAAGTTTTGTTACCAAACTTAGAGCTGAAAAGCTTTTGGTTGAAAGGGGTCCAAAGGAACTGGTAGTTTATTCTAAGCCTTTTTGAAAGATTTTGCAAGTCAGCCGCCATTTCTGTAATTTCGACAAAATAGTTAATTAATAAATTAAAGTAGAAGAAATTTTGTATAATTTATGCCTATGACATTTTTTGGTAAAATTAATAGTTTAGCTTCAAGAGCAAATTCTATTTGATCGAGATCGGTCGCATCTGCATTGATATGAAATTACATAGTAGCCAGGATTTTGACAAATATTTTTTTGTGTTGTCACATTCGAAAACAGCTGATCTAATCAGAGGTTGGAGGACCACTATGGAACGTTGTCGCTGTAGTGCGGCAAATTATAAAATACAAATTTCAAATAAAATAAGATCACCAATTTGATTGTTTGTTGATAAGAAATATCAACCCGTCTTTATATCTAATTCTAAAAACGATAAATTGCGAAAATTATAAATAAAGCATAGGGATGAGTGTAGTTTTATTTTAGTATGTTGGTAGGGATGTGTCATGAACAAATATAAATGTGTCAGAATTTGAATTACCTTTTTAAGGTGCGGTTTCATTAGTGATAATGGCAGTGGTAGCCGACGCCATTATAGTATTTCCAATAGAAAATTGCTAGTGACTCATATTTATGTACATGCAAAGTAATATGTGTCATTATCACGATATGTAAGAAATACTATAATTTCGTATTCTACCACCGCCATTAGCTACCATTACCTACCAATCGGAACGCACCTTTAAACTTGACGTTTCGTCAAAGTGGTACCAGCCTAGCATTTACTATACAGAAATCATTTATTTATTTATTATTTCTTAAAAAGCAACACAATAAACGTTGATGTCGCTCCTGCCAAAAACTAGATAGCGCGACTCGCTCACATGCGACGGCGACACTCCGCCTTCGGTGACGCGCCGCATCACCGCTCGTCGCGCTATTCCGTACTTTCGGCATTTGTGACATAAATAACTATTATTCTAATGATGTAGTGTAGGTAGTGTCAAATGCTGATGCTTTGACAATACCTACGATTTATCTTAATAGAATAGATTCTCATGCAGCTAAACTATTAATTTTATATATTGTATGATAAAGTCATGTGCCTGGCCACATCAGATATTTTTTTCTTTCAGTCATGGAATGGACTTCCCAATCTCCACAACTGAAAATTTTGGAGAATATACCTAAAAATCTGATCTATTCACAAAATCTTTGAACATCGTTCCATTTCTAAAAACTGAGTTGGTTGCTGTGGCAACAAAGTCAAATAAGTCATAAACATGACAAAAATCTTTTAAAGAATTAACAAAAGCTTTTTTATTTTAATATTTTTGTTAAAAAAACTAAAATGGAATTTTTAAATTATGTCTTATTTTAATATTATTAAGTCGTCATACAATTTGCTATGGACTTAAAGGCGACATCGACACAATAAGAACGAGTTTTTCAAGTCCTTGATGTTGTGTATTTGCACACTTAAAAATCTATAAACAAAAAATTTACGTGTACATAAAATTTTCTATTAAGCGAATGAAATATAGAAATAAATTATATAATAACAATCCACGGATTATGGGGATTTATCACAAATAATCACTGTAGGATAGCTTAACTGTCACACCTTAACATAATTCAAATGTACTACAAAACATAAAACTACCGAATAGCGCAATGAAATAAAACTAAGCAAAGTAATATACTTCAATACTTTTATTAATGCATAATATGATGTAATAACTAATGGTCACACGTTAGTGTCATTACTGCAACACACTAGTGGACAGCTGACGTTTCCGCTGTTTTTCTAACAATATGTTATGCTGCTGTCGCATATGTCGTGCCATATTTCCTTTGAGCTTTGCCCTATATTGACAGGCTCCTACCATACAGCGAAACTGCGGTTCTTTACCGCACTCATATCTCATGTGCTGCGAGAGTCCTTGTTGGTATTTGTAATTCCTACCACAGCTCGGGCAAACATATACACCTAAAAGAAAAGAATGTATGAGTGTTAAACGAAGAAAATAAGAATCTTCAATTTTAAGTTTTTCAGATTATCTAGTTCTTACGTTGCGATGTTATCAATCGATTTTTTTAACGAAAATAATGTATCATCTTCATTAATATAAGTTTATCTATCCTAACTTTAAACTTTGATTAGATTCACAGGCGGTTCAGAATGATCAAACAGTCTTGTACTCAATAAATGAAAAAACAACTTTTCAGAATAGTACATCATTGTTTGTTTACTACTCAGCACACGTTAGTTATAAATCAAAGGATAAATAAATAATACGTCATATTTTAAGTTTTAGTTATTTATCAACCAATAAAACTATAATATCACAATATATTTCCTATTAAATAATATGTACTACTATTAAATTTGTGTTGGTTCAAGAGGTAATATCAATAATAAATATACCCAACAAAGTAGTATTGCAAGGTCTATAATAGTATGAATAGTGTGATGTGTGCAAGTAAGATCATGACTTTTATGCATTCCTTAGGCTCAGCATTTCAATCCCAGTTAATCCACGAACCGAAATCTCCTAAATCTCATTTTTTTTTAGAAGATACACAGATTCTAACAATTAACGTTGGCTATACTGCTTGAAACTGTGTATCTTCTACACAATGTCAGACATTAAGATAACTAAATAAACCAAAGGTTAAACGTGACTAAAACTTATATAATTATTTCACGGGGTGTCTCAAACTATCGAACCATCATTGTAGTTCTCACTATATAGTCAGGTGTGACATAATTTTTTCTTTATTTTGCAATCGGAATAGTAATAAATTTCTTTATAGTGCACTGAAAAAAGCTATCTTGCACGTGCACACTGACTAAACAACGTTTAAACGTTGAAAGGTTTTTTATATTTTTATTTACTAAGAAGTATATCCAGTTGGTTACACTGCTGGATCGCGTTTACGCTGTTTTGTTAACAATATATTATGCTGCTGTAACATGTGTCTAGATAAGTTTCCTCTCAGCTTCGCTTTATATCGGCAATTTTGTACAGCACAGACAAACTGTGGATCTTTGCCGCATACGTATCTCATGTGCTGAGTAAGACCTTGATGGTATTTGTATTTCCTTCCACAGCTTGGACAGACAAACAAACCTAAAACAAAAGAGGGTTAGAAGACAACATTATCAACGTTATTATTGTATAAACTATTTCAAGAACACAAAGTGAAACTGATGGTCAAACCGAATATATATGTTTTTGGGACGGTTGATATGCATTTCAAAATGATGTGTGTCTGAGCATGGGTAGAACCATTTGAATTTGAAAAGAGGTGGTACATAAAACGCAATCAGAGTTAGGAAATTTCTCCTAGAAAACTAATCGACATCGTATCAACATAATTACAGAAGTGTCCAATAGATATGAGTGAACAGAGAAAGGCTTTTTAAAAGAGAAAGGCTACTTTAAATATAAGAAAATAGTTTTTTTTGGGTTCGAAGGGCTTTAATCGATGGTTTGACCTTTTTATTAATCCAATATTTCGCCGATAATTTGCGGCTTCATCAGGGACTAAAATAATACATAATATGACGACATTTTGCAAAACAAATACAAATGAAACATACCTATTTATGGTCTCAACAATTAATCACATTAGACGAAGAAAACAGCATTACAAACAATATAAGCAACAACACATGACAACAGTACAACGATCGATTTCGAACTGTAGACACCGATGGTCAACGCAAGGTTATTTTTTCCCCTCACGCAAGGTACGTTTTTTGAACCTTGTCAAAGTCAATGTTGTGGTTTTGATTTAAGCCATGCTGGGACAATGCGCTTGTAAACTTTTTGTTTCTGATACCTCTTCTGTGTTGGTCTAACCTGGTCTACAGATAATTACGTGTTTGACCCACAAAATTCGAATCGCAACTGGCACAAGGAATAGAGTAGACGACATTACTCATATAATGTGAGGGAGTTGCTTGTTTTAATTTAGTAAAGAACTCTCCCACAGTTCTTATAATATAATAAGCAACTCTCAGGCGGTTTATGCAAAAAATGCGAGATATAAGATGAGAAAATGCCGGAATGAAAGGAAAACTCTTATAAATTGCAACGTGCGTCCTGGGAGGGACGGACGTTTGGTCCATTGCGTCTATAGGGTCCATAGTCAAAAATAAGTTTTCTCAATAAATGTCTCGGATATCCATTATTTAAAAAATCTTAAAGATTTTGTTTTTGTTCTTCTTGTGGAAAGCTGGATGTGACAGCTTCATAACCCGTCTGTTGATCGCACTGACAATATTGAGTTTCTGGTTAATTGGATGATTGGAGTGAAAACTTAAAAACCTGCCGGAGTTAGTTTTCTTCCGGTAACAATCTGTCCTAATCTCACCATTCTCGCCCCTCGCCCCACATCCGAAAAGGGTAAACAGTTTGTTGTTGACTTCCCTTTCGACCGTAAATTGAACGTGCACATTGAAACAATTAAACTCATGCAACACAACATCAACAAACTCTAAAGGCAGACACACTACCAACTCATCAACATATTTCTTAAATTTTTTAATAGATATTGTTTACCGTTTTACTATATATTGTGTTGGACTTATTTATTGGAGTATATGATTGTCGATGGTTAGTTATTTTGTTATACCGTGTGTTCATTTCAAAAGTATCCACCCTTAATAACTCTTACCCAGATGCGATTATTGCTTTGAGTGAAAACACGTCGATTTAGATATTGAGGGGGATTTTCAAAAATGGTACCTAGAGATGTTTAGGTTTCATCCCTTCACCCCCAGCCACCCCACTTTGAAATTTCAAATAGCACCCCCTATCTTGTGATACATCATTTGAAAGGGCACAAAATTATTCACTCAACCATGATACAAAAAATTAAATTGATCGATTGGTTCTTAAGATAGACTACACAGAAGATGGAAGGTATGAAATAACTCAACCCTTAATAACTCATGACCTGATGTGATTATTGCTTAGAGTGGAAACACGTCGATTTAGATATCGAGGGGGATGTTCAAAAATGGTTCCTAGTGAATTTTAGGTTTTATCCCTTCACCCCCCAGCCACCCTACTTCGAAATTTCCCCGCAGTGCCCGCAGTGGGCAATACGGACTAAATTGACTACCACTGCTCTAGATTCTACAAAGTAGTCCAAAGTATGACAGGTTTTGTCAGTTCTTAATATGTTCGTCCAAACTACAGATTATTTTTTTAAATTATGGTTATTTTGTTATATTTTTTAATCTTAATAGAAATTATATTTCATTTCAGTATCCACATAGCTGCATCACGTCAGTTTTATTATTAATTATTATAATACGTAACAACACGTGTTAACACGTTTTTATTTTGTCATTGCTGGGTAGTTAAAAAGCCGAATACAAAACAGGAAGAATGGAAAGAAAGTAGTTTAGTCATTTATATTATATTTTATTTAATTCTATTAACAATGTTCAGTCTAATAATTATAAATTATTTGCATATATCAGTCGTCAACGCACATAAATTTAAGACTACAAGCATACAGATCGCAACCAATCGGTACATCAAATAAATAAATAAAACAAAAATATTCTGTTTTCGCAATCAATAGTTCAAATTGTAAAGTAACTTTAAAAATCCATAGTTGTATGATGTTTTCTAGCCATGTGCTGGACCAAATTGCCTTTAAGTTTGGTCCTGAACGTGCAATTGGTGTGGTTGCAATAAAAATTCTTCTCCTGACCGCACTCGTATTTACGATGCTGGGAAAGTCCTTTCATGTACTTATATCGCCTATTACACCGGTCGCAAACAAACAAGCCTACAAAATAAATACTAGTAAGATTTTATTTAATTAATTAGTCAACAACAACAATTAACTCCACGCTCATGCATACGATACAATATAAGTTTACACGTGTTTTAAATCATCAAAAACCATAGCTTACAGTAAGATTTATTAAATTTATCCCAACTGGAACATATTAGAGTCGAATAAACCATGTCTGCACTGCATATGGCGAAGCATATCCGCTTTATAATAAAATCTATGCTGGCAATGGGAGCACATGAATTTCCTTTCTTTTCCACATTCTACTCGTACATGTTGTTGGAGAGTACGTTGACTTTTGTAGTTTTTGCTACAACGTGTGCAATAGAATTCCTTTGGATTGTCACCTAAAATTTGGTATACTATGAATCTCGCTAATAAAAATAAGAACAAAACTACAGGGGTTACTAGCTATAAAACACGTCTAGCAAAAAAAACGTATCAAACATTGAAGATTTTTACTGTTAATAATAAAATATACAATACACTTTGTTTAAGTTAAATCTATTATACACCACCATATTGCCTATAACTTTTCTAGTTTCATTGTGATCACTTGGCGTTCCCTTTCGTTAGAAGTGAGCAAATGTTAAAAATATGCAAAGCCAGAATGATTAAATATTGATTTAAAACTGCTTTAACCATATTGCATACTATACACAAATACAGGATTTGTTTGTTAAAACATTGTTTTTTTTTTCGTAACTGTGATAAAAGAAACAAATATCAATATGCATTTAATATTTATAAATTAATTGAACAGCTTTGGGTAGTAAATAATAACAAAACGTAGTTATATTTGATCAAGTTTATGAAATTATCACAAAATAACCTATTAGATGTCCCACCAGGTCACCCGATCATACCTGTTAATGATTACTGAGTAATTACTGATACCTTACGTTGTTTGGAGAGTTATAATTTGTAATTCATAACAAATAAAGAATTGGCGTTACAATGCCTAAATAATTATGCTAATTCTGTAAAATTTTAAGGTAGCAATTAAAATATTAGTTCGCCAACTCGCATTGTTGGAAATTTCCATTCTATCATAAACGTGTTGTTATACATGATTGTAAAGCATTCTTGATATTAAATTTAAATCTCTACAATGTCAATATTTGCATTGTACAAAGTACTTTCTTTGATTTAGTTTTTTCCGACTGATTTATTATCGTTCAGCCCAAGAGACACCTATAATAAAAGAATGGGTCGAGCATTATTTTGGAATTCGAACAACTACTACTATGCAGGCTGATTTACATATCGTTTGCTATTCATTGACATTCGAAATAAGATGTTTTAACTACTACAGGACACTGTTTTTTTTACCATTGCTTGTTTATTATAAACGTCTTACCAATGCATCAACCCCAAGGTGTTGTAAAAAAAGAATCCAAGATAGAGTACACGTATCACACGTATATATTTTATAAATAAATTCAAAAAATACAATAAAAACAACTACAAACATAGTAGTGTGTATTCGATTCAATTGTACAGATATGATGCTAAAATAAAAGTATTTCCATAAAAATGAGTGGAATGAATTAATTTTAAAAGTTATCTAACATAAGTACACTATGATTCAATGCTGTGTGAATAAGTTTTATAACTAACCACAGCCCACAGTTTTAACTAACGGGTCCTATTATGTATTTTAATATGATGGCGTTCAAGACTACTTTTGTAATGAAACTTCCGTTGACACTCGAAACACTCAAAAGTTTTCTCCTTGCCACATTCGACTCGCAAATGTTGCTTTAATGTTCTAATAGACTTGTAGTGTCTATTGCATTTCTCACAGTAAAATGGTTTCCCTAAAAAATAAATTTTAGTAAATATACATGACACTACAAATATTACTAGTAGAAGCTACTTACTTACACATCTAAAAATGACTTATTTACTAAAAAATACAACAAAATATAACAAGGACGAAAAATAATACTTGAAACTCATATAATCTTACTTAAGCCAGCTAGCTACACACGTAACGAAAAATCGGAGCGCTTTAGCTGTGCAATCCAAACTGCGCATATTTAACGAACGTGTGTATGATAAGTCGTTTCGATTTATCATACACACAATAAGTTATTCTACACTTTAAGTTATTCTGAGTTGTTCAGCGAAATTATTAGGTATGTGCATTCAAATTATACGTCGAACAGAACTTTAAACCTTTGCGATAATACAAAAAAAATATGACTGAATTCTGTCATGTATAGGTGACGAATTCTGTGAATATCGGCGTTCTTTTGTTGAACGTAAGAAGACTACGATGGCGGTCGGTGCAATATTTATTTCTGTTTTTACCATATTCATGCTTATTTTTTAACAATAAAGAATGAAAGTATTTATAGTGTTGCTGTGAATTGGCCTGTTTCCTTTTTTATGGTGCAAATATACCTCTATCTTATTGAATATGAAAGTTGAGCTTATGTTGGTGTGTAGAGTGACAGTATGGTAACCATCTGGTAACACTGGCACGCATGACACTTCCCTATTCGAAGATTAAAATTTCTTCTGTCGAAAATTGGCCAACTATAATGATTGGGAGATTTAGTAGCACAGTTTCCTTGTTTGGCATTTATAATACTCAAATCTACAGAGGAAAGTTGCCTACGAAATGAAATCTACAGATTATTTATTCACGTTTATAATACCGAGTCTTAAATCATTAAATTTAACATGAATATTGAGTTACCCTTATGGCACCCTTATGGGCAGTATTTTCTATATATTCATATGAAGGGTCACTGTGACGCGGTAGGCTTCTACGTGCCCATGACTGGGTTAAAAGTTTGGCGGACCATAAGTTAGTTCTCGCGGACCACCTGTGGCCCACGGAACACTGGTTAGGAACCGCTAAATTTTATACAATAACTTTTGACGATTTTTATTTTTAATTTACCTTTCACTCATCACTCCTTCCGTATTACTCATGATTGATGATTAGCGAGTAATTCAATCATGTATGTGGCGAGCGACGAGTGAATTAATCTTTACTCTTAATGAATGAGTGAAGAGTTACTCTTCACTCGTTCACGAAAAGTGGCGATTAATTCACTCTTTAGTCATCACTCGGTCACTCCATTAACAAAATGCCCAACTCTGCTGTCAGATTGGTAATATTGGAACATATATATTTTCTAAATAGTAAAATGGAGTTTGACAAAAGTCGTACACAAGCCAATTTAAATACTTTTCTATTTGCGGATCGGAAAACTTATAAATCGTATATTTAAACATTAAAATGCTAAAAAACTAAAATTGTAACTTTTCCACAAAAGTGAAGGTATTGGGCCGAATACAAAAGTAATTGTATAGCTTTACACCAGAGGACTTGAGAATCTGACCTTAATTTCTCAACAGGGTAACTCAAACTTGAACCACTAGATCATCACTTTGGTTTTGCTGGTACAATACTCTGCAAGTTCATTCGTGTTCTGCATTTCAAAGACGTGTGGTACGATAAATGAGTCAACAGCGTGCCGAAAAATAAAATAAAAAATCAACTCAAAAGTTTGAAGAAGTTATTTAACATCAAATTAAATAAAATGTCCGTTTGTTGTGCCCCGGAGTTTATAGTCAAAAATAAGTAAATTGTATACGATTTGTAATAAAGCAATTTCAGATATGCAATGTGAATGTAATAGTTTACGTGAAAAGATATAAATAGTTTTGGCGAATCCCTCTTGTTGAAAATATATGACAGTAAAACCGACAGGACAGTAAGTTGTAGAGCTTTACAAGGTGCCTTAGTAGTGACTTTTTCTATTCCTGCTTTGCTCCACACTGCATGTATACGAATTGTATCGACATAGGGTCTGCACAAACCACACAATACAGTAAAGAACAAATTTAAAAACATAATGGAATATAATAGCCTAATACTTATGTTCAATATTTTTATTCAAATTGTTCAACTCCAACTAATCTTTTGTTTCAATACAGGCAAAGAAATATTTCTTGCGGATACAAATGCACTTGTTTCGAATATTTGTTAGGTAGATGTTTTATTTGTGCCAAACAATTTCTTTTCAGTTACAATTTGTATATTATGAATAATGAGGTTTTTTAGTTCAAATAGTTATTATTGAGTTGAGTGAAACAATTATGATTTTAACAAAATTGTTAATTGAGTTAACATGTGTTATTTTAAGGTTACAATAATGGTTCTCAGATTAACGAAATTATTAATTGATTGAAGGAACTATTGTTGACTTTTACGAGCAAGAACTTTTTGCAGCGTACAGTAAAGCAAAATCTCCACATGTCTTCCCAGACAACGCGCAAACTATGTCGACCTTGTTACGAGTAGGTACAATAGTCAAGGTTATCGTAGATGCAATGTGTACGCTGATTCGGAAGCTAAAAATAAAACTGCGTTGTGCTCTATATCGCCGAACACAAGGCCAGTTTCGCTAGATGCAAGACGTCAGCTGAGCGATGGGCTTTCACAAGTCTATTATATACTGAGGATCGGGCCGACCTGTGATTAGAAAAATTACAGCGCCATCTGACAGTACAGTTGGATGAGGTTTTCAGTTCATTTATTTGAATCAAAATTATATTTCTTTCAGCGAAGTAAAGGTCTTTAGTAACGTCTCTTCTTGCATAAATATACATATATTTGATTATATTCAAAAACAATATTTGATGTTTGTTTGTATCCATATTAATTTCTTTCACATAAATAAATATTCCAAATAAATTTATTTCTACCAGCAAAAAAAGCTAGAGTATTCGATGAAGTAAATCTTAGTTAAATATTATTTAAGTAATAACTAAAATTATTCCGACATTTAATTAAATGAAAATTACAACCAATTATTTATTACAACAAACCAATAAAAAATAGAACTCTATGAAATTTTCAATTTGGAATGCGAAAGTAATAACTATAACTAATACTAACGCGACTAAGTACACCTAATAGACAATATATTAAAAAATTATCTTGTAAAATGATACATATTGTAATGGTCTGTTGAATCTCTTTTGGTTCGGAAAATTAACTGCGGGCAAAATTGACAACGAGGGCTGCAAGACGTCCGTTGATGCCTTAATAGCGACTTCTTCCATTCGTATTTTGCTCCGCAGTCCGGGCATACGTATTTTTTTAGCACGAGAGGATCTGAAAATAAAACAGATTAACAAAGCCCCACACAAATAAAATACAAATCTACACAATTCCTAGATAATTGATGTATGAATATCACTAGCTGTTTTGTAGCCAATTGGATTCAGTTAATTTGTTTATGGTTTATCTATTTTTGCTATTTTAACGAACAATACTTACCTGTCAACTTTTCAAGGTGCAAAGTTTAGAGATTATTATTTCTGTTTTTTTATATAATTTATCGTAATGTTTTATTTTACTGTCTGGGGATTAATTTACTTCGTGGATTATTCTGTCCATAAATGCCATTTTACCAACAAGAAGCAATTGGAAAAAGCCAGTGGTCCATTCAAGGTGGTTGACGGTTTATCTAAGCTTCATGTGAGACAAAATACAATCTGATGGTGCAATAAAATATCATTTAATATAGCACAAAAGAGAAGGTTTAATCTTACGAAAAACAAAAATAATATTAGCAGGTTATGGGGGGAAAACATAGATTTTTTTTTTGGTGGAAGGTGTTGAAATGGAGTTCGATCTCATTAAAAGAAATAAAATATTTTTTTTTTTAAATTGGGCTTTCAGTAGGGTTGGTAACCATAAAGAACAATTTCTTCTTCTCATAACACCTTTATTACCTATAATAAAATGAGGAAACAAACAAAAAGCTTATTAATAAAAAAATATGTACTATTTATAGTCCAGTCAATAGGATTTTTGCCCTACAAAAGGTGGGGCAGAAACAATTTTGATATATGCTATTTAGTTTCTGGCCCCGATAAATAATTCAAGTTTTAGACCCTGGGGGACGTCGGTGCGGTTCGCCATCTTGGAGATAACAAAATTAATGTTGTGGATGGCGGGTATCTTTTACATAAAGTTGTATGGATTTCCTTCTGCTGATCATTCGACGCTGTATTTATCATAAGCGAAGATGTCGAACATTTAGTTCTGGTGGCAGCTTTAAGGATTATCCAAAACCAACATCTGCCTTCGCAAATAGGGGAGGCAATACTGCTGAAAGAGTATATTTCGCGAACAGTTTCAATAGTATTATAGTACATTATGACACAAGTTTCATAAGACAAACATTGGCGCACGAGTTGTTTTTCCAAATGGAACGAGCGTCTTATAAAACGAGTGTTATATAAATTTTTTTTCTACTTTGCGACATTAGTGTTACATAAATGTCAAAGATTGCGGTTATTGTCTTACTTTTCTTCAACAGTTGCCCCCCTAGTTGTAGTAAAATTCTCTAATGCGACTGAGGCGAGCCAATAGCGGTTGAGATGTCAGCCTTATTTGACAGTTGACGCCAATTTCATCAATCTTGGAAAACTAAACGTCACTGAAAGTTTGCGATCTTGTGTTTTCATAACGACATTGAAATCCGTTTCATTATGAGTTTATGACGAACGCAAAGTAGAAAAATAATATAAAAATATTATATTAATATTATAATTTTTATTTTAAATTATCATAATTACTTGTCGCAAATTGATCCGAAAAATCATGACGATGTCATACAACTTTATGTGAAAAATATCCCACATCGACAAGATTAATTTTCATTTTCAACTAATCTTCTAGTTCTGTGACCCTGACAGCATAAAAAATAGCATACCTACTACGAAAATTTCATGCCTTGGCGAAATCCGTATTCCAAAAAAAGTGATAAAGGAAATGAAAGAATGTTCATGTTTCCGTAGCTGCAACTCCTTACACATCAATTTACAAAAAAAAGTCAGACAAAAACTGTGAAATTAAGTGTTCTTGTATTAGACATTTTGTTCTAGGGTCAACCGTTGAGGATTTTCTTAATTAATTTTTTGTTCTTTCATTGAAGGGCGGGCTACGTCGTCCCCCTCCAAGGTAAAAAAATTTGGACTTTTCATCGGGTCCAGGAACTAATAACATATATAAAAATCGTTTCTGCCCCACCTTTTGTAGGGCAAAGGCCTTTGTAATCTTTAATTACTGGACTATTACCGTATAGAACAATTCAACTGTGAAGACTGTATTCAACTTTTCCTGCTTTTTTCTAAAAACGACATTTCATTATGAAATATAGCGTAATGTTCTGCTAATTCCCCTTTTCGGCGGAAAATATGATCACAAAGCTTACAAGCTTTGCAATTCGTCCGTTGATGTCTAAGCAGTGATTGTTTCCATCCGTACGCTGTACCGCAGTTTCCGCATATGTATTTTCTCATCGAAAGAGGATCTGCAAACAAACTACAAATTACTACAACTACCACATAACATATATAAGATATGTAAAACTAAACAAAACCAACAAATAATTATTTTAGAATGTTTGGTTGAAATACCTGTCAGATTGCGCACGCATTGATGTAAGTACACTGCTGCCATAGTGACTAGAGTTGTAGGTCACACGTTGAATGGCATGAAACGAAGTCACTCGAATTGTAAGGAATTTTAACATCAAAGAGAGCTCACATTTTAACATAGTAAGTACTTACTGTTATATTTATTTTAGATTACATAGTATATTTTAACAATTACATATATGTATTCCGTAATATACATTCCAACCATACAAAAACCATTTTAAAAAATCATGTTGAAAATTGTTCAGAAGTACATGTTAGTACGAAGCAAGATGGGTTACACAGATCGACACGGTTTTGGTAACTTTAATGACATTATCTTTTCTTTATATCAAACATGGAAACATGAGAGTGAACATAAATTTCCGACCGTCGCGTCAGTTCTTACTTACTTATTTAGTCATCGACTCGATCCTGAGGGTAGCACAAATATTGCAAAAATTTACTTGAAACTGTGTGATGAGAATAGACAAAAAGCTAGTAACAGAGTACTTGAAACCCTGACCAAGGTTCTTGCTTACTTGGTAGAATGTCTCAAACTTTAACAACAAAACAACAGTTTGGTTCTCCCAGTATAATTCCCAATCTGTATTTATTTTCCAAATTGTAATAGCGGGTCACTATTCTTATGATTTTCGTTACAACGCGCCGAACAAATCATAAAAATTGGTGAAGTTATCAAACATCAAAATACTAATTGCCTAGTAGCCGGACCGGATTTTGTTTGTTCATGGCTATACTAAATGAAGTTTTATTGTTTTTGTAGCTCAAAGTTATTGTAAAATGAGACCACTGACAACTCTTTTATGGTTATATTCGACATCAGCACATACAAATTAACAAAAATGTATATTAGGAAGTTATTCCGCAGCGTTATTATTCAGTAGTCTCTGAAGAAGCTATAACTTGATTAGCGAAACCTCAAACTTCATCATCATCAATGCAGATTGCCTTCTTTAATTCAAGCATTTCACATTCTGGGCCCGAAATGTTTGTGGGCAAGGTGTGAGTTGAGACTTTCCTTTCGTTTAGCGCGATATCGACATCCTTCGACGGTACACGGAAATTGCGGTTCTTTTCCGCATTCAAACTTCAAATGTTGATTCAATCCGCCCATATACGTGTACTTTTTCCAGCACTGCGGACATTTGAACTTCCGTGCATCTAAAATAAAGTTCAATTAGTTTATAAATAACAAAAAAAAACAGAAATTACAATAGTTTTAATACGAATAACAACCAGTAGCATTTATTACCCTTATTATATTACAAAACGCATATAATATTGATGATTATTCCTGACCTTCTTGATTTCCACCATTTCATTTCTAAAAAGCACTTTCGAAACTGTATAAAATTCGTCCAATGGGCTATAAAAACCTTTAAAGTGTATATGTATATTTTTATTGATTATATAATAATTTAGTCAAGGTATACAAATTATTTTCTAAAATTAAACGAGGTAACTGCGGTTGTGTTTATGTATGTAGTGTGCGTTTAAGTTTTCTTTCCGTTTTGCCCTGTATGTGCAGCCGTCAATTTGGCACTCAAATTGAGGGTCTTTTCCGCATTCGTATCTTAAATGCTGTTGTAGGCCACCTGCATAAGTATACCTTTTGGGGCACCGAGGACACGCAAAGCGCCGTTTATCTAAAACAAAGTAAATTGTTTTATTTCGAACTTAACATATCATATGTACAGGAGATTATAAACACATTAACTATAATATATTTCCAATTAAATAATATGGAAAGTTTTTTTTTTATTTATTCCTGTTATACTTTAAAATCGTGTAACGGGTTGCGAAAAGTTTAGACTTTTTTTGGTATTTTTCGAATAATTGATCGAGGTTTGGGAAAGAAAACCCTAAAGTTATAGGACTTGGAGAAGACTTTCCAAGGAATGGATTTGATGCCCCCAACCCACTCTCACAGTGCCCTAAAAACTACCCAAATGAAAAAATTTACATTGTTCAGAAAATTTACAATTCTAATCATGTAATTCTCTTTTTTCTCATACAAATCGTTACTAAACGGCTAGTGAAATGTTTATAAACATTTGTCAGTTAATTTCCAATTGATTAATTAAATTCTATTTGTTGAAATAATACGCTTCTCTCAAAAATCCGTGTGTCCGTCCGAATTCTGTTTTCTGAGTTCAAAATGGCAGTCTATTACCTTAGAGTGAAATTATTCTTAAAAAATTTTGTCCTATTGTTTAAACATCAATTATAATTCATATTCAACTTTTCTTTCCAATTATAGTAGAAAAGACGTTCTTTTGTGAATTTAATTTATAAATTTCATGTTTGAGATATCTGGCCTATATTATCTAATAAACCCACATTTGTTTAAACAAATGCAATTTCTTTAAACATTTTTTGCAAACCCCAACTGTTATTCTCAAGTGTCATCATTTCTATTTTTGGGATGATTGCCTACCATTGTTTGAATAATAAAATAATATAACTTGTCACTATTTCATCAAAATAGAGTTCATACAGGGAACAGATTCCAGACAGCAACAAATCCATATTATCTTGGTGGTAGGACACATAGTGGTGGGAAATCAGAATAAGAAGTGGAGAATGAAATGTGAAGAATAAAATTTGTTGACGGGTTTTGATATTTTAAAAAAGAAATAGTAACTCCCCAATTATTACTCCCAAAAAAGTATTACAAATCATTTCAATTTTTTCGAATAAATGATATTTAAAACGAATAATAGTGTATTATTTAAACAACGGAAATAGTCCCGAAATATAAATGAAGTTTTTTAACAAATGTGGGTTTATTAGATATCTCGAACAGGAAATTTATAAGTTAATTTCTCAAAAATTAACAAAATTAAGAAAAATGACTTTTCTACCAGTATCAGAAAAAAAGGTGTAAATAAAGAAGTATTGATTGTTTAAACAATAGGAAGTATTTTTTTAATGAATAATGCTACTGTAAAATAATAATTTGCCATTTCGAACTCAGAAAACAGAATTCATACTGATTTTCGAGGAAACTAATTATTTAAACAAATGGAATTTCTTTCAACAAACGTAAATTAACTAACAAATGTTTATAAACATTCCACTAGATTGAAATGATTAGAACGATCAATTATCTGAAGAATTTACGTACATGTTTTCATTTAAGGTTAGTTTAAAGGTACTATGGGGGTGTAAGTTTGCTCAAACCCCGAACAATTATTTGAAAAATACCAAAAATTTCTTCTTCTCATGCATTATCCCATGCAAAGTAAAATCTTTACTTTACTTTACATGCGAAAATGCAAATGTAAACTTTATTGATCTCTGTACTTTGCATGAGAAGTCATATTGTACTCAGAAATAACGAGAATAGAATGAAAATCAATGCAAATCAAAATCAAGAAAATCAATACAATAAATAATAATATAAAAACAAACACAAGAAAGCGAATGAATACATCAATCAATACAATCAATCAAGAGCTAGTAAATTTAAGGCCCCGACTGGTACGGTTAAAAATCAAAATTTCAACAACAAAAAATACGTGTCCACTTTTTTGGATTTGGAAACGATTTGGAGGGGATCGTTGCTTTCTATAATCACAAAAATTTTTGCAATACATTTTTGAATCACCCTAGTGGGCACCCTTACAGCAAGGTAAACTTATAAAAACTGCCCCCCGCCCTTCCGATTTGAACTGGATACGCCCAGGAGACTTCACCTATAGTGTATAACACTGTATATTATAGAATATATACGACATACATACAAACACTGCGACACAATTTCACTGTATTACGTTGGTAAAGCGACGTTGCTCATTCACCAACTGTGTGTATTTTGCTTACCTATGAATATACCTTACTATGGGAGAAGGGCGCAAACCCGTTAACTAGGGTTGGGACGCATATCCGGTCGTGGTATTTTGGAGGGGTTCTTAGCATAGGCACAAATCACATCACATTATGCTATGAACTCCAAAACATGTATGCGAATCGGTGGTTAATATTTTAAATTTACAGTTTAAAATATAACCATTATCAATTTTAGGTATTCTGCTCAGTTGGTGTTTAATTTGCGACGCCATACATAGAATAAATCTCTATTCTTCGTAACACTGCGTTACATACAATTCTAATATTTTTTACGTAAAGTATAATCCTGTGTTTTTGCCATAGAATTATTCCCGATGCTAAATATAGATAAATATAGAATGATAAACATGACATAAATAAATAATGATAACATGAAGGTAAACTTGGATGATTAATGCCATTTATACCTTATTCCATTCCGTTGTAAAGCAAAATAAAACTACCCTAAGCCATATCCGCAAAAACATCAAAACTAGACTAGGTGAAACAATCAATCTTACAGTCAATCTTACAAGTTTTTAGCATTTGCTGCAAAAAACCAATGTGGGTATTACACAAGACCCTTCTTAGCCTACAGCTGCACATATCTCGGAAATTGTCAATTTTTGCTTAATGCAGGCGTTTTTCTTATTATAAAGTATCATGGTCTAGCATGTTTTCAAAGACTTGGGTAGTGAATTTATATTATTCTCCGTACTTTAGGACCCAACATGTCCTGCACGTTATCATTTTCTATAAGAAACTATCGAAATTTGAAATGCCTATCATGTGTAATTTTGAGTACTTTACAAGCAAGCTCAGAGTTTTGAACCATTTGATCTTAAGAACTTTTCAGACTAAATAGACAAAGAATGAAAATATGATGACAGGCGGACAAACTATGACAGTCTCTGGTATTATCATGTTAGATACTTCCACAGGTTATACACTTCACAACGTACAGCATACCAAATCGACTCTTTTTTCTTCTAGTATATTGGTGTGGCTCTTGAAGCCTTCATTGAAGTATTCAGCCTACATAATGTGCCTGCACATATTACTTGCATTTAGAACAGCGTAAGAAAGTTATAATTTTTGTTTGAGTGAGTTTTTTTATTCATCTTTCCTAAACAACCTACGTTTTGGATGGGTAGATGAGTAAAAAAATAGAATACAGCACATCTTATTTATTATAACATTTGTAGACAGGTTGTACAATACTGTAGTTTGTGTTCACTAAACATGTTATTTTTGTCTATAGTTAGTTGATAACATTTTTTACGATAGAATGCCCGATTTTTAATTCTAATATGGCAAATTAAAGTAATGAAGAAACCTAACCTAAAAATAAATGTAGCGAATGCAGTTGTCAAATATCACGATATGTCAACTGCTCAAGGACTCCAACCCATTATATACCCAATCAATTACATTCACCCGGAGCATCTACCGATTCTAAAGTATTAGGTGCGATCTTGTCACTATGTTCTTGTTTAATATGGTCCAGCAGTCGGAACTTTTGTGTGGCTTTGTATTTGCAAAAGGGGCAACAGAATACTCCGTCCTTGCATTCTAATCCTAAAGCATCTAATGTAAGCTTGTCGTTATGTTCGAATTTAATGTGATCCAATAATCTGTACTTTCGTTTTGCTTTGTAATCGCAGAACGAACAAGAGAACACTCCCTCGTTGCTGCATTCTAAACGGGTATGACGGGACAGAGAACCTTTTGTTTTGTAGCATTTACCACAACGTGTGCAGATGTGTTTACCTAAAAATAAAACGAATTAGTGAATATGTTTATTAATGAACGCAGGACATAACAGAAATCATAAAACAAACAAATACATATGCATTATATTTAGGCACATTATAATAAGTTTTTCTTTCAAGGGCGACACCTTAAAAAATGTTATCCAAGATGTTGTCCAGAAAAACGATTACAATCAGTTTTTACAATTTAAAAAAATAGAGTTCCTACCTACTTCTGGTATGTTATTTTTGCCGTAGATGGGACAAAGGTTTTAACACGAAATTCCAAAAGCCAGTCATTCTCTTAACGAACATGGAAACAATAATAATTGCAGAGATTAGTTACGTTTAGATTTCTATAAACACAATTAGTATAATATACATAGTAGTATGGTAGTTGTTCAAGAAAACAAAAACTGTTGTGTTCAACCTACTTTGTATCTCGTATCTTTAAAACCCTGGTATCCATCATGTTCCGTGAGACAGTGTATATCATCTATTAAAATGTACGTCTTCCCAACCTGACGCTGGATAATCAAGCTCTCGACTCACAACGGACGTCACACTGACAGTGTGCTCAGTAGTTTGTCATTTGGTTCCAGCAACGTAAATTAATAACAAGTTGTAGCATAAGCTGTCGGCTCTAATGTCGGCGTCGCAACTTTTTAGAAATGTGGAAGGGATGAGGCTCTAGTTCGTTAAAGGATACTAGATGGCGCATGCAAAACGGAACTGCTATGAAATAAGAATTGATTAAGAATTTAGTGATTCTTCATTCAATTACGATATAAATTCCTCTAATATTGTGAATGACAATGTAATACGGGTTTAAATATTCTCTCGATAATTCAGTGTCGCCCTTCTCAATGGGGTTCGTTAAAACGATACTGGATGGCGCCACTACCAGAACGCCAGGACAGTTCAGATATGAAATAAATACCTTAAAAATCGGGAAATTCGATGTAATACCGTTTTAAACATTCCCTCTCGATAATTGACTGCGAAATTCACTAATGTTGTGTTTGAAAACATGCAAGCAGAAATAAGCTAGCGCCACCTTACGGGAAAATAGTGAATGTGGGCCTCGGTCACGCATGCGTCCTCAAAATCATGACGAAATATTTGCTGTTATGCTTTTACTTGTATTTTATTTACTTTGGAACTAGTCGTCTGTTGATAGAACAGAGGGCTGCACAAACTAGACATACCCATATTTAGTATAATAATATATTACATAAAATAATTATACATAATCCACATAAACTATAAGGGTGAAGAAATAAAACGATGTTATGTTTCTGTATTCAGTCTACAATATTTATTTGAACTAATTTGCAGCAACTTCAACTCAAACCAAATAGACAAAGCTATATCAGACAAAACATACACGTGTCTCTTAAATAAGTGTTAGCCTTGCAGAACCGTATCCGACAGGATTCTAGGAACAATGTTGTTCAAACAACCAGTATATAATATTAAATTTACACAAAATATTATAATGTCGGAAATTGATTAAATATCGATATTTATGTCAAAAGCTATCCTGCAGCTGTATTTTGGCAACACGTTCGACAGTTAGTGGAGTTCATTTTAGAAAACTCCACAAAATGTTACTTAACATAAGCTCAGTTGAAATGGCGCATATCAATAACACATACAATTAAAAAAATGGCACATCACATGAACAATAATGGAACATAGTGAATTCCAAAATTTCCTGTTTCCAATAAGCATTCCCATTTATTCAGCAGGTTCTATGGCTTGAATTTCATCCATAGACATCTTGTGGCGCATATAGTAGTGTTGATAGAGCAAGTATTTTCTCTTAATCTTCTGGCCACACAAAGTGCATGGAAAGATGCCAGCGTTGTTGCACTCAAACTTCATGTGCCGCGACAAGGAACCTTTAACCTTATATTCCTTTCTACACGTAGGACATCGGTAAAAACCTGAAAGCAAAACAGTTAACACAAAATAATTATTAGATAGCATGCAACTACGCAATGCAAACTAAAAACCAAAACAACACGAAACTATTCTAATCACAACACTATAATATTATATCAATAGAAAATAAAACCGTTGAGTAATCAAAGACTTCCACTTGCTCATTTGATTTCTTCCACTTTGTCTTTGATTTGAAAACATTGAGTTATAGCAATACGACATTCTACAAAATGTTCAACATTTTTGCACTGAATTAACAAATGCCTTCCTAGATAGGGTGCCATTATTTTAAATGAGGATAAATAGTTACTTTTATAACAATCTTACCAATGTTGTTGTCAGGTCACAGTGGATGATCGATTTACAATATAATATGTTGGTGCGATACCCAAAACCCTTGGTTCAAATCCAAGTCGACACACACTTTCTTTTATTGTCCTGTCTTCATCAATTATACGACATCAACCATTCATTGGCTTGTATAGGTTCCCGAAACCTTTTGAAGGTAAATGTTGTGGAATAAAGTCAGACAGGCACAATTGTTCGATGATTTTTCATTAAATATAAATTTCCCTATTGACTTTCATTTTAAATACAACAAGCTATCGATAGATGTCATTTTCATCGACTGCATGTGATTTTAAA
The DNA here is from genome assembly GCA_964023965.1 of Melinopterus prodromus. Lineage (NCBI taxonomy): Eukaryota > Metazoa > Arthropoda > Insecta > Coleoptera > Scarabaeidae > Melinopterus > Melinopterus prodromus. Next base: position 87,709,137 of record OZ030390.1, read on the forward strand.
CTTTTTTTGCAGAATCTACAATGACTGAACTAACAATATATTTATTAGGGAGTATGCTGAAGTAATAACAAAACATTACATAACCTAAGCCTACTTAAAAATTATTAACACAAATTACATAATTAAAACATGTTTCTACATTTGTTTCAACATCTAGATGGTTCTTTCATATACTGGCGAAGTATAACACTTTGTGTGGTGATGCCATGCACCACTAATAATTAAAACAATCAGAAGTTTTCCCTTTTGCCCTTTTTATTTTTGCCACATCATTAAAATTTTACATGACTGTACAATACAAGTAGATGTAACTAACTTATGTAGGAAGCACTCTTAAATTAATTGATATCCATAATTAATTTATAGTATTTACATACGAACAATTCAATAGAATTATAAAAGGATTGCTTATTAAGAGTTACATCCCCACACTAGTCTCAGTTCTACCAAGGCGAATCAACTCTTAACCACTGATTAAATAATACTCATATATATTTAATCAGTGGTTATCGACCACTCACACGACAGTCTTTATCGACTAATGCGAGCTATCATAGCAGTATTGGCAAAGAAACTCATTACATGCTGGACAATAGGTGGTAACTTGTTTCGCTTTAATTCTAGCAGCATGTCGGCTTTCCACACTCTTGAAGAACTTATAACATCCCTTGCAAGCCCTTCTCCGCAATCCAGTCTTTGACCTCTCTTCAGTTATAAGCAGGCAGTGAATGCCAGGTGCTAAAATTATTATTATTAGTTCCTTCAGATGTTTTTAATACGTCAAGTTCAATGCAGGTGGTAACTTTTGTTAGTAGAGATACTTACGCTCGAGAAAGTGAAAATTAAGTTATAGTAAAGCTGTAAGATGTGTAAATAATATAATCCAATAATCTAAATCCAATATATTATCTAATAGCTACAGGAAAAAACAACAATATAGTACCGTCAAATTAAGATGCTTTTTTATAACCACATTCAGATGTCTGTATATTTGAACATTTGACTTGACTAAATAAACAAATCATGAACACGTATCCATAGAGTTCGAAATACACAACAATAACAAAAACACATTTCATTGCACAAAGAAATTAAATATAAGCTGCCAGCCTAATTTATACGCTAGGTTCCTGTTTGATCTCCACTGGGGTAAGCATACAAGATGTTTTGAGGTGACGCAGCAGGTAACCTTCAGTTTTGTAACGAATACCGCAAGTGTCACAGACGTAAGGATGTACGAGGTACGCCTTAGGTTGAAAGTTCGGCTCAAAATCCTTCACCACGTGCTTTTTACGTTGTTTTGACTTCTTGCTCCTCCGATGACCGAACTGGACCACTCTTGCGCCATACTTGCGTTTTGCCCTGCACAGTTTAGTTTTGTAGTGGCCTGCAATGTTCTTGTACCATTTTTCGCAATGTTCGCAGTACGTTCCTACAATAATTGGTGTTAGAAGTTCAGGTATTAATGAAATAGGGTTGTTTTTGGAAAGAAAATATTTGGAGAAATATGTTAAGATTCACTAAATCTTAATTCCTTTCCAAAAATTAGTAAACTTTAGTTAGATGATATTTGAGTTTTGTTTTAAAAATAAAAAACAGCATTAGGAATCATTAATTTTTTGTGCAATTTATAAGAAAGTCACATACACATTGTACATTGTATTACTAAATAATGAGAGATGTAATGATAATAACACAACTTCATACAACAATAATCAACATGGTTGGCAATATTACGAATAGGTACATTAACATTAGAAATATCAAAATAAATTTCAAAACAAAACAAAACGTAATTTCTTCTTAGAACCTACAAACTGATGAGAAACATGTAAGGTACAACTCTTTATTAAAACCCAAGCCCAAGCCAAAACATTATGGTGAAAGTAGATCAGTATGGTCAGTATAGTCAATGAAGTTATTAATTGTTTTCTACCCTACACTATGCGAAAATGTTATTTTTGCGTCTCTAATTAGACCCGATAGATGCTACTGGCCCGCCAGGCTTGTATGAACACTAGGATGGTTCAAATTGGCTTTTTTATTTAGAAAGCAACGAAATCAATCGTTTCCAAATCCAAAAGAAGAGGACACGTATTTTTTTTTTTTTTGGAATTTTGATTCCTAATGGTGTCTGTCGAGGCCTCAAATTTCCATGAGAAAATGCATCGGAAAAAGACATTTTTTGGTATTTTTCGAATAATTGTTCGGGGTTTGGGAAAACTTAAGACTAAAGTTATAGGACTTGTAGAGGACTTTCCAAGGAAGAATTTGACCTATCATACATATGTATTTGATGCCCCCAACCCACCCCCACAGTGCCCTGAAAACTACCCTTAAATGAAATAATGTAGATTCTTCACAAAATTGACCCTTGTATTATTTCATTCTTTTTTTCTCATAGAAATCGTTATTATGAGACTGGTGGGATCTTTATAAACATTTGTCAGTTAATTTCAATTTGTTTAAACAAATTTGATTTGTTTAAATAATTCGTTTTCCTCAACAATCCGTCTGAATTCTGTTTTCGAGTTCGAAATGACAGTTTATTATCGTAGAGAAATTCCTCCTATTGTTTAAACAATAAATTATTATTCATTTTCAACTTTTTTCTAATTATGGTAAAAAATTCAGCTTTTTTGAGAAATTAACTTATAAATTTCATGTTCGAGATATCTTGCCTTTATTATTTCTTTAAACAAATATGGGTTTATTAGCTAATAACATAGGCAAGATACCTCGCACATGAAATTTATAAATTAATTTCACAAAAAATGCTGGCTTCTACCATAATAATACTAACAATAATAATAATCATTGATTATTTAAACAATAGGAAGAATTTGTTTAATGAATAATGTCACTCTAAGATAATAAACTGCCATTTCGAACTCAGAAAACAGATGTCCGACAGAGTTTCAAGAAAAGCGAATTTATTAAACAAATGGAATTTGTTTAAACAAATAGAAATTAGCTGACAAATGTTTATAAACATTCAACAAGATATAGTAATGATTTCTATGTGAAACAAGAGAATGAAGTGATTAGAAGGGTACATTTTCTGAAGAATGTAAATTTTTAATTTAAGGGTAGTTTTTAGGGCACTGTGGTTATGGGTTGGGGGCGTCAAAGCCATATGTATAATAGCTCACATTATTCATTGGAAAGTCCTATAACTTTAATCTTAGGTTTTTTTAAACCCCGAAGAATTATTCGAAAAATACAAAAAAATGGCCTTTTTCCCATGCTTCTTCTTACATAAAATTGATGCATCGATAGGCACCACTAAAAATAAAAATTTCGAAGAAAAAAATAAATAAGTGTCCACTCTTTTTGGATTTGGAAACGATTTGGGGGGATCGTTGCTTTCTATCACCACAAAAATTTTTGCAAGATTTTTGAACCACCCTAATGAACACTTTTCACGCCTAGGCGTGAAAATACCTGTACACAATATAGCAACCAGATGGCGTCCGAATGGTCTGCCCAATCAAAACGTAGTTTATTTCTCAAAAACCAATGTCAGTGATTAGTCTTTAGAAACGGGTGAATTTATGACCGTATTGTTTTGTAGGATACAAACTTGTGTGCGCCACGCCCAGAAAGTGATTTTCCGGAAAATAATCAATTTCTCGGCTTGGTACACAATATACTAGCATCGGTTCACGCGTAGTTTCAATGATTAGATACCATAATAATGGAAATACCGGGAATTGATCTTATCGTCCATGTAAAAAAAATAGGCTTTTCAGGACAAAATTCTGTCCAACAAAACTGTTAAATCTAAACACTTAAATCGATTTATTATAATTATACAAACTGGCATTATACACATAATTCGAAGTAGGGTCACTTGCATAATTAATATCCATCCCAACACAAAACAACTTACATTTACAACAAAAATTTAGTTTTATTAATAATGGCTACCCTTAAGCAATTCTCCTACAATTCCTTAGCATTAGTACCATATTACATTTAAGCTATTTTTAAAAATTACTCTATTTTCATTATATTATAGTCAATGGTAAGCTGTCAATTTCGAGATCACTGTCAAAACACAGCAAACGATCAATGTTGCTGACAAACAGTTAGTTGCCTTGCCACATTTGCTACCTAGCATCAAGTTTACGTGCATTTTGTTATGGGAATTTACATACATACCTTAATTCCGATAAATTTGTATTGCAAAAGCATCTCAAACTGAAAGAGTCAAAGATAAGTAGTATGTAAATACCCGAATGACCTTAGTATACACTATACACTACACATAATATGCCATTAACGATACGAAGCCAACGCAATAATCTGATATGACAAATAATTCAAACGCGCTAGCTAGGAACAGGTGACGTTCAGTGTCGGTATTCAGTGTGGGTCTCTACCCGAGATCACACGACCATTGTGCGAACAAACAATATACAACACGATAACTACACTACTTCACCTCGACGGTCGAAACCCCTTTTTTCAATTTCAATTTGTGTTTCACTGTAAAATAACTGCAGCGTAAATGTGGCCTTTACAGTGGGTTACTTTTAGGTTGAGCTGTCTAGAGAGTTACATAAGCATTAAATCCATGGGCGGGCCATCCTGGATTCTGACACACTTCTGTTAGAGTATCCTTTGGAAGATTTAACAATTCCACTTTGTATGTAAGCGAGAATATTTTTATGTTAGTTTGGGCGCTAACCTCTCTATCGGTAAGAAAGAAATCACATTAGAATATATACTACTTAAATTATCCATATCTGATCTTAAATTGATAGTGTTTTCAGTAATTTTTATAACTATTATTTGCCTGATGTATCATTTTCTATAATAATATATACCAAATAAATAATGTTATTGTTAAATTAATAAATACATTCTCGAGTGCTATTACTGGTGCTATTACTGTGCATTCCTATAACAGCAGTACTAGTTACTTTTCGTTTGGCTGGGAATAGGCTAGTACCAAATCATATGAAAAAGAATTACAAAACACCAAAAATTATCTGAAATTATTCATGCGCTTTTTATACATTTCGATATTTGGTAAATATTTTCCTTTCTCATTGTGGGTTTAGATATTTGGCATACACACAAATGTCAAGCACCGTCTTAATCATGGGTCAACTATATACAAAATTAAGTTAAATAATAATGCTAATCGTGCAGAAAACAATTTTATTTCTTATGTACTTAGACATTTTACACATTTGACGACAGAAAACAATCAAATACACCACCTTAATATTAGGCTGCTGACACAAACGCCAGACCAAATGGATAAACTGTTAATTTCTACGAGAAAAAGAAACGCTAAATATTATTCATACGAATATCGTAGACGAATGTTGCACGTGCACATAAATAACACATACATATGTACTTTATTAGGTAAAAGTTAAATGGCACGACCAGAAAAATCAAAAATCCAAATCCAGATTAATAACAACAAAACCTGATTATAAGTTCATCAAATATAAAAGATAAAATCACATGTTTTCCCATTTTATAAGTCAAAGGGTGCGGAAGGATGCGACGTAAACATGTGATTTTTGAGCGTTGACTTTTGGGTGTACCGTTTCTTGCAAAACCTACAGGCAAACCTCGCAACGCCGTCACATTCGTACTTCTTGTGACGTGTCATATTAGCTTTATACTTGTAGCGTTTCCTACAGACGTCACATTCGAAAGGCAACTCTGACAAATCCTGATGGAGGTAACCTGAAAAACAAACCGATTAGAACAATTGAAAATATAACGGAATACCTACGCTACAAATTAAACTCTAAATAATTAACATGCCTGATCGTTATTCCTAAGAGATTTTACTTACCTGGCGTTGCTTACAAGCTTTGTCTAACGTATAATGATAAGTATAATTTTAAAAAAATTATAATGAATGCCAGTTATTTTAAAACGGACACAATCGAACACATCCATTTTATTTGATGAAAATCTGGGTCTAAAGTTGGGGTGGGTGAAAATACACAAAATAAGGAGCTTACTTGATTCTTTAAATCATATAAATCGATGGGCTTATGTCATTCCTTAAACCTAAATACTGAAACATACTAAATACTCACATATCCTTTAATTCGTCTTCGTAATTTTAGTCCAACATTTCAAATGCTCTTCAGTTTCCTCTGTATCAAATAGTGATGACGTGTCTCGGCTGTTTCTCTGATAGGACTAATAGTAGGACTACATGTATATGTCTTTCGTTAACTTGATCACAACAGTCATTTGAAAAGTTGTACACTGGCATTAAATCTGTCATTCCGCTAGGCAAGGACGCCATGTGTTCACCAAATGAACAGCTGCTATTTCATGAACGGCTAGGGGAGTCTTTCAAGACAGTCGAAGTAGCCCCTATAAAGGGCGAGACACTGTTTTACACTACGTGTACCTTACCTAGAGAAGGATAGTTATACAGTATATAAATATGGTAGATAATATTGTTACGTAATTTGTGATTGGGAGTGGTCCAGGCCAGCGTGGATGTAAATGAAACACACTGGTTTTACATGCGTGTATAATTGTTCCAGATACACTAAGAAACCAGCTGAGAAGGCAGGTCGCTGCCTTCTCGTACAGGTGTCGGATCTCGCTCGTAAATACAGACAAAAAATAATTCTCCTTGATACTCCGCTATACTGCTCTTTATATCAATTGCCCAAATACGTCATTACCGATAATTAGGTTACCAAACGTCGAGGTTGTTCACTTGCCTTTTTTGCAAACTCGACGTTTGGTATCTATACTAGACAACGCAACCATTGAGGAATTCGGGTTGTTAACTTCATATTTGTATCAATAATTCGCCGGTGGTGTCTTTCCAAGGTACTCTCCGAATGAAGTAATATGCAGATATACAAAAATTGTGACGGAACTTGTATAACAGCACTAGATTTTGTACCATCATTATTTGACAAAACTTGTATCTCTTTCACCTGTCCCTCCCTCAAGCATATATTATTTTTTAGACACCCTGTAAAAGCCCATTTAAATAACTTCTATTTTAAAAATAATAAAAATACTGTACGTACATAAAATAGTTTATTTAAGAAACACGTTAAAAAGAACAACTACACGTCAAGATACTCACAGTCAGCACAAGAGCCGTTCATAAATGCAAACCATTTTAAAAGGAAGAATATTATTATCAGTGGCTGTTTTTCTCCCAGCATCAACATAAATATTGCGAAATACTGATTCAAATAGATCACGATTCTATTCTGTTGATTCGTAAGAAACTACTATCACGATCAGATAAAAAACAACACCAAAGTTATATGCACAGCATCACATTGGAAATAACTGATTGAATATCCATAATAGTCAAGATAACATAAAAAATGCAATTATTACTAATACCGTATCAACGATAAACCTTTAATTTTGAATTACAAACGTTCATGTAAATGGAAACATAAAAACCCTTAGGAAAACTGTGCCCAATGTACAGTTTACTTGTTTTGGAGTTGCTTAATACTACTTTTCTTCTAGATTCAAACTTCTAAACTAAGCTTTATTTGAAGGACATCCACCCATCAGCATGTGCCTTTTCAGGGTATGTTTGTATCTAAACATTTTGCTGCAGTTTGGGCAGTCAAATTGGGGAGCGACAAAACATTCCTGCTTGATGTGCCTTATTAGATTTCCTCTGTGAGCATAAGTTCTGTCGCATTTTGAGCAGGCGAAACGTCGACCTGAAAAATAAAAGTGTTATTAGTGCGCATTGATTAGCTTACATACTAAATGTCATGTGTGATGTCGCAATTGTATACTAACCTAAAAACTACATACGTATAAATATTCTCAAATCTGAACTATGTAGACAAAGTATGCAGTAGATCTTATTATAGTATTAGGGCTAACAACAGTAAAACTTTGGAAAACCCGAACCCTGTTGGATTTTTGGTACTTGTGTTTGCATCACGAGATATTCATGGTCAAAAATGGGCCAATTTGCCTTTTTGGCAATACCTTGATGATTATGATCAATTTGTAAATGATTTAATTCGCAGCAAAACCAGAATGTCCGAACATCGTATCTGTGCCGAAAAGACGTAAGAAGTAATCGAGAACGCGATAGAGAAATATATTTTATAATGTAAAAAAGAATGTAGTCAAAACTTAATTGTGTTCCAGTTATGTCCTTCAGAAGGCGGAATTTGTTGAATTCCGTCTAAACTAAAGTAAAAATATTTTCAACTGCACGCATGTACATGAACACTACTTATAGCTCAGTAAAATAAGGATTTCACTCCGGAAAAAGTCACACCCAGCTCTTGTATATACGTTTGGTTGGGCATTACAAATACCGTGGAAAAAGCTCCATCGATATCCAGACTGAAAACGTCAATAGCACGAAAGAGAAACAACCTATTTATCTGTTGGGTTAACCTTTCCCAACCAAAGTCATTGAAAACATGATAAGAGCATCATATTTTCTAATAAGGAAAGCAACAGCAAGCATTTAAAACGCAACCATTACCGAGATATGTCCATCAGAAGGTGAAGAACTGTCTCTTGTAGTACCCACGTTGTTTTTTTTAGTGAGAATGCAACACAACTCCTGGGGATTGAAATGTAAGGTAAAGAGTACTAGTTTTGGAAAAATACCATAAAAACAAGGTAGGTACTTATATATAAACTATATTCTTCTTTTCAAGAACATATACAGAATATAGCCAACTTTGGACTATTTGTTTATTGAATTCTTTATTATAAAACATGATACACTCCTTTAAATTTTCGGGGCTCGGAAGGTGACACACCCTGTCTGCAATGGAATGCATTTAGCAGTATTCGGTAAGAACAGTCTAGCATTTTTATTCCAACTTTCACTCTCACCAGACCACAAAAGAAAGATTTTGAACGATTTCGAAAGATGGGTAAAATCGTATATGTATGTGACATTATCTTCATTCCTATTGGTCTGACGACAATAATGGTCAGATTGAGATTGACAGAGCTTTTGATTTTCTATAATAAAGGCGTTCCTTATTCATCTTCTTCCTGCGAGTAACGGTTTTTACGTTATCCGGCTAAAAAGCGTCACCAATAAGTAATAACGAACACATACACATTATACAGAGAATCGCAATTCACGTCTCTAATATGTACCGGGTAATTTTAAGTGGTTTTATATTTACATACTACTATTATTAGTATTATTTTATGATAAAAAAGAACTATAAACATGTAGTCAAACATTGGCGGTTTTTGTCACATGTTCTTCAGTAAAAAAAAGTGTTTAAAATAAATACATCCCTTACTTTTGATGGGATTTTTCCAAAACTCTTATCCTTTACTACTACCCTGTAGTAGCGTACATTTGAATCCCTAATCCTTACGAAACATTTTTAGCATTTCCGCTAGAAAACAAAGTGAGCATTATATACTTCTTAACCTTCTGAATTACATATTGTTACGTAGCTCTTAATGGGGGACGGTTCTAGGTCAAGATGGAGATGTAAATAAAAGTCGCAGTGTTGTTTACATAGGTCGCGTATTGCTGACCACACACAATTCCAATACTATAGCTGACTGGAGTCCGTGAAACACGATAGCTTAGTTAGGATTTTTGGTTGCACACGGATTTCGATATAAGTTAATGTTAATTTGCACGCATGTCTTTGTGCTGATTTGAAAAGCCTGACGTATGCATTTCTGACCACGCAATTGTCTGCAGGTTGGATGGGTTGGATGACCTGGCCTCAATTATACAATGTACTTAAACTATACTTCGCAACACTATCTCGGAACTAATCAAGTTTTATTAACTGCTATTGAAGCGCAATCATGTTTTCAAATACTTGGGACGCAAAATTGATCACCTAGCATATACATATGTTGTTACTCCTACGTGCTTCTGACGAATTTTTTATTTTTATTTTGGTCTCATACTGACTCACACTTACATTTTACGTACAGAATTTTTTTTCGTGTCAAATGTAATGCCCAACCAGAGGTGTATAGAAAACTCCATCCGACTTGAAGTTTTTCCGCAGTTTGCCCCTTTTTTGTCCAATTTTACTGGGGAACTGGGCAATAATACCAGTGTTTCAGAAATTAACTGAAATTATTATATAAAACAAGAAAACAATACAAAAATGTAATAAAAAACAATTATTTGAATTACTCTATAATTATTTATTCAATACACAAATTTGTTACATAGTATAGTGTCTAAAATATATTCCTATTATTTATTTATTTAAAAAAAGTACGCACATTTTAACGAAAAATCTAGAAAATAAGTTTCTCCGTAACGATTTACGCAAATACATTCTACTTTTAAAGCTACTTTCACACTGCCTGACGATAACATCAGTTATTATTATAGTTTTTAACTTTAAATACAGGCTGAGCGATTTGAATGATCATGGTCAAATATCAGAGTTACAGTGAAGCATCAGACAAAACTTTCCTGTGTTTCTCCTGTAGTAGATACTGACAGCATTTCCCAACTTAAAACATATTAACTTTTGTATCAAATATTTCCTCCGTGCAGTCCTTATATTTCAATGATATTTGACCATATTCATTCCAATGGCTTAATTCTGTATAATGCATATATGCAAAAGCACTACATTATAAAGCACACTAGATTAAATCCGATGTAAACACTCGCTTTTATTTTCACATATACAAGCGCTAGGTTGAAATAATATATTAAGAAGAGACCAGAATAAATGATAGATTATAGGAAATGGAATAAATATATAGGAGAGTGAACGAAAATAATCATAAAATCCAACATTATTCCCGCATTCGAGGATCCACACTTTGTTTTATAGGAAGACAAATTTCAGCAGAAAATCTGCAGACGTAGGAGAATGCAACTTGGTATGGTGTTACTATATTATGTACCCATTAGTTCATTAATCATACTAAACGTAAGCGTACATACAATACAAAACAATCACGTTTACAAATCTTCAACATAAATATCAAAACACAGCTAAAGATCTAATTAAGAAATTATCACATAAATAAGTGAGGAATTGCCATAGGTATCTAGGGCGCGATAGCTGAGTGTATAGAGCCCATATGACTATGTAATCTATGCTTGTGATAGAACATCTGAGAACAGAGTTGGCACTTGTATGTAGGACCTTTTCCACATTCGAGCTTCAGATGCCTCTTCAGCGTATAGATGCCTCTGTATGCCCTTGGGCAGTTGGGACACTGAAATCGACCAGAAGAGGAATTCCTTGGAAGCCTACCGAAGTTTTGAGCGAAATCTGTGTATCTTGAACCGAATTTGAAGGCCCCTTTAAGGTATCCTAAAAATGATATGAGTTAGAATTTTGTTTATAGGGAAGGGGATGAGATTAGTTGTGCATAATTTTTATTTACGTATAGATATTAAATTTACTTACTTAACATAGACACAGGCATTTTTTTGGGTATAGACGCCAACAGCTTTCATGCTAATTCTAACGCTAAAACATGCTAATATTAGGCTTGTTCAAGCATCGCAAAACCAGTTTCTAAATAGTGCTTTTGTGACGAACCAGACATCGTGTCTAATGGGATTATTGTAGAATCCAATCTGGTCTTCACACAAAAATATTTTTCTCCGGTTCTGATACCATCGGGAAACTTTAATGTGAAAGATGTATAAAATTCATATACAGGATTTATTTCCTCCCGTTTACATCGAAATTTATTATTTTTAATAGATAGACTCTGGATAGACGTTTGAATAACAAAAACATTATGCATGCTTGAACATAGCGGTCAAATCATTGCCAACTTTTGGACTTTCTTTTCTTTCGATTCCAGTAATGTATATGTTACACTTATCGTGTGGTTATCTATATTATCAATCAACAACCAAAGGCATTTTTTTGTTTATTTTTAGTTAGTTACAGTTGTTGAGCAAATCTCATAGAAAAAAAAAACATCACGTATACCTTTATAAATTCTGTATAATAAATTATAACATATTCATTAAGCTTTGATGTAACATATTTATTCACAATCTACAAGATACTTATAAAATTAGTTTATTAAATTATTACATTTATTATAGGTTATTAAATTGTTCTGTTTGTTCTTTCGGTCGTTCTCCATCAATATTGTCCCTAGAAATACGTGTATGGAATAAGAGATAGTAAAAATAAATATTTATTTGATGTAGGTAATACTTACGTGGTACGTTTTGAAGCAGCCAACACACAAGCCAACATTGCACTCCCTGCAATAATATCTGGACTCTTTCCTTATCCTTTTTCCCGTTACGCCTCTCTTCGCACAACATAATTTACATTGTCTGGTCGGTCTATTTTTTTTACTCGTGGCAGGTATTGGCTCCAGGAAGTGCGCATTGGTAATTTTAAGTGGGTCATCATATTGTGCTCCGTCTGCAATACATGCAATATGTGAAGGATATTCCACCAGCAATATAATTTGTTCAGCTTAAGATGAAATTGTCATTCTTTACATTGAACATTTTCATGCTGTGCTCATCATTTCATAGGACAAAACTAATTTTACAGTTTTACACTTGAAATACGACGTAAGGTACATCTAATAACTGAACACACGTTACAATCATCGAGATGAATATATATATATATATATATAATCTGGAGGAAGCATGCAATAGTCCCCACCAGTCCTAAAACGGGTCAAAAGTTGTTTAGTTCTCATAGGGCCATACAGAGGGCGACGCGCGGCAAATACAAACACTACTAGTATATTTCCTTTTTTATAATCTATATTTAGTCCGTTAAATAAGTAAAAAAAGAAGTAATTATCACTTTATAATGCATAACACGAGTTACAGAAGGTAATGATCAAATCATTACAGTACTGATGGAAATATACACTAGTTGGAATTTAACTCGTAAATTTAAATAACTAGCAATTTTTGGAAATATTGCAATTCTGCTTTTTAAGCGAAATTCTCTCAGGGGAAAGGATTGGTTGATATTATAACAATTTTCTTTAGGGTTAGCATAGTTTGTTATTAAAAATAATAAAATAAAACAGCATCTTTTATACAGTGGTTCATTGATTATTTACTGAAAAGGGCAAGTTTTGTATATTTTTGTCTTATACTTGCTTTTCTAACATGAATATTGTGACAATTTGCAATACCTATAATGCAGTCTGCAAGTCAAATATATTTTCGCAACTTCCTTTATTAATAATACAAATGTGATTATTACCAAGTTCATATAGTTTATAATGTGGCTTTGAAGTGAATTGAATGAATGTGTGTATACTGCACAAAAAACAGAGTGCACTAAATTTTCGCTTAAGTTTGTTGGAGCACTGTTTGTATCTAACAATCAATAACCGCCGACAAACTCACTCAAATTCTTTGCATACATTCTTTGAGAAATGTGTTAATTTACCGTTATTTTTGAATAAAATTAAAGATGATGTATTTGCTCATGAAAGTGATGAAGCAAAAGCATCTAAACACCAATTACATTTAATTCTTTTTTTTATCTTTTTTACTACAAAACCTGCTATGTATTCTACCAAACTAATTGAAAATTGACTGATATTCGAAAAATCTAAATAATCTGCATCATCTGTCATGTCAACAATTTATACGGCTCTACTACTTGTTAGCTTTGTAAAAACCAAAACAAAATTCGTATGTACGATTAGTTTTAGGCACGTTTTAGGTTAGAATCCTAGGTTTGTTTATATACCTGAAACTAGATATTTAGTGATTTTGCAAGCACTAAAAGAAAGTTACTAAAACACCTAACTTCAAGAGCCTATGAAGCTCAGAGCATTTTTGACCCTCCCCCACTTCTACCGCTTGCTACCTCCAGATTATATATTGTAATCTCGATGGTTACAATACACTTATATAGACAAATGTTTATTTACAATTTGTAAACATGTAACAAATATCCGAGCTATTTTGGGAGAACATTTTTGGAATTAAGTTTAGCCGCGTATCATTTTTGCTGACGTTATACAACTAAAAAAAAACTATTTCTCAATATTTTGATACATAACTTTGTTAAATTACATAACTATCTTCACATTCTTCAAATATCTTCCACACTTCCCCTGTTACAAGTTGCACAAGCTGCACTTCAGATAGCAAAATATCCCCACAACTAGTACAATTTTGTATTCTGGATCTGTACCACAGCACGTTGATACGCAACCACTGTTTCTAACTTGTGTTTTAAATTGCCCACTCTGCAGTTTCCGTAAAAGAACATGTCCTTACCAGGAAAGAATGTATTTCACACAAATCTTTTTTTTATGTTACGTTATGTTGCTGCGTGTGTCGCTAGGCTTTCCTGCCTTCGAGTCTAGTGAAGTATGCCATATACAAATTTAAACAAACTCTGTGGAAGAACATCTAACGCAAATCTACAAACAAAATTGGATTGTTCTAAGCGATGGGTGTCTCAACAGTGCGATCTCGGAAGATTGTACCTCTGTTAACGAAGATATTTTAAAACTGATTTCTCTCATATATACAGAACTCCGAGCCGCATATTTTAAAATTATTTGCGTGTATACAGGGTGTTCCATAAGGTAGTACCAACCCAAACTTATGTTTTTTTTTTTAAATGGAACAATCTATATTTCGGCGCAATTTTGAATTCACCGCAAAATTTTACGACAATGAAGAATAACTTTATCTACACTAAACTTTATACTTTTTGATTTATTGGCATTTTCATGAAAAAACAGCATCAGTCTAAGAAAACCAGTATAACTCAATACCTGTTTTATATTTATTTCGCACGCTTTGATTATGATGAAGTAAGAAGCGTTCTATTAGCGTGATTACCCACCATATCCAATTTGTGTACAGGGTGGTCATAATCTGCAAACAAAATATAGCAAACAGTTTTTCCTAAGAAAGTTATTTTTTTAGGGAACACCGTATATCTAATTAATGTTTTGGATTCTACGCATCGTTCTGCACAAAAAGTACTATTACACACTAGTGCTAAAATAAAACATTGCAGAGATAACTAGTCTTCTTCATAAAAAATCGATTTTTCTATCAATAAGTGCTTCTACACCTAGGTACATTAACTATTAAACCAGCTGAGTATTTACCTAAAGTATTGTTTTCTCGAACGATTTCATCTTTTTTTTAAAATAAAATACAACATTTTAGCTCATCTGCAATTTAATATTATAATTTGAAATAAAATTTTACTTATACCCTGTAGGCTATGAAAAACTGTGCTAAACGTATGTGTCAGTGGTTGTTATATTGTTAGGGTTGTTAAGTTAGATTTGCATAATTTTGGGAAATATGGCGCACTTTTCCCAGGAGGAACTAATTGACATGGTGTGGGTTTTTGGCGAATGCAACAAAAATGCTTTATTGGCAAGTAGAGTTGACAGATACCACTGGCAGATGCCCTAGTAACTTTTTTAGCACAGTTTTTCATAGCCTACAAGGTATAAGTAAAATTTTATTTCAAATTATAATATTAAATTGCAGATATGATAAAACGTTTTATTTTATTAAAAAAAAATTAAATTATACGAGAAAAGAGTACTTTAGGTAAATACTTAACTGGTTTAATTGTTACTGTAGGTGTAGAACCACTTACTGATAGAAAAATCAATTTTTTTTTATTTAAGAAGACTAGTTATCTCAGCAATGGTTTATTTTAGCACTAGTGTGTACTAGTAGTTTTTTTTTGTGGGGAACGACGCGTAGAATTAACAAAAAGAGAATAAGATACAGGTTGTTCAATTTAAAAAAATTAACTTTCTTAGGAAAAACTGTTTGCTTTATTTTGCTGCAGATTATGACCAGCCTGTACACAATTTGGATATGGTAGGTAATCATGATAATATAATGCCTCTTACTTAATCATAAGCTAAGCTTGCGAAATAAAATTAAAAACAGTTATTGAGATAAACAGGTTTTCTTAGACTACTGCTTTCCATAAAAATGCCAATAATTCAAAAAGTATAAAGTTTAGTGTAGGTAATGTTATGTTTCGTTGGCGTAAAATTTAGCGAGGAATTCAAAATTGTGCCGAAATACAGGTTGTTCCATTAAAAAAAACACAAGTTTGGGTTGGTACGACCGTATGGAACAGCCTGTATACACGCAAATTAAATTTAAAATGTGCGCGTCGACGTTCTGTATCTATGAGTGAAATCAGTTTTAAAATATCTTCATCAGCAGAGGCACAATCTTCCGAGATCGCACTGTTGAGACACTCTGTATAACTATAACCAGGAGTTCAATAAAAATTTTACTTTACGACATACCTACTTTACGGCAATGTCCTTAAATATGAAAACTAGAAGCTTCTTGAGTATACTTCCATTAATTTAAAAAAATATGTTTTAAATATATCACAATATATATATATATATATATATATATGAGACCGTATCCTTTCAATTAATTTTAAAAATTACTTCTCTCTTGGATTCTATTTACGTCATATTCCCTATATAGTATATTTAAACCGATTAAACCAGTTTCCTACTTTCCACTAGCAAGATTTGCGATAAACTTGACATACCATGAACCAATTTCCACCAGTGTCCAATAGATGTCATGATAATAGTAGTTAGACAGCAACCCGTACTGTTACTATCGTTTGAAATGACGAATTAAACCTATATCCTGTACAGGGCTCAGTAGTTCAGCGGTAGAGCAATTCCCCGGCAAGGAAGAAGGCCCCGGTTCGAATCCGGGCTGAGACCGTATCCTTTTAATTAATTTTAAAAATTACTTCTCTCTTGGATTCTATTTACGTCATATTCCCTATATAGTATATATATATCACCACCACAAACTAAAAACCTGTCGGGGTAAAATTCAGTGTGATTATCTCTGAAACCCGTCTTTTTTGCAGGAAAAAGAACTTAAGAACACCCCAATAAAAGTCAAAGAAAAAAAGCTTCACATAAAAGTCCAATTTATCATTAATCCTTCCGAAGTCAATACATATCTAATTTGACTAGACTAAAGTAACTAAATTAAAACAACCGTTGTTAAGAATAGGAATATCAATACAGTATATTTAATATTTTAGTCAGAATACAGACATTGGCAATTAATTAGTAATTAAGTGCAAACATAGATCTATACTAGTAACCTATGAACGATCCTCAAGTGTCGATAGACCTCAAATTGATGCTTAAATCTCTTGCCGCAAACACTGCACGGGAACTTTCTAGTTCTTCCTCCACATTCGTAACGGCGGTGACGATTGAGAGAGCACAACTTCACATAGCTTCTACCACAGAAGCACGAGAAACGACCTAAAATGAAACATGTTGATTTATCTAATATAAGCACATTAGGAGATGAATTTCCCAGTACCTACGGAAGATCTACGAGATTTACTGTTACTGTTTTTAAATATTTAGGAACGTACTTACCTTACAATAATAGTTAGAGTTAGTAATTTCAATTACAAACTGGTTACGATTACGATGAAATTGTTGATGCCTACGTTGATGCCTACTAAGCATTGTAATTTAAAATTTATACAATTTCATTAAATTTCTGGACCTCTAAATACAGATCTGTAAGACGGCCTAACCGGACATAATGTTTAAATTCGAGAAGCTATTATACTTTTAAAAAAACAAAAATATAATTCTAAATACGAACAAAAAGTTTTTGAAAAGAGGATAGAGCTTTCTTCATTTTTCACGATCAAATTACCTCATTAATAATGAACAAAAACAGCCAGCTACAATTTCTTTTATTTAAGACTGTCATCCTAACATTAGATACGCTTCCTGCAAAATCAATTTATCCAAAAATGTCTGGTATGAATGGCCCACAATGATGCGTGGTTTGTTTGTAGATTAATAAACTTATTTTTTGAAAATTCTAGTACTGTTTTGCATCAGTACCTTGTTGGAGTAGAAACTAGTAAAACCGGTATGCAAAATACGCCGTGTTGATAATAGCTATACTGCCGTCCAAAGTGTATCTACAAAAATGACATTGATGGAAACATTTGCCTTTTTCTCTTGAATATAACTTAAATAGTAAACAGTTAGCGTATTTTACGTACTTTAGAAGACAGTATAGGACTTACTAGGCAAGACAACGAATACAAAAAAAAAGGCCAAATAACGAGAAAAAAAAAACATGTAGAAGCCACAGGGATATTAAATTACGGTAATTAATTTTTTTCGTAATTTTCCGATAAAATTAAAATTTCCAATTGCAAATATTAATTACCACGTAGTTAAAAATTTAAAACAGTAAATTACGTTAGCTTAAATTACCGGGTAATTAAAAATTCAAAATGGTTAAGTACTCTGGTACTTATATTAATTAAAATGTCTGGAAATAAGGCATTATGAAATAAGAGATATTGTTTCAATGGGAAAACATATTGTCCTATCCTCAATATTTTACGCGTTTTAATCCGAAATTTGTTACTTTTTCTCAATATTACTTTGATCCCTAATTTCACGTCTCCAAACTTAGTGACTTATGAGAATAGGTATCCTTTAAGAAAAGCTAAAATGCTGGGATTGGTGATGGGATTTACAAATCAACTTTTAATATACAACCAATTTTGTTTCCAAACTGTTTCAAACTGCATATACATATAGTGTGTCCACGAAAGTCCGCACCATAGGAAAATATTTTGATTGTGTATTTCTCAGAAAATTTGGTTCTTTATTAAAGTTGGCGGTTCGTATGAAATCAAAACTGCAACCGTCAAATATGTAAATTTCGGTGCCATATACCGAGCGATTCAGATGAATTTGTGATAAGAATAAAGTACCTGTATTTTCATTATTATCGATAAACTTTATTTGGAAATATTGTTTAGAAGTAAAAATTATATTCAAATATGAAGTCAGGGCTACCTACCTTAAAAAAATTATTTCCCTTTTTTTCTTAATTATTACTGTCATGACAAATATTAGTAAATGCCAGTGATTCTAAAAGGTTCTATTTAATCTATTTGTTAGAAATTTGAATACGTATTTTTATATTTTTTGTTATTTTGGTATGATACTAGTGCTTATTTAGATCTAGCGCAAAATTACTCATTTTCTTGGTGCGAAGTTAATATTTCATCCTGTAGATATTAATATATCATACAAAAACTAATTCAGGAGCGTGCCTTACCTTTTATTCGGTTAACATTAATGACTGTAGATAGGTTTATAATAGTAGTTAACGATCTCTAGCGAGCGATTCTCAAGTGGTGGTACGCCACTTGAGATTCGCTAATTTTGCGCTAGTTCTAAATAAACATTAGTTATCATACGAAAATAACAAAAAATATAAAAAAATATTCAAAATTCTAAAAATTAGATTAAAAGGAACCGTTTAGTCACATGGCATTTACTAATATTTGTCACAAGAGCAATAATTAAGAAGAAAGTGAAAAAATCTTTTTTCAGGGTAGGTGGCTCTGACTTCATATTTGAATATAATGTTTACTTCTAAACAACATTTCCAAATAAAGTTTATCGATAATAACGAAAATAAAGGTACTTTCTCATCACAATTTCATATATTCAGAATCGCTCGGTATATGGCATCTAAATTGACATATTTGACTGTTGCAGTTTTGGTTTCATACGAGCCGCCAACTTTCATAAAGAATAAAATTTTCTGAGAAATACACAATAAAAATATTTTCCAAATGCGGACTTTGCGTATAATGTAAAAAATTTTGAGCCATTAAAATTTTTACTTTTTTGGATCTATTTTTGGATGTAAGGCCGCTGGAGTGGAGAAAATCTTTTATTGTCATTTAGCAAAATAGGTTTATATTGAAACCTTAAAAAGAAATAAAAAATTAAAGTCAGATGTACTGATCTTAGATAAAGAATATTTTTTCTTGTAAACAACAATTTTTAAATATTTTTCGCACTTAACATTGAAAATAAATGTAATCATATTTCCCAGTATTTGAATCTAAGATTTCTAAGCTTAATACAAAATACCAAAGGATGAAAACAAAAAAAAATAATTATGATAAAAGTTAACTTTAATTCGTATAAATAAACTATAAATACTTATAATAATGAACAACAGAACAAAGCAGGTGTACCTATATAAAACAGCTAGATATTTTATTTGCGTAAAATTTGTTCTTTTCTTTCGAATACCCGTAATTTTATAATAACTTAAGAATATATTTCAACATGAACAGCGAGCTAAACCAACATTCTCGTAATAATAAATATAGTATTAGTACACAAACAAAAAACAAGTAACTCGTTAAATATTATTGTCAAACTATACAAGATATCGGTATCGCTATTGCATTAGTCGGTCCTAATAAAACTAAAAATACTATTAGTTATTAAGTACCCTAATCTAAGTTTTAGAATTTTCACCACCACTATGATATACATACTTTGCAAAACTACAATAATAATACTTTATTCGTTCAGTTACATAAATAATATTGTTGAATGAATACTTTCAAAATGTATAAAAATATTCGTGCTTAAGTTGCGAACAAAGTTAGTTCGGAAAACCTTTATAAATAAATAGCAAATATAAACTTAAGTAGCTAGTTTTGGACAATGCAACATAGTCTTTAAAAGAGGCAAACATGCTTTATGTTAGTTTAAAATATTTAGAATGAACAACATTAGTCTAAGAACGAAATAATTTTGTCGTTGAATTTTCTATGAAGATCCAGTAGAAAATTAGAGCATTCTTACTTCGTAGTATATCAAGGATACGTATAAAAGATATATAAACTACTTTAGCAGTTTTGTCCGTAGAGGATAACGATAACAGATACATTTTCTAACAACAACATATTAATACATAAAAATACGTACTAATTAATATTAATGAAATAAAAACAATTTTAAGTTAAACAGTTGATACAGAACCTAAAAAATAATCAGTTTGTTTATCTTAACGTTGGCATGCCGCTTAGCATTTAAAAGAATTCTACAAAATAAAGTGTATCTGTCTTGGAAGCTTAGTGGTGACAAGGTTTGCATGAGCTTACATTTTAACGCATAAAAATCAGAAAAAAACATCTTCGATATTAAATATTGACCTTGTTTTTTTGAGGTCGTTTTACACGTGTTCAACGTTCAAGAATTTTGTAATATTCTTTATTTTGCAGCCTCCCCAACGACTATAGTGACTATACTTATAAAATATGTTCGAATTCGATAACGAAGTAAGTAGATACTTCAACTAATATTATCATAATGGTTAGTACGTAAAAAACTACGTAAAAAATTAACAGTAACTCTGTATTTAAGAGGTGACGCATCCTAAATTAAACTAACTCGGTTATTTTGTTCATCTTCTTAGCGTTGAAATGTCTCTTGACGTGCACTTTTAAGTTGAATTTCCTCTTTGTTTGGTAACCGCATAGTGAACACACGTAACTTTTGGCATTAATGCAGTCAATGGCTAAGTGCACTTGTAAAGTATTCTCGTTCTTGTATATCTTTGTACAGATGGGGCATTTGAGACGACGATCTAAAAATAAAATGACATTAGTAAAGGGAAAATAAAAAAAAGGTGTTCGTGTTTGCAGTAGTAGTAGTTAGAAGAAGAAGAAAGACCTGTACAATCTAGTAGTAACTATTTACAAAGAATTATATTTATTTACAATATTGATTCTTGATTCCTGGGCACTGACACTGATTCACAGTAGCTGAAACATGGATGTACAAAAAGTAGAAACAAAATTCTACCACTAGAGTTGAATGCAGAACCAAAGACAATTTGCAGGGTGCAGGGCTTATGGAGGAAGATACTAAATCAATCACAGCACCCGCTGCGGAGAATTAGACTATATACTCATCAGCGTGTTCAAATCCAACGAATAGAAACACTTTTCAAGTTCACCAAACACAAAAATTGATAATATCCATTTCATACCAGTTGATCACTAGATGACCTACTCGGAATTGAGTCATTTTGAGTAAGGCTAACCCAAATCATTGTTGCCATTTAGCAACTCTTTCTCATTCCAAAATTCCAATACGTTTTGAGCTAAATTAATAACCCTTTCCCAGAGAACAATGTGCATTATTATTTTCTCTAATTTTTAGGTTCTCCTTAGCTCTGTTCAAATAATAAAAAAAAGTTCAATATAAACTTGGATTTTGAAGGGATATCGTACCTACTCTCTGAAGGTCTTACGTACTTGCTGTGTGGGGTATGACTGGGGAGATATTCTAGAACAAAATACCTTTTTTAAAACCAAACAAGTATCGTCTGAAATTATTTTTTATTTAACGCGCATAATAATTACAATCTCCAAACTTTGAGCTGTTTACACTTAGGCCGGCTTTTTGAATGCCAGTTTAAAGTTGAGATATTTGATAAGAGTTTAGATATACACAATCCTTGAGACTTAAAAGAAATAAATACACGTGATTTTTTGATATTTTGGTCGTTTTTTTTTATTGGCTTATTTAAACATTTTTTCGTTATACTGAAAACATACGTTGTGACACACTTAACACTAACAGTAGTGCATCATCAACAAATCGGTAGATCTAATCAGAAAATTGACATAAATAATTCAAATTTGATATCTGAGCATTCAATCAAATTTAAAATAATTTGTCTCTAGAAAAATAATGAGTCCATTAGTTGGTCCATTTACGGACATACTGTATAACAATAATAATAATAAATCATTTTTTATTATAAGTTTGCAGAAGTACAAAAACTATCAATTATTCACACAAACAAGATACCGTCAAAGCAAAAATACAAACTTCATTTGAAATCGATGACAAACAAAACTATAATTTAAAAAAAATCTTTAATGGAGTAATACTGAGCGCTCACGATGCAACTGTTTTGGTACAAAGGTTGCAAACCAGTTGAGATCGCAACTGTTTTGTGAGCTTGGTAGCGTATAATGGTGGGTATCCGCACAAGAAACGATCTTCATGAAATCAGTGGCCGAAGGTGGCCGCTTCACTGATTATGAATATGTGTGTAAAAGTGTGTATAACGATGTTCTCTAATGTTCTATTTAAAAAAAATATTTTCTTAGTTTACTTATTAGTTATCGAAAAAATCTATCAAATCGATCACATCAATAGAATAATTTTTTGCTGAGCCCAGTTCTTTTGCTGCTACAAACAATCTAGCGTTCCTCTTATGTACTAGGGTGTATGAAACATTATTTGAAACTTCAAAATTTAATGTTGATAAAAAGGTGTCCATATATGGCATCACATATACCACACAAAAATGCCCAATTGAAAAATATTTCGGTCTCCTGTAGGAGGCTAAGGCTATTTTTCAAGTTTTTATTAACTTGAAATTTTGTGTGAGAAAAAAAACGTCTTTCGATACACCCCTTTATGTACGGATGGACAAAGGCTCCCTCTGTACCCTGCATAGCCTGTGCTCTATTGATAATAATCAATGGTGTCATCTGAATTGCAGTGACATAAAAACCGACTGCAACTAAAACTCAACTGCACTACTGGAATAGATAACACCAAACTAATCAACGATCAGTCTCTTTCGTGTGCGGACAGTAGTTTCATTCTGGTTGTAAACTGGTTGTAGAGCTGAACTAGTTTGCAACCTATGTCCCATAACAGTCACACCGTCAGGGATCGGCCTAACGGCCTTTTCACACGTGACACGGCGCCGGTAAGGTTTTGTCCGTGTACGGTCGTTGTGTAACTTTTCACACAACACGGATTTCCAACGGCACGGCACGGTGCTTGTGATGGCTCGATTTAATCTCATACACTTCGAACCGTACACGGAGAAAACCGTACCGGCGCCGTGTCCCGTGTGAAAAGGCCGTAAGGCTCCAATGTACACAGATATGTGATCAAAGCTCTGCGCATCGGAAGCGTTGTTTTACTTTGCTTTAAATCATTAGGATATAATATCCATAAGTACTGTGTATATGTATATAAGTGATTCTATTTATTGAAAGCGTCAAATAGGAGAGTAAAGCGTTTCTGTTTCCGAATAGATAAAAGAAGATTCTGTAGGGCACCGACGATATGCTCCTTCATACTTAGTACTTATTTTTTTGTAGCATTTTAACCACAGAAGTTGTTTCCACAAAAAAACTCTTGTACCTACGCCTTTTTGACACTCCACACCGAGGGGCGTCACTTATTTACATGGGACTACTTTCTTTCAAGCAGTCTGTTGCACAAATAACAATGATAACCATGAGGCTCTATGTATAAGGTACAATGCTCCTTGTTTTGCTATAATAAAATAGTGTAGACTCAAAAATCTTCCGGTTCTGCATCTTATTATTCCAGTGTCTATGTCTAATGTGTCATGATATCTTGCTCCACCTTGTCCGCTGATCTAGAGCCAATTTACACCTTCTATTATTTAACAATAATATCAATGTACACTTCAAGAATGAGAATCACTCCAGTTAAAAAACTCGTTTCCTTAGTCGTTACAGAATTCGCTTGTCGCTTTTATTTTATCGCAGCAACCTAAGATGTGCCAACAGATCACATTTCACCGTTATTCGAAACATGAAACGGACCAAAAAATACGCGTATGAAGGTAATTATACCAAAGAACACTACATAAACAAAATTCTTTATTTCATTACGTTTTCTTATAATATAAATCAAAGTATAAAGCAGATACAATATAAATCAAGTTTTAGGAAACTACGGAAGCAGTTTATTTTCTAAATAAATTATTATTCCATTATTTGGCATTTGATAATAAGTATGAGGTTTTTCATTAAATACCACAACTGATAAATCCATTAACATCTTTAGTTTATTTAGATAATTGAGACCACATCTACCAAAGCTAGGCAATAACGTTCCAAGCAGTTTGACCACTGTTCCAATTGAAAGATATAATGCGCTTACATGCAGAATACTCTCAATATGAAGAACATTCCAGGACAAATCCTCAAATCTTTATTCCACTCTTACATTTTAGGTAATTTTGTAATTGATATGGATTGCAGGTCTTGCGACCCAAAGTGGTGCACGTATCTTAAGTGTCGTTTTACGTGCTGCTTAAGCTTGCCTTTATACCTGCAATTCTCTTCAGGGCAAACAAATCTGGGCTCCAAGCCACAGAAATAGGTCACGTGCAAGTAGAAACTATTCCTCAGATGAAAAACCTTTCCGCACTTCATGCATTTCATCACACCATCTCCGTCAAAACCTAAAAAATATTAAGCTGCAGTGAAGACAGTTCGAGTCACGCATTCAGATACCTACTGCTGTTTTCTGTATTTTGAGAAACTAAAACTAAACACAATTTTTCCTGGGTAATAAGTAAGATTTATTCGATAATAGATTAAATTAAATCACGTTTCAAAAGTCTTTAAAGAGAAATTTAAAGTATGGCTGGTCATATTTGAGAATGTGCACATCTCAGGTGTACCTGCAGATGGTCCTTTCTTTTGGCAGCGTAACAACAACCTTCCACCGTGCAGAAAAATGATGCAGATTTTCCACATTCGTATTTCTGGTGTTTCCATAACGACGGGTAATGTTTATAGGTTTTGGAACACCCGGTACATAGGTACTTACTCCCGCCTCCATATCCTAAAACAAAACACTAGTTTTCAAAAAAAAAATTACTGATATATTCTCATAACCACAAAAACGCACAAATTAAATACAAATGAAAAATTCATTCAGTTTACTAATATAGTAAAACATTCTTGAGTATTCAGCCAATTTATTCGTTTCTCTAAAAGTCTAAAACATAGATGATAAAAAGAAATAATATATGAGATCACTTAACTTAAGTACATATTAAACTATCCTAACAGTATAAATACATTAAATAATACTATTTTTTCACAATTACTGGCTAAAATTGCAAGAAGTAAGCATTTTACTAACTTCGAAGTTTAATACTAATATACAAAGGCAAGCAAAGAATTACCCTACTTGTGTTCAAGATAATAAGGTTTATCATTATTATTGTTATTATTTAAATCAGTCTGATATTGATAAACCTACTAACACTTTTCAAATAATGAATACAGTAGAGACAATTCTACGCTCACCGATGTGCAGTATGACCTACGAAAAAGTGAGAGTGACTCATCGAGTTTCACCTGTTATATTTCACATGTTGCACTAACACTTTTTGTGATACATACTATACTTATTTACTTATGACAATACATAAAGTACATACTGAAAAGAAAAATAAATAATGTGTTTAAGAATGATTTCATGTTTAGTTTTCTTTTGAAATGTACTAACTAACTTAGTAAATTTAAGTTCTTAAGTGTAAAGATGCAGTCAATGCGTGCCTTAAACATCTACATTAATTCTAATATTGCAAAAAATAAGTCAAGACTTTGATTATAAGTACAATTGGTAAGTACAATAAATTGTACGTGGCATGTTTCGAAGATAGGAGATAAAGCACAGCCTAAAATAATAATACATAAACATAAAATATTTCCTAAGTATTGTTAAGGCATTCTTGATTTCTATATAACATTAACATATGCATATTAACGCACGATAAGTTACTTATACATAAAATAATTAAGAACTAACAGACATAGACATTGGAAACTTTTCTTAGTGTAGTATTCCAAAGATGTGAACATACTTACACAATTTTAACTAAATTTTTAACTCGCATCTAGGACAAAGTAAAAATAATGAGTATTGCCAAATTGAGTGTAAAACGTTTCAAAATGAATTATGAATAATATTATGTAGGTTTATAAATTATAATCAGTCAGTCAGTACAATTAATATACTTCTTAATGTGTTCTGAAAACTTTAATTTTGATGAATAGAATTAGGTAAGTAATTATCAATTAGATAACCGCTACGTTCCACTGAAATTTATAAAAAGGTTGGTTTACACAGAAGAATAGGGGTTATCAGTCCGATAATTATGTAGGTATATCTTGTTAGTGAAAACGGGCCTAACATTGCAATTTCACAGTACCTAAGTACTTACTTTCATTTGTTGATAAAGGGAAAACCTACCCTGAAATATTGATAGTTTCCTTTAGTATTATCTGGGTGTAAAACGAGGTTTGACATTTATCGAATAACAGCAAAAAGTAGGGTAATACCCAGACCTAAGGAACTTAATATATTAAGTTTGTTCTGACGTCTTAAACTTTCAAATGTATATGTTATGGACCAAGTGATTAATCCGGGCAATATAATAAATTTGTATTAATGCATGATGTATAATCACATTGCCCGGGCACTATGAATACTGCTAAATTGTGTTGGGCACTTTGATAAATAACAATAACACAAGCAGTGTCGTGTGGAGTAAGTAGTAGACGGCTACCTATGTCGTCAGAGCGACGACGAATTCAAACCGACCACGATCGCTGTAAAGGTGCCACACACAATTGTTTTCCGAATTCGGTTTCTAAATTCGTTATCCCAAGTGGGTATTGCAATTCTGTTCGGAAATGAAACAAACTTGTCTATCATCTATAACATTAGTATAGGTTTTGTGCATCCGCTTGCGAACACAAATTCTGAAACATAAAACTTTGTTTGTGTTTGTAGCCAGCTTAAACGTGCGTTCTTATTAGCAGTAATGGCAGTCGTAGTAGACGCCATTATAGTTCGATTTTGGAAAAGAAGCAAACATTTGTAAAAAAATACTAGACCAATGAGTTTATATAATCTAAAAAACAAGCCGAGAATATGCTTAGTACTTCAAGTACCAAATTTCACTGCTGCTAAAGTAGGTGGTAGAGTAAGAGTTCGGGTGCCGGATGTTGACCGAGCTCGTAGTGATGGAAGCATGGAAAGAATATTCTAGCCACTGTAGTTGAGCTAACAGATAACAACCTTTCTAAATGAGGCACGAAACAAGGCATATGTGGCGCCATGGGCCTAGGGGCTACAAAGTAGTCTAAATTAGGCAACGACTTGACTAATTTTCTAAAAATTTTAACGTCTTTTTTTATAGATCCCATCCATTGTAACCGGAAATCAGTCCACATGCAAAATTCAACACGATTGGTCAATATTTCAAAATTTTGATAAAGTTTCCAGTTTCTGGATTGATTCATGCATTATCACCAGAAATCTGTCCATATGCAAAATTTCTACTCGATTGCACTCTGGGAAGTAGGTAAAATATGGTAAAATATAAAATATCGACAAGCATTCCCCTTTCCTTTCGCAACAAACACGCAATTTTTTCATGCTTTTCCAACCGCAGACGGGTTTCAGACGAACGAATGATAACGAATGATAAAAAAAGACACAATAAAGACACTAATTAGCGAATAAAACATAAATGTATATTTTGAACCAGTTTTTGAACCAGTAACTTTATTTGCGATTATCTGCGTAACTAGAAACGGACAACTGGTCCCTTTTCACATCCACGCACACATATTTTTGATTGCTTATTTAGTTTTTGTATGAGTTTTGTCAATTTTCAATGTTTTATTACGTTACTTGAGACTAGAGAGTATAAAGTTGACTTCTTGTTCTGAAATATTTATTTAGGATATCAGTTTTGTTTTATTTTAACTTATACGCATATTATCACTTGAGTATAGTTTGACTTTTTGTATATTTCTGAAGGTTTATTCAGACAAAATATGAGTTTTGTTAATTTGTAACATATGTTAATATATATTACAGGAGTAAAAGTTGACTTTATTATTGTAAAAATATTGAAATAAAAAAATCCATAAAAGAAACATGTTTTAATCATCCTGCCCAGTAGATACAGGGCATTGTGAATAATGCCCGGGCAATTTAATAATTTAAATTTTTTTAATCATCTTGCCCGGTTGTTTTGGGCATTTTTCACATTGACCTATTAATCACTTGGTCCATAACATATATATCAATTTTTATAAAATTTTAAAATGTGTTCTTTATGGATCAGATATAATAAATTTGATATTCGTAACGAGCATAATAGTGTTTTTGTAATACTTCTATATTTTATGCAAATTTCGAATAGCATATACAGGTTGTCCCACGTTTTTCGCGCAAAACTTTTTTCTACATAGCTAATGGCACACCGAGAATAAAGTTTCATATGGACTCACTTGTTTTCTTTATTCCTTAAAAAGTTACAGAAGTTTAAAATACATAGATGTAAGCTAAGATATATTTTAAACGGCTCTAGCTTCTGTAGGAATTGAAACCCCCATTAAGTCCATATGAAATTTTTTAGTCAATATGGCATTTACTTGTTTACTCTTAATTTTTTACTCAATTTAATATCTTGCATATTGTGTTTGCCATTTAGCTTTTTTTATTTTTTTTCTTCGGATTTTAATTCACCCATAGCAAAAACTCTCAATTACTGAATTCCTGCTAACTTTCGTTTTCTTTCCAGCCACATTAATATTTAGTCATTAATATTAATAGACTTCTATTAATAGCCATTAATAGACTTCAGATTCGAAGTCCCGTCCCCAAAAACCTGCGAGTCATGAGTTTCACATGAATAGGAAATGCGGTGCACTTTTGGCCACCTATTGGTAAGAACGGAAGTAAAAAATGAAATACGGTAAAAAATATTAGCCTAGGTCTTCTTCTAAACGATCATTATTATATTATATTATAATTATTATTATTATTATTATCATTATTATCTAAGCGAGCAAGTAATGCAATTTAAATCGATTTTAAATCAAAGTTTTTAATATTCAGAAGTACATATTGGACTCAAAAACTTTGACTTTTAAATTTGAACAGGTCAATATTTTAACCAAATCAATACCAAAAATGGCAAAAACCATGTTCTAATTATTCTAAGCATGTTTTTAAATATACAAGGCCCGTTTCTACCAACTTCAGATATCGTCCTATTAATTTGCCAAGGGAGTTGAGGTGAACTTTCTAAAAACGCAGAACGATATAAATCTTTATCAAGCATTTCGATATAATAATTATTAGAGATAAAATTAGTGAGTATTGCTAAAATGAGCAAAAGCTAGGGAGGTTAAGCTTGAACTATAATCAGTCATCTACCTTATTATCGACGGTGCTTCCAGCAATAACCTAAATGTCTACCTCTTGAAGCATATGCTGTACATTTAGTCATCAATGTTATTACAAGAAGCATCTTTTACCAGACAAAACCATCATTGCACATAGTAAAGAACCAGAACAAAGTGAAAACCGCGAAAGGACACTCCTCTGGTCAAAGGTCATTTAATCGATTTTCACCTTGTGCTTGTTCAACAAATGCCCTTTGAGTTCAGATCTGTAAAAGAACCTGCATTCGCAGAGTGGACAGCATATCTTCTTCTCCTTCCCGCACTCGATGCGCATATGCCGACTGAGATTCGACTTCATGGTGTAACTTTTCTCGCACATTGGACACTTGAATCTCCTCACAAGGTGCCTACCACGACCTGAAACAGAGAAACCTGTCAGAAATGAGATTATATTTGGAAGACGACGTACAATTACAAGTTTGAAACATCGAGGTACATTGCTTTTTTTCTAATGCTACTACATTTCAATGTTCATGCGCCATGTCGTAATGGCTAAGTGTGAAGAAAATGCTGGTCAGTATACTCACTATATCACTATCACTATATCACTACCACAAAAGGCCATAACTCCAATCTTCAGTTGAATAAACTTTCAACATGCTAAAGAAAAATATTTTTTTATTTGTTAATTTATTGATGATATGATTGACATTGTATTGATCAAGAAGTACAAAATTACAGAGCTGTTGATGTTTTCCTTGAATGTAAGCGATTAAAATGTCCTTTCAGGTGACACTTACGCCTGAATCTTTTCCCGCAGGTTTGACATTCAAACCGTGGCTCTACTCCACATTCATACAGCAAATGACGAGATAAGTTATTGCTCAGTGTGTACGACGCTTTGCATTTTGGGCACCCATACCGACCATTACTGTTTATCTGCCATTGTCCTAAAATATGCTCAATTAACCAAATACTACTCACAAACATACAACATAAGATCAAAGAACTGGTAAATAAGTATGTATAGAAATGTTAGAATTCACATGCAATTTATGTTGTCGAGTAGCATACACATAAAAAAAAATACGTTTCAGTGTGAGCTTTTTAAAGTAATTGCAAAAACGGGTAAGCGTTTTTATCCTTGTTCAATTTATCGATTTTTAATTAACAAGTATGTTGAATGAAAATTTTGACTGTGTCTATGAACCTTTTATAGCTCAAAAAACCTTTGCACAAAGAAAAAACATGTCCTCGAGAAATCACAAAAATATTTTACATGATCAGTATCCAATTAACAACTAACACAAACAATTATAGAGACAATGGAAACTTGAAGCAGTTTAAGTGCGGTAATCTGTTGCACTCTCTGTGGTGGTAGTTACCTTGGGGTTCAGAAAAGTATTATTTTTTCATGAAACTTGAGTAATAAGACCTAATATTCGGACCATAGTATTTTAAACAAGTCTTGTTTTTATTATCAATTCCCTAGAAAGTTTTATTGTTCATAAAATTTGTCGGTTGACCTAAATCAAAAATGTAAAAATGTAATCAGATCTTACAATTTATGTACCATATACAGTTCAGAGTTCAATGGCGCGATCATATCACATAAGTTATCCCCTGCAATTGATATAAGTGTATCAACTGCAAACAGGTGCATATCACAAGATTTAGCTAGTGAACTAGTAGTTTATATATAAATTAAACAAAACTGGCCCCAGATCAGAACCTTGTGGTACCCCTAAGCTACCCCGTAAGTTTGCTAATTCACATGACTCATTTTCTCCAATCCTAACCTTCTGTCTACTGTTTGTTAAATAGTTTTCAAACTATTTCAATTGTTTTCCTCTGATACCGTAAGTTTCCAATTTTTCTAATAACTTTTGACGACAAATAGTCTCGAAGGCTCTTTTCAAGTCTACAAAAAACTATCGTTTTACCGTCTTCTAATTCTCCTTGCCATTTTGCCAATACCAAATTTAGGGCTGTCTCGCATGAATGCTGAGCACGAAAACCTGACTGTTGGTCAGTAATAAATTCATTTTCATCCAAGTACTCACTGAGCTGTTGTTTAACATTGATTTCCAGTATTTGTTCTAGGTTTGGTTACATGTCTCACCCAGGCGGACATATAGAAACTTAACTAAAAAGAAGTAGTACAGTTGTTTCAATTAGTTTTTATTTAAATAAAATGAACACGCTTCGCAGAAAAATCATCAAGTGACTAACTTCACAACGTTTCAGTTAATCACTGCGGAAAACAATGGTAATTAGGTTGTGGTTTACAAAATTTAATTTACAGATAAAGACAGTTTGAAGTGACTCACTTAACAACCTTGATTCTTTTTAGTTTGTAGGTAATAGTTCTAAGTGGAATCTTAAAATATTCGGACGCCTGACGTTGTGTATATTCTCCTCGTCGAATAGCCTCCAAGCATACCTGAAGCTGTTCTTTTGTGTACCGTAGGTAACTACCTCTATTTCGTGACTTAGTAGCACCGTTGAAGCAGGAAACTGCTACCCTCTCAGAAATATTAATTTGGCTACCTGAAACACTTTTAGTTTAGCAATGGTTTATAATGTACCTACTTAAATCAGACATAGGTCGATATATTATTGTTAATTTTGTATAGACATACCATCAGCTCCCACCCAGGCGGGAATATAGAAATTTGTTTATGTTGTATGAACAGAAAACTGCTAATCTACAATAAATAAACTTTATTTATTTATGCCCTATAAAATTTAATTATTTAATTATTAATTATGAGGGGGTCGATGGCGTATAGGATAGAGCGGCTGCTATCTACGCTGGAGGCCCGGGATCAAATCCCGGCTCGGGCTTAAATCGACTGTCCTGGTATTTTAGGCAGGGAACAAATACCTTTGCATGCCGCCTTTCATCGGATGAGGAAGTAAAGCCGGTGGCCCCGTGTGCTGTTATTATGCGACGTGCACGTTAAAGAACTCTTACTGGAGGTTGGAATTCCTTCAGTAGGACAAAATTCCTGGGTGTGTGTAGCCTGCCCTCAGCGTCGGTGATTGGCCTAAGTTGCGGAACTAGACCGACGTAAAATAAACAAGTAAAAAAAAAGTATTAAGGGCGGCAAAAAAGCCTTTATTATAAATACCTGCTGCTGCATAAGGCGCAATTTTGATAGGCTTTGAGCCATAGCGAAGATGTGTGGGTGCGAGGCGCCAGACAGTAGAATTTACGCTTTAGTAGTTATTTAGAGTGTCACCACCTAAATACCGTTTTAGCAACTCTATCGGCGACAAGTCGTAAATCGGCTTCATGGCATTTTCGACATTTTTATCAAGTGTTATTGAATTCATGCAGTGTTTTCTCGGCCTTAGGTTTTCGCCGTTTGCACCAACTCTGTTGGTCTCACAGGGCAGTACTAATGCTGGAGATTTTCATTCATCTAGATCTTATCATAGAAATTGGTCCACACAGCATTGTACATGTTATCAACAGTCTGGATGTCTTCTGATGGTAAACCATAGAAAGTTGTCTATTCTTTTCAATGTACAAGCCACATCGGACATTTTTTGTTGCCTATTAGCACGTGTAGGAGCTCTTCTTGAATGTTTCCTATCCATGACTGTTCACGAGAGAATTTCACAGAATTATAAACCACACACTGAATACACTAAACTACAAACATTTTAGCTCGAGAGGAAAAATGGTTGAGCGCGTGATCTGACCGATCCACGCGCCCCTTACCTTTGGCACCTGCACGCCGTCGGCAAATTGCTTATAATGGCTAATTTTGCCAATTTTGCTTTGAAACTTCGTACACACGTTCTTAAGACCGTAAGTAACAAAATAAAGGTTAAAAATCGGCCCGTTTTGAGACGAGCTACCTTCACACTAATTTACAGAATAAAATTTAAAGCTTTTTTTTTACTGGGAACCCATGTCTAAAATGCCAACCGATTTCCTTGTTTTGTGTCATGAAGTCTTATTTAGAAGACAAAGCGATCAATTCCCAACCATTTTTATTCTGATCTGCTAGATAACTTTGTACGTTAGCCTAAAATAGAATAAACTGATGAATACGGTACACACTAATAACTGAAAAGTTTACTTTACCTTTGGCGTGTTTTATCCTGACCTTCCTACCAAAATTATGTTTATGTTTTTATGGATACAAGCAATGAAGCTTAGCAATGCGTATAATGTACTTTCAAACTAAAAACTAACCCAGACTGGAAAATGTATCTTTTATTTAATTAATAATAAACATTCTTAGTTAGAATAAATAGTACACTAAATAATAAAGTATTATGCTAAACAAGAAAGTAGCCAGAAAATACATATTTGATCTGATTAATTTATGGAATAATGCTGCAGGATTAATTATCTTAATGACCAATTCTGCTACGCTTCAGCCTATTATAAATGGTTTTGAGAGGTATCTTAAAATAATCGGACGCCTGCCGATGTGAACACTCTCCTCGCCGAACAGCAGCTAAGCACAACTGAAGTTGTTCTTTCGAGTACCGGAGATAATTACCTCTAATTCTAGATCTAGTACCTTTGAAAGAGGAGAATGTTTCTCTCTCGGATAACTCGATTTGACTCCCTGAAACATATAAGGGACATATTATGTAGATATAACAAAGCGACAAACACAGAATGATGCATGCACAGTCCATCCGGCAGTTTGACGCGCAGCATAATCCGGAAACCAAGTCAAGTAATTTTAGATACTTGAAACTGAAGGTATGAACGAAATAACAAAGTTTTGGTTTCGAACTTTGTAGAAATGGTCGCGCTATTACGTATCTCACTGGAGATAACACAGCGTTCAATTCAAGATTCCAGGCTTCCAGTACCAATGAGTTTGGGATCGACTATATTTGTTACGGAGTAATTTGGATCACAAATCCACCCAAATTACTGATAACTAGACTGTTGAACAAGACATACATACAAAATTGTATTAAATAAATCGTCTAAGGCCAGCCCTGGTGGATAGCCAATTGTTGCGAAATCAAAATGACTACACAAATACACCTAATACACAGATACTCATATTAAGATTCCGCAAACCAAAAGATTCTTACTGTAGATAAACCTACGAACAGCTGACTACGACTAATGTCGGTCAATGTCACTATAAGCGAGAAACCAGACTGGAGGGAGACCGATATTTTACCTGCGAAGTTCCTTTGTCACCGGTTTTACCTAAGTACATGGTCATCAAAACTTTGAAGGCTCTACCGCACAGTATACAGCTCTTCAATGGTAGTTGTATCTACATGAACAAAAGTTACGAGATATTTGCAGTTTTCTAATAGATGTAAGTTTCATACCAACAATCGTTAATTTACTTTTTTATTTACTGGAGAACAACTTGATTTTATTATTGTAAAAATACTGAAATAAAAGAAAAATGATAAAAAGAAACAAGTTTTAACCATCCTGCCCAATAGATACAGGGCATTATGAATAACGCCCGGGCAATGCAATAATTTCAATTATTTTAATCATCTTGCCCGGTTGTTTTGGGCATTTTTCAGATTGCCCTATTAATCACTTGGTCCACAACATGCACATTTAGATTTGAAAAACACCAAAAGCTGAATACAGTTCAGGATTACTTACATTTATTTATATTTGTGCGTTTGTATTGTTTGTATTGTATTATATTGTATTCATTTAAAAGAAAAAACATTGTATTAATCGTGTTATTATTTAACATTTTACAATATTTTAAATTTATAAAATATTTATAATTATTATTTATATTATTTTAAGATACTGTACTGTTTAACCAAACCTTAACCTAACTGAGGTAATATCTTGATCAATGACTATTGCCAGCTGACCATTCGCCCAGCTGGGGCGAATAGAAAATAAAGACTATTGTTATTACTTTTATAAATTGTTTTTTATTAAATAGTCACCATGCTGAACTCAAATAAATAAACAGTACCTATAGACAAAATCCGGCACATTATAACAAAGCGTTTGTTTAGTTTGGAGCTGCAGCACACATTATTTTAGTTTTTACTTGCATCACCCTTTATTTTTTTCAGTCTGTTGTAAATGGTTTGACGTGGAATCTTAAAATATTCGGCCGCCTTACGATGTGTATATTCCCCTCTACGAATAGCATCCAAGCACATCTGAAACTGTTCTTCTGTGTACTGTAGGTAATTACCTCTACTTCGCGATTTGGAACTGTATGATTGAGTCCCTGAAAACGTATAACTGTTAGTTTAGAAATGGTTTGTTTAAAATAAGATAGGTGTGTAGATAGATACATTTGTATAGCATAGTCAATAGATAAATATTCTATAAGATTTACCTAGAAGAAACATGAGGACTAAGGACTTCCCAAGAATACCTGAAGATGTTCATCTTTGTACTGGATGTTCGTCTAATTCATGATTCAGTAGTAACTTTGAAGAAGGAAAATGTTTCTGTCTTCGACAACACTATTTCGCTGTTACTATCACTATTACTTTTGAAACATTCTGCAAGGCTTGAAATTTGGGAATATTATTGCCAACTGATTAAATCCTCCCTAGACCAGACAATGAGTAGCATAATGATTATTTGCTTATTAACTTAACAGTGAAGGTACTAACGTAAACAAATAAATTAAATTGTATCCACAAACCACACTTTATTATCTTGGTGATACACAACTCGGTTTTGTGGAACCGAACCTACATGTTTAAGGATGAATGGAATCGTTCAATATGTCTTTTCAAATGAACTTTAAGCTTAAAGCGTCTGCTGCAGAACCCACATTCAAACTGTCTTTCTACTCCACACTCATACTTCAGGTGACTGTGCAAAGATCTTCTATTCAAGTATGATGCGCAGCACTGGTGACATGCGAAACGTCCTTCTGAATTTCTCTTCACTAAAACAATGAGAGATCATTTAAAATCCCAGATCCAGTTAAAAGAATAGTGTTACTGTAATACTACTACATTATACTGATAAAAATGTAAATGTATGTATGTTAAAATGTAGTGTAGACACAAATATTGTAGTTTTAATTATTTCATAATAAACAACTTTTTATATGTGATAATTATAACACAAACATTTTTTTTTAGATAAATAATAGTATCTATAGCAAGAATAACATTTTATTATATTTGTAAGTAAACGTAAGGAAGTACATTAAGTTACTAATAACTATTTTATGGACCGGGGTGAAATATTGCAACATGCCTTTTCAGGTGGAACTTTAGTTTGAAGCGTCTATGGCAATGCCCACATTCAAACTGACGTTCCACTCCACACTCATATCTCAAGTGACTTTGCAGAGACCATTTCCTCCAATATGTTCTGTAGCACCTGGGGCATTCAAAATGTCCTCGTCGATTTGACTCCACTAAAACAATTAATATAAAAATAAATACATTCAAATTGTCGAGTAATCATACAGAGTGAATAAATATTAAAAACTCCAAAGGCTAAGAGAGTCATTGTAAACCAACGTTTAAACAAAACAATAATTCTGAAAACACACCGTAACTGTAGGAACAGCATGAGATGCTCTTGTTTGCTCTGGAAATAACGAATGCTTTGGTCTAAAAGAAGAAACGGCTGGTGTGTCCCGGATGTCTCTGAAATAATTAGGAATTCAACTGGTTTTTCATCGGATTATTAGTGAAACGAGAAGACAAGAAACTGAAGACTAGGCTCAATAAACTGAAATCAGTTCACATTATATTTACCACAAAATAATCGAGGATATACTTCGAGTCAAGATAAACTATGTCAATACTGCAAAGTATTTGATATCAGCATGGACACAAACCTGAAGTCTCACGTCCAGAAGAAAATACCAGCTTGTCCCTTGGGGGAAAAACTCTCAACCATCAGTACGGAATAAGTCACAAGTTTACAACGAAATACCAAAAACGATTTTGTTTACGACAAAATAAATGTTCCAGGAGTGTATGATGTTGCCTCCTTTGGTTCGACAACTGGAGGAAGTAAATTCTTTACATAGATAATTCTACCCATATATCACATCAGCATTATAGTAATATCTCGTAGTCAAATTTTCATTTAAAAGTTTTTGCTTTGTTGAATTTTATTCTGGAAATTTGGAAACATTTTTGAAATAAGACACACAATTTTTTTATTCTAATGTTAATTCTAAGAATCTTTTGTAGGAAACGTGAATTAGTTCATAATCTCTGGACGTACCTTCTCTTAGGTTGAGGTTTAGTAAAACAATCAGGTCTTGATAAATAATAATAATAATATTCATGTCTTTATGCACAAAACACAAACTATTTCATAATCTATTTCTTGAATCCGGATGAACTCGCGCAATGTGCCGTTTTAGATCAAACTTTAATTTAAAGCGTCTATTGCAGTGCCCGCAAACAAACTGACGTTCCACTCCACATTCATATCTCAAATGACTTTGCAGAGACCATTTCCTCACATATGAAGCCGCGCACCTGAGACATTCAAAGCGTCCTTGTGAGTTTGGTTCCACTGAAAACACCAAAAATAATTAAAAGTTACTAACTTTTACAATAACAGTTCATCTAAAATACAAAAATACAATAGCAGCACATGAGAAATATACAGAAAAATATGCAGTCATTGCGTTTATTAATTATTACTTACATCTGTATTATTTATCATAATGTTTAATTTTTTGTACTAATCAGAAGAAAATTCTCCCAAATGACTGACTGCAGTGTAAAACTTAATATATGCGTTGCAACCATCAAGTTCCGTTCCATGGTAGCTCGAAGATAAAGTAGATTGCAGCGTCATTAACAATTGTTGTTCATGGAAATAAAACAAATATACTCAAAGTGTATAATAATTCTTTCACCATCAAATAATAACAATAACATTTTTGCAATCAAATTAAACAATAATATTATTCTGTGGATATATATCTAGAAATACTCATTATTATAACTAACGTGAAATGGTTTCGTATGAAAACGTAGAACATGCCTCTTCAGGTGTGCTTTTTGCTTAAAACGTTTATTGCAGTATCCACACGCAAATTGACGTTCAACTCCGCATTCATACCTCTGATGGCTCTGTAGTGACCTTCTGTTCACATATGACGCATTGCACCTGATACATATGAAAGGTCCTTGTGGGTGTGGTTTCCCTAAAACACATAAAAGATAAAAAGTTATGCAAGGCAACGATAGTATTACACGAGTAGGTACATACAGAAAAGCAACTACTTCAAACCTGAATCTCTAACAATAATAAATTCGACCTCCAATAACTTATTTCTTCATAATAAGCGTATTATAGTATCGAAATGAGTTATTCAATTTAACGTTCCAAAAATGCCATACTTTTTCAAGTACTTAAAATGCATCTACATAATCTACAGTATTATTTATTGAATGAAGTACATCTATCTAGTTAAGCAAAGGAGATTAAATGTGGTAATTATTCCAAAGAAATAGAGTTCTTGATTGAAGTAATAATATGTCACAAGAAGATTGTCTATAGATATTGCTTTAGTTGTCGTGTAGTGATCGTAAAAGGCACCTTCTTGGGCTATACAGGGAGTCTCACAGAACATGATATACATGTGGATCTCAGAAACTGCAAGAGCTAGAATGTCGGTTAAATATGATAAACGTTGCATAAATATGGACCATTTTCAGAACTTTTGATTTTAAAAAGTTTTTATGGATCAATAGATATTACGGAAAAAGTTAAATCAGTTTCTTTGTCTTCGCTAGTCCTATAAACAGAAACTCGAAATCTTGAATCGTTACATAATAGCATACTCTGAAGCTATATAAAAATCCATGGGTGTTAAGTCGGGTGATCTGGCGAACGACCTTGTATTGTACATTGTGATAATTTCATAAACGTGTTACAGAAGGTTATAAAAGAAAACAAAAATCTGACAATAAAAATAGCTTCAGAGTATTATGTTATCTAATAATACAACATTTGGACTTTCTATTTATCATAATAGCGTTATCAGTATTAGTTATATTATATTATAGTGACTTAAGATTACTTAAGCACTTGTGGAGGCCTTGTGAATCACGAACGATTTTATGAGACTACATAGCAGAAATTAGATTAGATATTGAAACATAATGTCCTAAATCAGCGAAAACAAAAACAAAGACAGCTTTATATATGATGGTTTATTAACAAAGATTTGACGATTTTACAGTGGTAAAGTTTCAGGATGCAATCGTAGGATGTGTGCTTTCAGTTGTTCTTTTAGCTTAAATCGTCTGTGGCAGAATTGGCATTCAAACTGTCGCTCGACTCCGCACTCGTATCTCAAATGACGAGTCAAGTGACTCTTTTGCTTGTAAGATGCGGTGCAATTCAAATTGGTACAATAATATCTTCCGTTGCAGTTCATTTGCCTCATCTCTAAAATGTATAATAACATTATTAGTCCACAATCCTATGAATCTAAACTTTCGACATGAAACAGTTTTTAACAATTTGCGAACAGATACTTCTAATCTTCTTAATCACAATCGATTGAAACTATAGTGTTTGGAATATGAATATACGTTTTGAATTGACTTCTTTGTCCTAAAGATGAATCCATACCCAGATTCTTACCATGTACGGTTAACGAAATAAGTGAGTCAGAAATAAAACTAAAAGCAATTTTAGCTGGTCTCATAGTCAGCCTTAGGTTAAAACGACATAAAATGCAAAAGCTTACGTGATATGCTGTTAAATACAAAAAGAAAACACGATAACAAATTTAGAAGGTTTATTATATTATACCTAGGGATTATTAACAAAGATTTTATGATATAACAATGAACAAACAGTCGAACATGATTAAAGTTTAAGAATATTTAACGTTTCGGGATGCACGTGTCGTATATGTGATGCCAGATGAGATTTATGCTTGAATCGTCTGTGACAGAATTGACATTCAAATTGCTGCTCGACTCCGCATTCGTATCGCAAATGATTTATTAAGTGACATTTTTGTTTGTACGATGCGCTGCAATTCATATTTGTGCAATGAAATCTTCGTCCATCGTCGTTCATTTGCACTTGCTCTAAAATTTATAATATAATTAGTCAAATATAAAGACAAAATACATAATCAATTGCAATAGATTTTGAAAAATACTAGCTTTATCGATTGGCTTCATAAACGCAAAAATGGAAAAAGGACTCTTGTTCATAAATAAAAGGAAACAATTTCACTGGATAGAAAGAGATATTTCTGAAGACTGTTATCTTGAGTAGAATAGCCATTGATCCTAAACATAAAATGTTTCCTTTATAATTATTTGAAATGCTTTTTGATGAAAATATCGTAGATATGGTTTTAAAGTCACAGGGCTGATATTTTCACCTACCTATCTGATATAATATCTACCTAATCTACCTCAAATGTCCTCAATTTCCACCTGACAGTTTTTCATGCTATTACAAATCAACTAAGGATTATAGCCTGTATATGTACAGGGTTGGGCAACTAAATGGAATATTGTCTGAACAGCGTAAATTAGTAGTTTTATCAAAACATATTAAAAATAAAAATATTTGACTATTTTTTTCCAAATTTTTTAATTATGTCTAAAGACTAAAATGAAAGCATGGCAACTATGAAGTCATTTTCTTTTAAATGGCAACATATGACGTGTGATACATTATTGGATAGCTCTATTTCTTACCTTTACAACCGTATAACACATTCCCCCCATACTTATAGTCATAATAAACTGTAAATTAATAAGAAACGCAGAATAATCAATAAAGCGCGTTTCATTTATTGTTAGAAAAAAACAACAAAAAACGACGCTCAGGATGCTAACTTAAGCAAATTAAACTTATCAAATTCTTAATAATTCAGAGTTGAACAAATAATACAGAAAAGTACCTTTGCTAGTGTACGTACTCGTATTGGCTAAAGTCCGCTTTTTCATTTCATATTGTACTACAAGTTTTTATTTCCAAATTCAATGGTCGTTTCGACGTTATAGGCACAGAAACAGTTTCATTTCCATGGCATACACGTGGTGGTCAATAGAAGAATTTGTTTAGTTAGTTTATAAAATGGCTAGATTAACAGAATGTGAAAAAATAAAAATTTTAATGATGGAAGATTATGGAGACCACAAACGAAAGGAACAAGAGGTTTGCGACTCATTCAATGATATCCATCCCGACAAAAATCCCATTACCCAGTCTACCGTCAGCAAAATGTTAGCATGGTTTGATGCTACTGGAAGCGTACGTGGCGATTCTAGAATTCGAACCAAATCGGCAACAAATGAAGAAAATAGCTTGGATGTTTTGCTGTCTGTCCAAGATTCCCCTCAAACATCTACCAATCAACTAGCTTTAAATGTTTGAATTAGTCGTCGATCTGTTGGAGGAATTCTTAAACAAGCAAAGTACCGTCCATATAAAATTCATTTAGTGCACGAGCTATCCGAAGATGACCACTATAGAAGGTTGCAGTTTTAGGAACAGATGACCGAGTTGATGATTATGATCGATGATCGAGCTGTGTAACAACAATGAATTTGTTAAGAAAATTCTATTTTCCGACGAGGCAACATTTTGCTTAAACGGGCCTGTTAATCGTCCTAATTGTCGTTACAGGGCGGTAGAAAATCCACATTGGATACACGAGGCGCATACCCAGCATCCCCAAAAAGATAATGTCTGGGTTAGTATTTTAAATACCCACATTATTGGTCCTTATTTTATAAATGGGACGCTGACTGGGCAGAAATATTTGGACTTGCTGCAACAAAACATTTGTCCTGATATCCAAAGAATTGAA
Source organism: Melinopterus prodromus (assembly GCA_964023965.1). Classification (NCBI taxonomy): domain Eukaryota; kingdom Metazoa; phylum Arthropoda; class Insecta; order Coleoptera; family Scarabaeidae; genus Melinopterus; species Melinopterus prodromus. The sequence continues at coordinate 87,751,759 of OZ030390.1, forward strand.
GACATCAACACGGTTTGGTTTCAACAGAATGGAGCACCTCCTCCCCGCAATTTTTGAATAATTATTTTCAAAATCGTTGGATTGGTAGAAGGGGGACAATAGAGAGGCCCCCCCGTTCACCGGACTTAAGACCATTGTATTTTTATTAATGGGGTGATTTAAAAATTAGGGTTTATAAACATAGACCGGATAGTTTAGAAATCTTGAAGGAACAAGTCCGACGTGAGTTAATACGCACTCCAGCACAGGCCTTGTCTAACTCACTACAGGGTTTTATTGACAGACTTTATTATTGTCAAGAAGTAAATGGTGCTCAGTTGGAACCTTTATTTCCTTTCTTTTTTCTATTAAAAACTTAAAATACTGATCATTTTGCGTTTTCTTATTAATTTACATTTAATTTATTATTAGTACGGAGGAAGGTATTATACGGTTATAAAGGTAAGACATAGAGTTATCCAAAAATGTATCACAGAAAAATGACGTCATAGTCACCATGTGTTTATTTTATTATTTAGACATAATTAGATTTTGTGAAAATATTGGAAAAAATAGTCAAACAACTTTTATGTTAAATATTTTTGATAAAACTAATCACTTACTCTGTGCTGACAATATTCCATTTAGTTACCCAACCCTGTATAGTGTCGCTCACCATGCTGTTGGAAATTTGGTTATTCTACACAACATAAACAAGTAAATATAGAAAACATGCAAAAACCTCCAATGGTTATGACCACCTTTCCCCAATCAAAACATAGACAAATCTTTAAAATAATTTATTTATAATCTTTCCTTATAATACAATATTACAACATTGTAGCAATTTCGAGTAATTACTTTCCACCATGAACTGAATGAATTTTTACATAAAACTTCTGCCTAAAACGCTTATAGCACCAGGAACATTCAAAATTCTTCTCAAACCCGCATTCGTATTACAAATGTCTGTTCAAGGCTTTGTTATAATTACTTTGCACCACACTTACAGCAAACGAATCGGTCATCACAGTATTTTTAATTTCTCCGAAGTAATATTGCTATTAGATTTGAATGAATGAAAAACATTCAGCTTTGCTGATGTAGACAAATGAATAGTGAATAATAAACAAATAATAACAAATAAAAATAACTATAATTCTGTTGCATAATAGTGACTACTAAACGAAAAAACCATAATATGCAAGACAAAACTTAAAAAATTACATATATGCATTTAGTTTTGCGTCCATGCCATGCAATCGTTGGATATGATACATCATGTATGACTTTTGTTTAAAACTTTTCTGGCAATGTATGCATTTAAATTGTGGTTCCCCTCCGCATTCATATCGCATGTGGCGAACCAAGTGATTCCTTCTCTTGTATGATGCCGAACAGTTAGTGCAATAATGTCGCCCATCTGAACTCATTGTTATTCCTTCTGAAAGATAGAAAGAGTATTATTAAGGTCCAAACGAATATGTGGTAAACTTTCCCTTGCTGTTATTCAATGATTGTTGTTAATGCATGCCTTTATTATTGCTTAATGATATGTGAATTAGTTTATAACACTTCTCTGAGAAAAAAACGCAATTCAAATACCCTTTGACTACCTATATATAGTAACCTATTTTTTATGAAGTAAATCCTTTATTAAAAATATAACATCTTTCGTATAATAGACATTCTAATTTTAAAGCCTAAATTTGCTCATAAATTAATAAATTTACTTTGCAAATTTAAGAACAAAATATTGTCATATATCCAATAACATATGTATATTAGGTTGTCTGACAACTAGTTTATACTAAATTTGTATTTTATAATTAAAACAAATTACGGTCCATACCACATGGCCTAGTTGAATTTATTACAGATATGATACATCATGTATGACTTTTGTTTAAAACGTTTGTGGCAATGACCACACTTAAATTTTGGTTCCACTCCGCAGTCATACCGCTGGTGACGAACCAAGTGATTTCTTCTCTTGTAAGATGACATACAGTTCGTGCAATAATATCGTCCATCTGAATTCATTGTTATTCCTTCTGAAAGATAAATAACTATTATTATAAATATATATCCATGTGTTCACGGACGGCTCCAATTTCGCACCAGCTCCATCTAGCCTATCGACAGCCCATCAGCTTTTAATCCAAAATCCCACGGAGACTTCATAACGCAGTGTGAGCAGACAAACGGATGTCATCTTGCTAAGCAACTCATACTACAACCTGACAAGCGGATAGCTAAGCAATAACTTCAGAAGCAAACTGCCACAGGTATATTCCCATTCAGCACTGGACACTGCCACCTACGAAAACTTATGTACAACATGAGAATTTCCAAAATTCCCCTCTGCAGGGAATATGAACAAGTAGATGAAACAGTCCAACACGCACTTTGCGTCTGCCCTGCTGTTTCATCAACTAGGGAAGCAATACTGGGTGAACGATGGCCTACTTTGGAAAGGAAAACACCACTGAGCTGTATCACCGAACTATTCAAAAGAATAGGCTGGGAATAAGTTTAACTCAGAAGGGACTACCAAAGGAGGAAGCACAAGGGACCCACTAGGCGTCTAAGTCTACAAACGATTATTATAGAACCTACGCCCAATCGGATGAGTAGTGATTTTTTCCTTGATGTTATGGTAATAGTTTATTACATGTCTGTGAGATGAATGCTATTTGGGTACATACTTATAAAGTTTAGCACAGCAACATCTATTTTATGAAATACAATCGTTATTTAGGATAGATTTAGATTATCTCGAAAGTGGTTACATGTATAAGTTACAATTTCAAATGAAGTTAATGAAGTGAAGTTATGAAACATAATGGAAAAATAATGTTTTTGGGAAACTGTATTTTCATGTTTTAAATCAAACATGTTCAACCTTTGACAAGTCACTTAATTTTATCAAGGATATTTTATCAATATTTATCAACAATATTTCACCAAGGAAATGCTAAGAAATACCTTAAAATATCTAAGTAACTTATAAATAGGGAGTTGTAGAGAACACATTTAATGAATTATAGATGCCAAAACAAGAAATCAATAAATAAAAGGCGTGAATATATCCAATGTATCTTTACTTGTTCTTATGGCTTATGTTTCGAGATACAATAATCTCATCTTCAGGCCGTGCATCTGTTGCCGTGTCGAAAATTAAAAGGGGGCGTCATGTGGTCAATTTTGGGGTTATGTGCAACTCCGAAGAAATATTTCCTAATCACAGGTCAAATTATGAATTCTTAATCACACTTCGTACAACTATTGGTCTAGAAATGCGTAACGCGTTTTAGATAAAATTTCAGATTATGTGTATGCGTCAACTATGAAATCAATGTCAAAACTTCTTAATAAAAATAAAAATAAACCGTTTATTTATTTTGTTGCAGACGCAAATTGAAAATAAAAAAAACGTTTTTTTTTTAGTTTTGAAAGTGCATATAATAGATGAACAAAGAAGAGAGCAAGTCTTTTTTTCTAAAACAAAAGCCAATGGTAATCCAAATTTTTTATAATTAATGTACGATTACTACTAATACTACTACTAATAATTCAATTTTAAATTCGTGCCACTTATGTAAGCTATTAAGACAATATTCTGGGAGTAGAATAGTTTTAAACTAGTAAGTAATCTGGCAAACTATGATTAACTGAAAAATTAGTATTTCACGTAAAGTCATAGTAGAGAACATACATCGATATGCAAAAACTGAATATTGATACGTGGCATTGCAGCTTGGCCTACCATATTTAGAATTAATTAAAATTAAAATACCCAAATATAGGTTTCGCCAAAGGATTTTATATTTTTTAATTTCGCAATAATAATTAAAGCAATAAAACAATACGTTACTTTAATAATAAGTGGGCCTAAATAGTAACTTCAGAAACAGTATTAAATTGGACATTATTCAACAACTTACTAAAGAAGAGTTTGGTTTTATTAATACTGAACAAAGGGTCAACGAGATACAGCCTATTGAATATCTCGATTTTTACTATCATTTCCTGCCAGCTAATCAGTTATTAATTAATTACGGATACTAATTTACATATTTCGGATCGGACTTTTCTACTTTTAGATTGACCGAAGAATGCTCGTTCGAACAGTGTTAGTTTCATTTCGATACCTGTCAGCGTACTCGAGTAATTAGCATTTTTCTATACACGTAACTTCCCATAAGGGAGGCTGGAAGCCGGCCGTCCAAATTAAGAACGCAAACTGGCGCATAACACGCCGACTTTTGCCTACGCCTGCTATTTCAAGGCTGTATAATCGCGATCGGACTTTTTGGCATTACTATAGTTTAAGAAGAGGGGAATCGAATGGTGTTGGTATTATTAAGATTATATTTGGGCGTTATTATATATGATGCATCTGGCCTACATTATGTGTGAATTTTCAGCTTTTTAAGTAAATGTTAAGGTGTCAATCATTTTAAGTGTTGCAACAGACTGTATATGGTAATATAGTTAAAAAATAAATTTATTTTAAATCTATTGCGTGTACAATGTTTAATTTTATTTGCACACTTTAACCCTCTGGCAGTATTTATGGCCAGATTGTGCATTTAACATTATTTAAACTCTGAAAAAAAAATAACAAAATATAGTGTCAATTATTACAATCTCTTTCCATGAAGGTGTTTTATATGATATATCATGTGCGACTTATGTTTGAAACTTTTGAGGCAATGCGCACACTTAAATTGTGGTTCCACTCCGCATTCATATCGTTCATGACGGACCAGGTGTTTCTTTCTCTTATATGATGCTGGACAGTGCGTGCAATAATGTCGCCCTTCTGAGTTTATTGTTTCTGGTTCTGAAAAATAAATTACTATCACTAATATGTAGATATCCTAATTAACCGCATTGTGGTTTTAAGTTCTAACTTTGCCGTTAGTATGCATGCCTGCTAAAACATTGTAATGATTACCTACAGAACTCTAGGCTCTTATGGAAGAAAATATGCTCTTACCTAATGACTTCTTCATCTACCTCTGTCCATTTGGTCGAAATTGCTTGATAGACTTCTTCAAAGAGGCAAGATATAAGAAGCGATCTGCCAAGCACTTGGCCAGATTAAGTTAGCCAATCGAAGTTATTATAAATGTAGATGTATTGAGAGAAGAATCATCACTCTTTGTAAGGGTAGTATTGGTATCTTCGTTTTAAAAATACTGGACTATAAGACATTTCTGGGGTTAGCTAGACCACATTAGTATCAGGGTACATATATTACTCTAACAAATTCAATGTCAATAAAAGAACAAAAAAAAACATTTGGGTGATACAAAGATGATGAGTACTTAAACAGTGCAAACTTTATTTATTATTAGGTACAATGCATTGTTTATCAGCATGCAATATCCATATGCAATTATTGTAAATGTTTCTTATTGTGCTTGTAATCAACATGGAATCGTTGCATATGATACATCAGGTAACTCCGCTGCTTATAGCTTTTATTACAATAATGGCATTTGAACTGTGGTGCGATTCCGCATTCATATCGCACATGGCGCACCAAGTGTCCTTTCTGCTTATACGATGCCTTACAGCTGAAGCAAGTATATCGTCCCAGAGAGTCACATATCGAATGCCCTAAAAACATATATACCTATACTTAAATGTACAATGCATTTCTTTTGTAAAGCACATCGATATAACAGAGGTTGGTAACATAACTCTTGAATGCTACACTAATTACATTTTTTAGTTAGTGTCATGTTATGCTAGTCATCATTTGTCAGTCCTCATTTGTTATGGTCTGGTAAAAACAAAGAATTAATAATCAAAAGGAATATAATTGAAACAATAAAATATATTTTACCCATATATGAATATATTTTGTTTTTCAGTTTATTAAATATTTACGAAACAACTAACTAAAATATTATATATAATATGTTGGTATACTTTAAGTATATTTATATCTTCAGAAAATATACGTATTGAACACTTAGAATAGTCGTAGATAGTATGTAATATGATTAAATATTAAATGTGCACATGTATGTATATACAAATATAACCAGAGGTAGTTACATCTTTTTTCCATGGTACCGGAACAAATGACATTTCAGGTTATTATTTTGCGTATATCGCTTATTACAATAGCTACATTTATATTGGGGTTCCAATCCACATTCATACCGCACATGACGTCCCAAGTGAGATTTTCTCTTATATGATGCCGGGCAGCTCATGCAATAATAGCGTTCTTCTGTATAACTCGCTGCAGTTTCTGAAACAAAATACTGTTACAATAGTGCCTTATATTAAAAGAGTGGTAATGTTTGCCTTTTTTTATTTCCCTACTGTTGAATTTATTCATTTTCCTTTTTTTATTTCAGTTTTGAGCACTATTTGATATGCACCAGCTATTGGCCAGGTATCTAATATTATCGAATTTTCTTTGCAGAATTGTTGGTAGAGAACTTACGAACGCAACAGACAACACCAGTAAATAACAGAAAGATCGAATAAAATCAATATCGTACAACTCTGCCTCCACTTTTACATATGAATTCACAATTTAGGGTTGCCACCTATCAAAAACTCGTCTCGCTTACGACATCTTGGATGGATTCTTTTGGTTGGTCAATTAACTAAAAGAATCTTGACGATGGTCCTTATAACCTAATATTTTTTTCAACCGGCACATTTTTAAATGGCTAATGATCTGTAGATATGCTGTGTCTTTTTACAACCGAAAGAAATATTTAGCGGTGGGCACCAGCTGGTAAACAGAATTAAAAATAATTAAATTTATATCTAACAAAATATAATTTATTTATTTATTTTAATAAAATTCCAAACGTCAATTTTATAAAATTAATTATAAAATTTTTCAGTCAACAAGTCAAAACAAAGGCAGGTTGCCACTTATTTAAACGACGTCAGAAGTTGCTGGTAGCAACCTTTAAACGTTTTAAATTATATAAGTAAAGAATATACTATTGGTTTTAGATCACAAACTACTCAAGGAAACGAGTATAACATTTGGCGACGTTCAAGAAGGACAATAGTGTCACGCCGAGGACGCGAGGGCACATTTACGATCAAGAGAACAACCCTCCAAAAAGAGGACGGGAGGCAACCCTAGTTCACATCGAAGCTCATACTCGGAGGTTAGAATAATTACAAGCAGAATACTCACGCTACTGTTATAAAATGTTTATTTAAAATAACAGTAATGTTCACTATCGTCATCAATCATTCTAACCATAAAAACTAACAAAATATATGATATATTGTTTTTCGGGTGGATACAGCATTGATGATTTTGAAGCAATCAACGTTTCGCAATATGTTGCAAGAGGCATCTTCAGGAGTAAGTATCAAACCAAGTGCTAAAAAGATACTGTCGTCTGTTGGGAAGGGTCTATATATATGAGTGGACTGATGTCACCAGATGGTGTTTGGAGGAGGGGGGGGGGGAGTCAACAGCTTAGAGGTAAGGCAACCAGGGAGTGCACCACCAGGTAGAAGCGGTTGGGTCAAGACCAATTTTCAGCGCGATGTAACTGAAAACCATCGTCTCTATTGATATTGGAGTAGTCTTTCAGGATTTTCATTGATGGGGGATGAGAATCCATTAATGGGGTTCGTGGACGAGGATTTTGGTTTGTGTAAACATGATTGAATGTTCTCCAGCGACAGCCGAACCAGCAATTTGTTGCAACCTGGTGCAGCGCTCGTGCTCTGATACTCTGATCGCTTCGTGTCGCTAATGTAGACACTCCCACAAACACATGGAATGCGGTACACATCAGGAGAAACAAGAGGAGGGATTTTGTCATTAGTGGAAGGAAGTAAGTCCGATAGTTTGAAAAGGAGTTTGAATATCGGTTTTATGTTGTGCTTGCGGATGATGCGTCCGATATGATCTATCGTACCTTGAACGAATGATGAGGTATGAGTTCGGTTGGGTTTAGGTATCGTGGAATGGTTTTAATTATGGAGTTTGTTTCTGAGAAGGGTGGTGGTAGGAATTGGCAGTGAGGTATCTATCGGTATGGGTGAGGACATCGAGGAAAGAGAGAGGACTGTTTCCACTGTTTCCACCATGGTGAAGCGTATGTCTGGGTATTGCTGGTTGAGGATATCAGGAAAATTGTTTAAGGATCACGTTGACCACGTATCAGAACCTGCGCTTGAAGTTGCGTGACTCAAGGATTTGTTGTTCAAATGCCTCCATGTTGGCTACAACAGGGGATAAAGGCGAACCCATGGCAGCTTCCAAAAGTTGTTCATAGAACTAGCCATGGAGATGGAAGTAAGAAGCAGAACGTACTCGGTTCACTTAGACCATGGAAGGAGATCATTACGATGTCCTTCCATGGGCTTGTTGTATATGATACATCATATACGACTTTTGTTTAAAACGTTTGGGGCAATGTGCACACTTAAATTGTGGTTCCACTCCGCATTCATATCGTTTGTGGCGCGCCAAATCTTTCTTTCTCTTATATGTTGCCGGACAGTTCATGCAATAATGTTGTCCATCTGAATTCATTGTTTCTGGTACTGAAAGATAAATTACTGTCACTAAAGTAAATCATATAGAATGGCAAGTGTTTTTAACTTTGGCGTTCTGACTTAACCGTTAGTATACAAGCCTACTAATACATCCTATGTATCATTTACACAAAGGTACACAGCATATCCGAATATTTTCTCGCAATTATAGAAGAATATATGTTCTTACCTAATAACTTGTCCCCCCTCTGTCTATTTGGCCGAAGTTGATTGATAGGCCGCTTTAATGAAGTACGATATTACAGGCAATCTGCCAAGAACTTTGCCAAATGGGGTTAGCCACATAAATTCAACTATAATTGATACAAAAATCGTTCATTTTGTGTAAGGGTATGGTATCATATTTTTAGAAATGCTGAAGACGTAGATAGGACGTATATGACTACAAAACAAATGTGTAGATATACAATTCTAACCAGAGGCAATTACATCCTTTTTCCATGGTACAGGTACTATATGACGTTATTATTGTGTAGGTATACCGCTTATCAATATAGGAAAATATCATCACACTTCAATTACACAAAGTTTATTTCAAATAACAGAAATGTTTACAATCGTCATTAATCTATATCCTAATCATATCCGGTTAAATCTTTATTCCGTGGTACCGTAGCATATGAAACTTCAGGGTTTTCTTCTGCGTATACCGTTTATCACAATGGTGGCATTCGAATTGTGGTTCCATTCCGCATTCAAATCGCACGTGACGTATCAAGTTATTCTTCCTTTTGTATGATGCCGGACAGTTTATGCAACAATAACGACCGTCCGAATTTATTGTTCCAGTTTCTAAAATAATAAAAGTCTGTTACTAGAGTGCATGTAATATATGATATACACAAGAAAAGTATGTTCGCGGCAACGCATCTAAATAAATTAGATTTAGCTAAATTTGTAAGACTGCTATACTCTCAACACGAAAAGCACAACATTCCAAGATGCCTAGCCGACTGAAAAATTACCGAAAACTTCTAGAACTCACGTCCAAATCACGGATTTGTAAAATCATTATTTAAAATTGACACTTCCGCTAAATTACAATTTGCCTTTATATAATATGATAAACCTACGTATGTTTAATATTTGAATGGGAATTTCAAAGTCATTGTGGCATTAGCAGGCAGATTATAATGTTAGGAACCTTAAGCAGGTGTCTGTATACCGAGCAACTCAAAATAATCGCTTTTATGACGTCAAAAGCAAATGTTCAGAATCATAAAAGTCGTCAAATAATATGGGGTTTTCAATAACGAGTTACATAAGTACTGTAAGTGAGGTTAAGAAATTACTGCAAACACAGACTAAATTAAGAATTTTGCCACAGAAAGGTGTATGATACAAATTACAATGATACAATGTCAGTTTATTGATTCCGGGATACTTTTGATACAAAACCAAATAAATCGGATGTACTTTAAACTATGTTGCATATCATAAGATAGGTAGTATTTCCAAAAAAACCTCTGCGGGTCGGTTAAAGATTTGTCCTCATTGTTTGGGGACCCCTGGTCTAGATGATAATAAAAAATAAAGGAAAGAAAAAATGAAATGGTAAGGGCTAATTTTGATTTGTGCTGTGCGTGGGCGGACAACTTTGTCAATATGTTTTGTTGTTGTTTATTTTACGATTTTATGTAAACTTCAACCTTTAAAGCTGTCTCAGGTCAAAATTGCACAATGGGATCTACTATGGGAAAAGAGTGTTTCAATTTTTTTTTTATTTGGATAGCTTAGTATGAAAAAAGAGTAAAACCATTATTGTATTACACAATGTTTACTTAAAATAACAGAATTCTTTATCCTCCAACCCTATACAATTACATATTTATACCATGAAACCGTAGCATATGCATTTTCAGGGTTTTCTTCTGCGTATACCGTTTATCACAATGGTCACATTTAAATTGTGGTTCTACTCTACATTCGTATCGCACGTGACGTACTAAGTGACTTTTTCGCTTATATGATGACGGACAGTTCAAGCAATGATAGCGTCCGTCTAAATTCATTGTTGCAATTCCTGAAATATTAAAAAAGATTTTTATATTAGTGCATGTTATGGAAAGAGTTTTTAGCACCAGCTACAATCAGCAGTTCTGACGTTCCTAGTGGCACTAAAAAACACACAACAACACCAATAGGAATAACAGAAACAACGGAGAATATCAACTTTCTATATCCATGCCTCTGCTTCAGAAAGTGATAACATCGCCGCTCATACTCATAGCTTAGAAAAATGTGCCCAGTTGTTGTATTACTAAACGTTTATTTAAAAGAACAAATGTTTACAATGCTCATATTCTAAACATGCGGTTATATTTGTTTTCCATGGAGACGTAACATATGTAATTTCAGATTTTTCTTTTGGATATACCGTTTATCACAATAACCACATTTAAATTGGGGTTCAACTCCACATTCATATCGCACGTGACGCACCAAGTGGCTTTTTCTCTTATATGATGCCGAACAGTTTAAGCAGTAATGGCGACCATCTGCATTCTTTGCTACATTTTCTGAAATATTAAAACATTGTTAGTTTGGGGTGCTTCTTATTTTGTCGAAAATAGTTCTTTCGCGGACTACCCCTTCAAATTGTTATGTGACCTGAGAAACAACTACAGTATTAGTTACGTAATTTAAGAAGAATATTTACGTGTAGCACCTGCCTGTCCAAGTTAAGAAAAATTATTTTGTCATATCAGAAAAAAACTGTAATAATTTTTGTGGCCACATACCATGATGAAGGGGTGACCCTTGATCAAAATAATACTACTATTATACTTTGTTAGGGTGTAAACGATAAATTAGTCATAACCTATACCAAAAATATACATCAAAAATATACTATTAATTTTAATATATTTATCCTATTATAAAACTATGATTCTAAACATTTTAATATGTCAGAGGGAACCAATAAGCTGTCGATTACTATCAGTTTGATCGTCAGCATTTGAGCTACATACAAACATTTTAGAATGACCGAACAACTCGGATTGATGAACTTAGAATGGTTAAATGGGAAATATGCACAATTGTATTGGAAAATATTTATTTTAAATAACAAAAATGTTTACAGTGGTCATTATTCTAACCCCAAGCAATTATTTCATTTGTCCATGAAACCGTAACATATGAGATCTCAGTTTAGTATTTTGCATATACCGTTTATCACAATAGCTGCATTTAAACTGCGGTTCAGATCCGCATTCATATCGCACGTGACGCACTAAGTGATCCCTCCTCTTATATGATGCCGGACAGTTGACGCAATAATGGCGTCGGTCTGAATTAATTGATCCAATTTCTGAAATATCAAAATAATGTTAGTAAGGGCGGTTCTCATAATCCGTTAACATTTTTTTATTATAACGCCCACTACGAGAAACAGAGAACTAAATGCCAACAATTCAACGGAAACAGAAACCTTATGGAATATTCGTTTGTCCGTCTGTCACAGTCCACTTTCTCACTACTCCTCAGATAGCAAATTTCGTTTAATTCAAATAAATATGCATTTACTCAAACAAAATTATTTGCAAGAATAGTGCTAAGGCCCAGGATACTGTCATACACACTCTAATTAATAATGTATTTGTATTGTAAAGATTATCTAACTAATAAATATTTTATGATCAAACCAATTACAGTTATCTAAATAATATTTAATTATTTTATTATGTTGAAACTAAATAAATGCATTTTCCTCAGAATACTTTTACTGTTTATTTCTGACAAACACGGCGGACGCTATGTGTGCAGTCGTGAACCTGAGGATATATTGTTGTGACAGCTTGGCAATCAAAGCAGTTTAACTATGCTGGGTTGGTGATAGTGAAATTTTCAAAGACTTTAGAGGCGTTTACCATTATCTTAGAGATATTTTAGCCTAGAATATAAGAACTGATTAGTACGATATATGTTAAGATCTAAAAAACTTACTTGTTTGTTCCTTGGGTGCTTACAGTTCTACAGTTTAAACTTTACACAGGTTAGAGGAGTGCCAGAATCGACCCATAAGTCGAGGATGAAGCAGTGTTATCTGTGTATACATATTGTTGTGTCTCTTGTTGTAGTCACAAACTACACCCGTAGTTTTTGATATTTCTAAAGATGATACAATTCAATTGACAACTACTGAGATTAATTTCATTGATAAAAAATGTAATTCCTACACATTTTAGGCCATTTCCATACAAAAATCAACGTTTCTTGCCGTTTTCGGTCATTTTTTGATGTTTTTTGTATGCAAATTGTACTAAATATATGTGAGATCGCAAAAGTAATGTCAAATTCGGATTCTTCGCACCAAAAAACATCGAAAATCGTAAAATTTCTCTCAAAAACGGGTCCCGCGTAAAAATTTGAATTTCATATTACTCGATTAATTGACCTAACCTAGAAAAAGGACTACCACCACTGAATTCAGCGTACCCCAATTGACTTTACTAGATAGGTCGTTGGCTTGTTCATTTTTTTGACTACCACAGTGTAATAAAAAAAATGTTTATCTATTTAGCCGCAGCGGGCTCAAAATAATGAAAAGAAACTCTGCAGTACACTACTTAACAATTTGACACAAAGTTAATCTCTACATGATACAAAATTAATCTCTACCAGCAAATAAATTAGAGTATTCAATGGAGTAAGTATTCTTTGTGTTATAGAATTAAATAAATTCAATAGAATATAATTGTTCAAAAGGAACAAACGTTTGTATTTGTGTAACTAAGGGTATTAGGCTGAAATTTGAATAATTTATAGAACATATTTATTGGTATTAAATCACACAGTCACACTCAGATTGTGGTCCAACTGGACTTACATCTGATATATCGGAGTGCAGCTATGGTTTTACATAATTTTTAATTCAGAATACTTTTACTTTTTATTTCTGATAAACACGTCGGACGCTATGTGTGCAGTCGTGAACCTGATGATATATTGTTGTGACAGCTTGGCAAGCAGTCTAACTATTCTGGTTTGATGAAAGTGAAGCTTTTAAAGACTTTAGAGGCGTTCACCATTATCTCAGAGATACTTTAGCCTAGAATATAAAAACTGATTAGTACGATATACGTTAAGATCTGAAAAACTTACTACATAGTTTGTTCCTTGGGTGCTTACAGTTCCATAGTTTAACATTTACACAGGTTACAGGAGTGCCAGAATTGACCCATAAGTCGAGGATGAGGCAGGGGTTGCTGTGTATATAGATTTCTGTTTAAGGGGTTTCTATAGTTCCTGTGTCATTCTAGAATAAAGCTATAGGGATTCAAGGTTATCTCGTTTATATCTTAACCTACCTTTTATCCTCAGAGTTTAGTAATGTAGACGAGATGTTTACAATCGATGAAATGTCGAGTGCAGTGTGCGGCCGGAAATACTCAGTAAAACACAAAAGATCCTAGTTGCTTTACTAAACTATTCGGAAACGCTAGCTTCAGATAAATTTATATCTGCAGATTGAATATCGACTGTTATCTTATCTAACTTTGTTGGTGAAATGCGCCCCTAATTAACTAAAATTTCTCGTATAGGCTCCCGTATCCTTTTGATGGTAAATTTTATTCGCTACAGATTGGTATTTTTATTGTTCCGAATAAGTGAGTGAGAACTTTTCCTATTACTTATGATTCTTAATATTTCAAAATGTTACTACGGGAATTGATATCAGTTTCATCGACTGCAATTTATCTTCAAATGTACATTCTAGAATAATGAAATGATTATGAAAACACCCCATTTTATTCCAAAATATCCATTTTAAATGACAGAAATGTTTACAAATAACACTATCCTAACACTACGCAGTTATATCATTTATTCATGAAGCCGCAACACATGTTTTCTCAGGCTATTCCTTTGCATATACCGTTTATCACAATAGCTGCATTTAAACTGCGGTTCAGATCCGCATTCATATCGCACGTGACGCAGTAAGTGATCCCTCCTCTTATACGATGCCGAACAGTTCAGGCAACAATGTCGTCCGTCTGAATTAATTGTTCCAATTTCTGAAATAATAAAACAATGTTAGTGCTTCAGCTTAGTGTGCTTCTCATATTTTGTCAAACAATTTTTCGGTCACGCTGCGGAGAAACAGAGAACTAAATACCAACAATGATAATGAAAAGAAACTCTGCAGTACACAGTAGTGTACTGTGACAATTTGACACAAAGTTAATCTCTAGAGGAATATAATTCTTAAAAACAAACAAACTTTTCTATTTGTGTAACTAAGGGTATCAGGTTGAAATTTGAATAAGTTATAAAAATTATTTATTGGTATTAAATCACAACAGTCACTCAGATTGAGGTTCAACTGGACTTACATCTGATATATCGGAGCGCAGCTATGGTTTTACATAATTTTTAATTCAAAACAATAGTAATAAATATAATCTATTAGTATAAATTACAACATATGAAGGTATTGATAGAATCGCTAGGAAATAGTGATTCGACCATACATTAATTTAGTTAATACATAGTACTGTTGACATTGTTTTCAAACGTAGCATAGACACTGGAATGAAACCGTTGATTATGACGTTTCAAGTCATTGTTACGCCTGAAATGTTTACCGCATGTTGCGCATTGAAATTTTGGATCAACTCCGCATTCAAAACGCACGTGCCGAATTAAGCTCCACTTTTGTTTGTACGAACCGTTACACTTGTTGCAGATAAACCGATCATTGGGATTTATTGTTGCCGGCTCTGAAAAAATAATTTTTATTATTATACCTTGCCATAAATAAAAACTATTTAAGAACAAATTATTTTATTTAATACATAGATATGGCAATTTATGTCAGAACATCAGAAATGAAAAAGCCTAATTCAAATTATTTCTATGAGAAAAGGGACAAAGAAAGCAATAAGATTAGAAAATTAATTATTTATTGATTCGTCATTATATTATCATAAAGATTTCCTCGAATGTACTACGTTAGTATGCCGTCTCAAGTCCTCCCTACGCTTGAAGCGTCTACCGCAGAATAGACATTCAAATGTGGGTTCGACTCCGCATTCATATCGTAGGTGACGCGATAAATGGCCTAAATTCTTGTACGATGCATTGCAATTGGCACATGGATAACGTCCTTGCTGGTTTCTTTCCATCTGGACTAAAATAAAATATTTAATATTAAGCGTGAACTAAGCATATTCACCATCTAATGAAACATAACAAAAGATAGTTAAACATACCAAAACATAATGAAAGATATCAAAACCAAGAATCACATCAATAAGGTCACACGTAAGGAATGAGTCAAGATTTCATGTCATTCAGTTGTTAAAGAAGTGCCACCAACCAATACCAGCATGCACATTGAGATGACAGACAAACATAACAGAAGGAATTATAACTATAAAGAAATAAACAAAAACATTCCGACCTAGTTTAGCCCCAGGCAGCAGGTATCAACGCACTGTTGCCAAACCTTGTTCGAATCCTTTGAATTGGTTTATAATGATTTATATGTTTCAATTTATTAGCTTATTGTGTAATAAACTAATTCTAATAATTTGTGTAATTTTTACATTACAATGTAATTGTATTTCTATTAAATATATCAAATGAAAATCTCATTTCAAGATAATGCATAAAACAAATTATACAAACTTATTGCATCTAATAACTTTCTTTGCGTTAATAAATACAAAAGTAAATTTCATTTTGTCAATATTTTTACTGAAGGTTATTTTAGAACTAACATATGTATTAACATTTATTCCCAAAATAGAAATACATTAAAATTAAATTGCAATTTATGGTAATTTAATACTTGTGACTTACTGGCGTTTTCTAGATATTTAGCTTCAACGATATTTATTTCCATTTAGCGATTATATTTTAATATTACAATACTGAGACACCCGGATAGGCAAGATTCAACAGTCCGCCATTGCTGAACACTGCCATGAGCCGGGGCACAGAATGGACGTCGATAACGCAGATGTTGGCAAGGGGAGAAACTATCATGACTTATTAGAAAAGCCATCAAAATTTGCAAACATCCTAACAACATCAATCGAGAGGACGACACTGCCATCAAAGCATCTGGAAATCGATCCTAATGCGGTCAAGTGGCAAAACACATGGGAGCATAAGGTTCTTTGGTAGGTATCCAGTATTCTGGTAACTCTGAAGAAGTATCTATAGCAGCATGGTTCGAAAAAAGTCAGCAATTACTAATTTTGACACATGGCATAACCTGGAAACGATTGATAATATGGGAGCCCATTTTTTTTTAGAAAACCAAAACGATTTTTCGCCTAATATCATTTGAACTGAAAATCTGCTTTTGTTCTACTTACAAATCAACAAATTTACTTCCCACCTTATTTCTCTTTTGCCAAATATTTTGTTTATAGGTCCAAGCTTTCATTTCAACCTACTTACATAAATCTATCTCGTGGAATTATTTATTGGGAGGTAATCGTGTCTTTTGGCCTTTTGGGCTGAAATGAAACTTATACTTTGAACTTTACAGCTATGTAGAGGAGCTCCGAAGGACAACTGGGTTTACTCTCATTTTCCTACTGTCAAATCGGCAGGTGATCAGTTAAATAAAGCAAGTGAATGTAACACATCACAAAGTTCTCTCTCATTACACATCATAGCTTCAAAGTCCAAAGATTAAGGTTTCATTGAAGTAGGTATATCTAAAACACGGGATTTTCGGATTCTTATACTTTCTGATATTATTTCTTTTAAAAAATATAAGGTAAAGGTGACCTGTCATAACTTTTTTGATAAGCTCAGTGAAGACCTAAGCAATTATCTATTAGCCATAATAACCATATGGTTGACATTGGAATAGGTAATCTTGCTGAGTATTTCCAACCATCAATTTTCTTTATCGCTTCCATAAGAAATATTAAGATCTAATAAAGACAAATGATACGCTTCATCCCGACGTTTGTACAACCGTTGCACGGTTTTGGGTAAAATTCCAGAATTTGCACGAAACAAACGACAAGTAGCAAAGAAGCATAACTTCTGGGCGTAATTTCAAATACAAACAATCAATAAGTTTAAATAAACTTTATTTATTTATACGTTGGTACAATCCACAGATATTACCTACTTGCTCATGCCATGCACTCGTAGCATATGATCTATCTGCTTGGATTTTCGCTTGTATCGTTTATCGCAAAAATCACATCCGAACTGAGGTTCAACACCACATTCATATCGCATATGGCGAGTTAAATTCGTCTTTTGTTTATACGACGCATTGCACTTGTCGCAAAAGTAACGTTCCTCATTATTCCATCTCATCATATCTAAAAGATAATGATATTAAATTTATTGTAACACCTAATACAATAAAACAATGGAACGATGTAGAATACAGATAGGTTTGGATTAGACAATCCTGAATATAAAATAGAATAATAAAAAAACGTAAAACAAACAAACAACCTGAGCGGGGATGCGAATCATACGAAATCTATGTGAATGGTGGTATTTATTTATATATTACAGAAACCGTACTATTATGATAATAACTAAACTAAGTAATTTTATGTCCGTGGACAAGCAGCGTATGAGACGTGTAGTTACTCTTTTGTTTAAAGCGTTTATGACAATAGTCACATTTGAATTGGGGCTCTACTCCGCATTCGTATCTAATATGACGAATTAGGTGATTTTTTCGTTTATAAGATGAATTGCACCTGGTGCAAGCATACCTTCCTTCCCAATTTTTGATAACCAATTCTGCAAGATAAATAATGTTACAATTACAATTACTATTTTTAATTTTTATTTTAACAGTAAAATTGTTTCCATGGTTATAAAAATAATTTAATAAAATTCTGCACAAGTCATACACATCACATAACTCGCATATCAAACAATACTATCATAAATAAATAAAACAACAACAAAATATATTATATACATTATTTTAAAATGACGCATTTGTAAACGTAAGGACGTTTACCAATGCGAAGAAACATTCATCCTACTCGTGTTGACAACAACTTTTATTAGACTGAGGACTGAGGATGATTTAATCATCCTGAGGTAACTAAAAATGATAAAGAACCTTGCGATTCTAATAAGACTTATCCCGAATAACTGAAGATTATTCTGAAGGTTAATATCAAATAACAAACAAAAATTTAGCATTTGAAACTAAATTAAATCAATTAAAACGCATTATTTATTATTTTGTAGAAACAAACACCTGCAATATTATAACCCCTGAACATTTAAATCCATTTTACGTGTTCTTCTACCTAGTATTGTACAGTACATGTACCATATAGTTTCATTTTAATGTGACCGGTAATACAGAGCTATGCTAAGTGAGAGCGAGTAAGACATATTCACCCAGATTTTGATAGCTTCGCATTTCTGGTCACCTTTATGATAAAAGTGACATGGAATTATCTCGTTTTTCCGTGAAACCGAACCATGTGATATACCAGCTTGGTTTTCTGTTTGTAGCACTTATTGCAATGGTCACATTTGAATTGTGGTTCAACTCCGCACTCGTATCTCATATGACGAACTAAGTGACTTTTTTGCTTGTAAGACGCAGTACAGTTCAAACAAAAATGGCGTCGTTCTGAATGCCATATTTCCGTTTCTGAAAAATAAATAATGATTAGCAATGTGGAAGAAAATCCTCAAGCAATATACCATACCATGCCCTTAAACCCAAAAATAGTTAGGTTTCTATATAATTTATGTTTTCTCACTAATGAATAGTAGGTATGTTGAATGAGTTAATGATGTTAGTAAATTGAACGAATATTTTCATTCTAATTCATTTTAATAAAAAGAAAACACAAAGGTATATACCTACATCATAATATTTGATTTTAAACAAATATAAATAACTATACTCTAATTCTGTTGTACTGAACAGATAACATAAAATGGTGACCATAACTTGATAGTAAACGAATAAATATCAGGGCAAATGTTTTCATCTTTTCATGATATGTACTAGATGTATATGTCTCTTCAGCGTACTCTTGCGTTTAAAGCATGCTCGACATATATCACATTCGAACGTTGGTTTAAGGCCACATTCATATCGAATGTGTCTATCTAAATGCTTCTTGTGCTTATACGATGCTGGACAGTTTAAGCAATAATGTCGACCATCCATGTCAAGCATGTTGTAATAGCTTTGATATTGCGTCTCTGAAAATAAACTGTTAGTAAAAATATCATAAAAATTGGTGGATATGTCATAAAACCATAGGCAATGGCTTTGTTCCAAACCTACGTACTTAGAAACATATAAAGCGGCTCTTGAGATATGCGTAAAAAACCATTATACAAATTTTATTACAAGAGATGTTTTGGGTACTTTATAAAAAGAGATTTTTGCATTTAATTTGTTTCTTGTATAATGAATGCAGGTTATCATCCCATTAAACATGATCTGAATAAAGATTGGATTTCATTGTACAATATACTGTTGTATCTTCAAAATTTATAATAACTATTTTGGTGATAAAACGCTCTGTAGGTAGACATGTAGATAGACATAATCTTATAAACAAACAACAAATAAATATGGTGATATTTTTATTAATTATACTGACCATCTCTGATACACAATGTAAAGGACCAACAAATATCATGCAAGTAAACTATAACAGCTCCAAAATGTTTTTTCCTTTTTTCATAACGTGGACGGTGTGGATGTGCCTCTTAAGGTCACTCCTGTGCTTGTATCGTCTTCTACAAGTTTCACATTCAAATTTCGGTCCAACTCCGCACTCGTATCGCACATGTCTAACTAAGTGTTGCTTCAGTTTATATGTTGCCGGACAGTTGAAGCAACAATACCGCCCATCGCTATTCCTTTGGTGTAACGGCTCTGAAAAAAAATATGTTAGTAAAATAATACATTATAAATTTCAACGGGTCAAAGTTAACGCACCTTTAGACATTTGTCAAAATTTTAAGTAATTTTCTCCCGCTAAAATGATTTTCATGTTTTGTGATTGTTTTATAACTTTATCCTAGGTAACTTGCACTAAGTAATGTATTAATAACTTTATTACGAAATCTCCAGAAATGTGAGCAGCCTATATATATAAAAGTGATACAATGTAATGAATAATAGAAACTCTTTGATTGGTTTTTGTCATACTAATTATTATATTTAAAAAAATCATTTTAACTCGATATATTTCGGTCTGCGACCATCATCAGGTGTAAAGCGTCAGGGAAATAAACTAAATTCTTGAACTATTCATAAATGCTCAAATCTATCACGTGTACCTCTATGGACAGTATTATACACGTATCTCGCATAACGCGTGTGATGGCGTTGTTGGTACAGTGACACGATCGACATTTATCACCAAATGCAAGTTCTAGGTACTCACCTAATCAAGACCAAGGCTTGCCTATTTACTTCATAATGGCTCTTAATTCGCATATGGCGCGAAAACCAGACATTCTTTGGAACACAAGCTAGGAACAATTATTCAAATGAACTGTTTTTATTTACATAATACAGAATCAGTAGCATTCGCATGTAGGTAGGTCCATACAGATAATACATAACTACACTCTAAAACTGTTTAAAGTTAATACAATATTTTGGTTGATAATTTTGTGAATATTCTGAATAGATATTTGTTTAATAGATATTTGCTTAACGTTGAAAAAATAAATTAACTAGATTATTCTAAATGAAACTTTTCTGTTAAAATGTCTGCTCTAACCGACCTATTGGTACGGACTTGCATTTTTGCAGCAAATATGAAATATTCATATTTTCTTCTATAGTAAAGGCCGATCTCTATTTTCCGTTTCAGGGAGATGCTGGAAGTGCTTCAGATAAAAGTGATCTTTCATATTATGCTTATGGTAAAAGTTTCTATGACACACGGGGCATTGAAATTGGGGCGCAATGCCACATTCAAATCGCAGGTGGCGACGTAAGCTTCTCTGTTGCTTGTAAGACGAATTGCAGTTAGAACACACATACGGTCCTCCTTTAGTGTTCGCTGTATTCCACACTAAAACATACATATTTTATTATTTTGTATTGGAGGAAAACTCATCTAACTAAACGGTAGTAGAGAACTAAAAAAAAAATACCACAAAAGAACCTTTAGAATCAAATGATGAAACATGCAATCATTGGTGTACGACGAAACAAGTTACGTTTATCAAGATATCCTGAAGAAATAAGAATAGCCATATGATATTTAATATCGAATCCTAAAAGAAGTTATTGCAATAAAGGGCTGGAATAGCAACAGATAAATAAATTCAGAACGGACCGAATAATATTTCACCTATTTGATACACTACGATACCACTACAATACCCCTACAACAGTGGAACTATACCTGGATTTGCAGATGTTATTTCGATTGCCTAAAAATAATATATTTCTGATTGAAAATGCATTTGCAGAAAGAAGTCGTAACACGTTTACATAAATATTAATAAGTCTTAATATATACTTCAAGATAACTGAAACAATTTATTGGTTTTCTCATTCCTTTAAAAACCAATGAAATTATATTTGTGGAAGGCGCCATAATAAAAACGGGTTAAAAATATCTGAAAAATAGTTGGTATCATAAATATTAATGATTACGAATGTTGTATAGGCTTTACCTGTTTCTGCTACTAAGGCTAGGTGCCCACTACCGATTTTACAGCCGCGAATTATAATCAGAATTTCTTACATATATAGCGGATAGAAAACCTTTTCAGTGCACAAGACAATCCAGGCACCTGAGCAAGAATAACAGAAAGTTTACCAAATACTTCATACTTGTTCATTTGAAACAAGTTTACAGTTTGTACTACGTGACTATTCGTAGGAATTAAATATGACAGAGATATGAAATGTTGGTGCAAGGAATTAGATTCTAATGACTACAAGAAAATGCATCGTTTTGACATTTTTTAATTCTATGTCAGAAAATCACAAGGTATCAACTAGATATAGTTAGTCAGATTAAAAAAAAATTATAAAAACGATAGAAAAATCTGCACTCTGGAAGGAGTTCGTGAGATTCGAACTCACGACCCTCAGACTGACAGCCGAACATTAAGCATTAACAAAGTTTTATTAAATAACAGCCGAACGCTCTACCGGTGGGGTAGTCTGACTATGGCTTTGATATCATACACAGCTTTTAATTTCAGAGATTTTCGGCAAAACGCAAGTTATTTTATATGCAAGATAAACAACATATTAGGAACTGTTAAAAATAAAAGGAATTTTTTGGTGAAAGTCCGATCAGCATCCCATGGGTAGTTTCTGAGTTATATCGCTTAAAAAAAACTAAGATGGACGCATTTTGCGCGTTTACAATCGCGCGGTTACAATTTGTTAATCACTGTCGAGTGACTGTCGACACTGTCGACATCACTGTCGAGTGATGAAGGAATATCTTTTTCTATGGGTGAAACTTTGGCCTAACCGAAATTAGACGCAAACATTCTATGAAATAAAAGACTGCCCCTGATTAACGAAATTTCATTTACCTCGTACATGTTTCGGCTAAATCCTTATAAGCAAAATCTGTACAGAAATGATTGTGAAATACTTCTATGAAGTCTAAAAATGTAGATTCTCATTTTATCTTTTCGCTTAATATTTAACTCATATATAACTCATGACGTTTGTGGTACTTAAGGTTCCACAGTAAACGATAAGTTACATTCCCAACAAAAGTATCGTTGTTCGGCATTTCCTTCACGTTCTATATATCGAATGTTCTCCACTACAACATTAACAATTAAATCATCAATTAAGATAATAATACCAATGCTAAAAAATATTTTTGTATAATTAGTAACGTAAAATGCGTATAGTTGGAACATAATTCAATGATTTTTGTGCACACTATAAACTTGCACTCTGTAAGTCTACGACCTCTCTGGTCGCAAAACAAGAAATTCTTTAAACTGCTCACATACAGGCTGTTTCAGAAATAACGGTTTACCCTGAAGGAACATAATATTCCCAAGGACGTAATAAGCATGTTTTGTCAAATAACGTATGGTCTAATTTAACGAATTCTTGAGAAAATTAATAAAGAAACACAGAGTTCGCCCCTGTTCACCACAAGAAAATCGGCAACACTTTGACACAGTTGTGTTGCAACTGGTGACAAATTAACGCCGTCGGCTACATATCCCCTCTCCCCACTCCAGCCTTTCTCGCTCAGAGCGACAATGACCTACGATGGCCGCGAATAACAATTGCTGTGTTAAGTCGGTTTGTTGTGTTCGACGGATATCGGTTTTAATTGATAAATATGCGTACGTACATTTGCAACTATATTTGAATCATGCGCGATCGGCTATGCACCAGGGCAGGCCTTAGACGATTTTTTCAATACAATTTTGTTGTACTTTTCCTTTTTACTTTTCCTTCAAGGCTACCCGTTAATTCTGACGAGTTCGTTATTAACGTTTAACCGACTTTACAAGTCTAGATATTCGTTGGTAAAATGTTAGGGGGCCTACCATAAAATGAACCAGTAAAGAAACAATTTTATATTTCTAATAATTTTATTGCATATAAATAATCAATGCTTTCAATTTGCAACCTTGAGGGATTAGTTCATGCCATTTATAGTATATTGTCAACCCACGGTTTTCATTAAAAAAAGGGAATTTTTGCCCGCTATATGCGACTAATAAAGGTGTGCAGCCAAGAGTATCCAAAATTTAAAAACTGAAATTGAACTGAAGTATGGCAAAGTTGACACAATTCACAGAAATTAACATGAAAACTAAACATCATATTCATTGTGAATGATTATAATGATATTTGAATGCGTGGAGTTTCATAGTGTCCTTCCGCTTAAAGTTCTTGTTGCAATAGGGACAAGTAAATACCACTCCACATTCATTACGCTGGTGGTATCTCAACCTTCTTTCCACTGTAAACGATAGATTGCATACCACACAAATGTATCGTTGCGCGGAATTTCTTGTCTCCTGTTCTGTGTACCGACTGTCTTCCACTAAAAAATCAACAATTATTTCATTAGTTAAAAATAGAAATAATAAAAAATATAATAACAGTTAGTACATCACAAATCATACAATTAAAAACAATAACTTACATAAACTAGTTTCTTATGACCTGCACTATCTTAAATTCTTCTTTTCCTACTTTTTTGTTCAGTGTTTCGATATGGTTTCAAATTGAATATCTTGGTTATTATTGAGGATAACAGTTTCATATGTGGCGAGAACAAACCATAAATATGGTCAAAGCAAGTAATGTTTAGTACATCATGATATCTTCAGCAGGAAATATTCACAATTTACAACTATAACCTGATTCCAAGGTTTCAAATATATAGAGATAGTGGAACATCAAAAACTTGCATATGCAAGATTTGCTGTTCATTTGTGCATCAAGTGATGACAACTGTAGATCTTCAAACATTCGATGAGTATAACATCAAAGTTCATAAAAACAAATAAAGAAAGAATAAGCTATGTGTAATCATTTAATTGATCATAATAACATATGCTTTACAGTAATGTTAAAGTTACACAAATCTACAAAGAGTAAACGAGTGGATTATAAAAAAATCTATAACGACAACAACAAAAAATCGCGTTGCACCTTGTAGGAATACTTTGTACCACCCTTAAGACACGTCTTATGTTGTCACAATGTTCATTATTTGGCAATGCCAATTCGCTTCCTTTACGCCAGTAATGAAATTTTCTTCTCAATCAGCGCAAGTACGGAATAATGTAATTTTTTAAATGAACTATTTCCTCAAAGTGCGAAGTAATCCCAAGTAACTTCAAAACTAAATAATATACTTATTGTGAATAATGATATTTTTTAGTATGGAGTTTCATAGCATATTTTCGCGTAAAATGCTTGATGCAGAAAGGACATTGAAACATTACTCCACATTCATTGCGTTTGTGGTACCTGAACTTTGCCTCAGCAGTAAACGATTGGTTGCAGTCCTCACAAATGTGTCGTTGAAGGGAATTTGTTGCTGTTGTCTGTTCTTTATACGGATTGTTCTCCACTAAAACATCAACAATTAGATGATAGGTTAAAATAACAGTAATAAAATATGAATTAAAACTAGGAAGAAAACGTCTCCTTACTTTTTAAAAGATAAGCTTGTAGCTTGCTTTTGCTAAATATGCAATATTTTAAGAACTATCAATTCAGTTACAGTTAAAATCAATAGAATTGTTTTAGAACTCATACAGTTTATATTCATAGAGTTTTTACTCTAACTGTAACATGTGTCTGTACCCAATTTCCGCTCTTATTATATTTTTAGGTGACATGTTGTTCACTTATAGAGGAAGGTGTAAGTTTGCAGTTAACCTATTATATGCCACTTTTCCCACTATGCCTGTGTTTCCGTTTGAATTTTTCGTGTCATTAACGTACATAAAATGTGATAGGTTTCCATACACAATCGGCAGGTTGGTGCCTTCTCGGCACCATCGATGTGCAAAACGCTTTTAACTCCATAAGATGGGAGAAGGTCGTAGAAGGCATGTACAGTAAAAAGGTCCCTGAATACCTAATATATATACAGTACCACTAAAAACTACCTCACACTTAGAACCATAAAATACCAGGGAAAATGCACAGCATGACAAGAGGAGTCCCACAGGGCTCGGTAATGGGCCCAATCCTGTGGAACGCAGCATACGACGATATCCTAGAACTGCCACGTCCGCCTTATTGCATACGCAGACACGTCGGCTGTGCTTGTGCAGGAATGGACGGGAGCGCAGATAGCGAGCGACACGGAGGAGATCCTGATCGACGTAGAGGCGTGGCTTAAAAAGAAGGAAGTACAAATAGCCTTCCACAAAACCGAGGCCGTTCTCACCGAAACACCCTATACGACGTGGAATTTCTTTTCGGGGGCCACAAGATTAAAACAAAGCCATCACTAAAATACCTGGCAGTGTACTGGACAGGAATCTCCGCTTCACGGCACACGTGATCCACATTGCGCAGAAACCGTAAAAAGCAGTCAACGCTCTGAAGCGAATCATGCCAAGCATAAAGGGGCCAATCCAAAAGAAAAGGAAGCTGATTGCAGTGACGGCCGAGAGTATTATCATGTACGCGAGAACCACGTGGGCGGACGCCCTTAAATTCCAGAAGGAACAGAGACCTCCTACTCGGAGTACAAGGAGCTTAAACATACTCACGACAAGCTCCCACAGAACAGCATCAACAGTGGCCCTCTCCGTCATAGCAACAGTAGTGCCCATAGACCTGCAGATCGCTGAAAGAGGAAGGCTAACGTAGAAAAGAATGACGAAGAGGGAAGAACGTGATACGAAAAACGCACGACCCAATGGACTGAGGCTCATCCCCGACCTTAAAAAATGGTACAATAGGAAGCACGGGCAAACCAGCTACTATCCAACCCAACTCCTTACGGATTTCCTCACGGATGCTTTGGGATGTACCTGTTCAAATACAAGGTAACAGAAAACGATCTTTGCTCAAGCTGCGGTGTGGAAGACTCACCCGAACATGCCGTTTTTGCATGCAAGGGCTCACTCCCGGATAGGCTAAACACAGGGGAGAATTTGGAGCAGGCACTAATACCAGAAAACATAGTCGAGGCCATGATAGACGAGGAGGAGCACTGCAATATTGTCGAGATGTACATCGTCGAGACTCTGAAAGAGAGAGACAAAAGGAAAGACCAGCGTTAATATAAAAAAATCCCAGGCTGAGTGATGGATAGAACCCTCCCAGGTGTTTCCCAGGGGTTTTTAGTGGGTAGTGACAGGATGGAGTCCCACACTACCACCGACCTTGCACAACCGTCGGCGGTCTGCATAAAGCATTTTCCCCCGCTCCCGAAAAAAAAGGTTATCAACATATAGGCCTTATTCATAGTAATACATATTTTATTCGCATATCATACCAAAAAAATCCATCAACAATAATGTATTAACATAACAATACACATTCAAATAAAATAAATAACTAGGCTATATTCATTTCATATAATTATATTTATATAGGAAAATAAGGGGCAATGTTTTAAGGGATGTACATCATTTAGAAACAAATCGCAAAACAATAGCTGCCAAATTTATCCCTAATAAAAGTTCCACAACCATTCAGTAACATAACTGACAGAATATTGTATCAAGCCCTATTTGAAATTATAATATAATTATGTATATTTACATATGTAAACTCAAATTTAATTTGACACCTTGTGGAAATCCAAGCTTCAAATTCATCCTATTCTTAATGTGATCAATAACGAGAAGCAAATTTTATTGTAGAGTCATGAATGCTATGCTGGATTTCCTTTGTAATTTTCAATCATAATGTAATAATTACGATAATGTGTGGCTGTATTGCTAAAGGTCTGTCAATATTGATGTTCATTCTCGTCAATATTGTAATAGACGTTGCGGGAGTCCTTCAGTGACTTGCTTAGCAGGCTAATGATCATACTATATCGCATACTTCTTCAAAGCTACGAGGAACTGAAAAACATCAAATTTGTTGGGGTTCTTCGCTTTAAATACTAATCCGGACTTAGAAGTCAAGGTGCTAAAAAATCTTATTTTTCTTATTACTATTGATAAATCATTTAATAATCATGCATAAAAAACAAAAATGTCGATGATGTTCAAAGGTCAAAAACAGGTGAAGGCCAAAAATTAAATTTGATAAAGAATTATGTATTTAAAAAAAAAATGACGAGCTAATATTTGTAAAACAACAACCATTATCAATTTTAATCTTGTTAACCTTCTGAGCCCGGATTCGTATTCAGCACACACAAAAACGCTATTAAAAACTTTGATCGCCCAGTCACAGCAAGTGTAATCCAATATCCATCACTCCCAACATCTGTACCAAATTTCATAAAAGAAAATCCGCCTGATATTGATTTATTAAACATCGCTCAGGATACTTTCGATAAAAGTTCTAATACCTAGCACCTAATTTATGTACGTCAATGTAATCCATATGCCTGTGCTGCATATGCCTGGCCAAATTACCCTTCCTATAGGTGCAGTACGAGCAATGTGGACACTGGAAGGACGGCTGCTTACCACACTCGTACTTTCTATGGTTGATAAGGGAACTCTTGTATTTGTAACACTTCTTGCAGTTAGAACAAGGGTGTATCTCACCTAAAAGTCCAAAAATTAATACATATTTCATCATAATACGCCAACTAAGTGAACAAATGTTAACAAGAGGAAATATTGTACAAAATGAAAGGTGTTGTTGTTGGTATTACTGATAATGTCATTATTCAATAACACCTTAGAGCAAGCATACATTATAGAAGCAGAGTCATGGCAAAGAAGTTAGTAGTTTAGACAAAGAAATAGCTAGGTTAGACTTTATTTCATTGTAAAATTAACAAACATTGTAACAGAAATTTGGTTTATCAACCTTTTTCTCAAGGTGAGTCACCATAAACTTTACGTGTTTCCATTGTCTGGGCGAATATAATTTACATGAATCTTCTCAATGTCTTCAGCGGGTGCTGATGACGGGTCAATATGGCCAAGATGTTGTCTCAATGTGTGGCGTTTGACGTCGTTTCTTCTAAAAGTGGTATACGGGCAATATTGACAACGAAATCTTGGCGGTTTTCCACATTCGAACTTCAGATGATAGTAACTGGACTGTTTATTCTTGTACACTTTGCCACATACACAAGTATAAGGAATGTCTAAAAAATACAAACGTTAGTAATTTAATTATTGTAGGTATTTAATTATCTACTTATACTTACGTACTTTAATTGTGTCCAAAAGTAAAGATACCCTACATTTGTAAATTATACCCACCAGAATATGAATAGATATAAAAACAAAGTAGTACGTAGTAGATTCAGAATTATACCATGCGTAGAATGATTTCCGTCTTTAGCTACTTTTAAGTATATCGACTACAGCTTAATTATATTTGGACGGGCGTTAAAAGAACAAAAACAAAATGAATTATAATATTGCATTTATTGAATATATAATTGTTTATACAATTACGCACAATAATTACTATCTATACTCAATTGCTCATCTACCTTGTTGAAAGAAATACACAACAAAATGATTATTATTTGTACTAAATAAGTCTCGTTCCTTTTAATCCACAAATTGTGCCACAATATTACAAATAAACGTTCTTACTACGGAACAAATATTTTAAAGCAATGAATCTTCATCTACAAAGAAATATTTCATTGCCTCATTGAACAACAGATTTGCTTGAGTCAATGCATATTTATTTAAACAACTTTTTTTCGAAAAATAAAAATTTTGGTCCATAACATGTATAGGTCCATCCGGGGACACACAGTAAATAGACTTGTGAAGACTGTCGCTCAGTTGGCGTTGTGCGAAATGGCGTCTAGCGAAATTGGTATGAAGGACGTCCGTCAGCTCACCCCACCACTTTCCGCAAAACGCCTTGAAATTTTCAAAAATATTAGTACCCAATTAGTACTAATTTGTACCACCAACCCCGCAATTGGTACTTATAAGGAACTCCCTCTAATTAGGAATAGCTCTTTTGACCGTCAGCTCATCCCGAAACTTGTAGCGAATCGCCTTGAAACTTTCCAAATATTGAGTACCCAATTAGTACTAATTGGTACCACTAACCTAGCAATTGGTACCTCAACGAAACCCACCCTAATTATGGGTAGTTCTTTTGGCCACCACGATTCGGGACGAAACATTGGAAACAATGGCTGCAATTTTGGTTGCCTATACAATATTATATTTCGGCACTCCTGAATAGAGACACCTAAAGCTTTTGGATGTAGAAGTTGCAAAATATTATACGTTGATTTTATTATCAACAATAATTTTAGTGTCTTTTTAGATATTAATATTATTAGAACAGATCAAAATATTTTGCTTTTAGATTGGTTTAAAAAAATTATAATCTAAATTCTAAATTTAGACACAAAAAATTAAAAAAATCAATATTTTTAATAATGGTTTTCCAAAAAAATCCTTAATTGTTAGTTATTTGGTTCGCGGTCAAATCATAACAATAGTGTTACTTCTCTACAACAACCTTTTTTAGTTTAACACAACCTTTAAAATGTAATAACATTAGATTTGCAAAATATAATTTGTTGAAACTTAATAGTTGTTTTTTGCTTTTTTGTTAAAGATAAAAGGTCTTTGGTAAATTATGAGGTTGTTTATTATATTCCGTGTTCTTGTTATCATTTATTTTATGTTGGTCAGACTGATAATTATTTAGAAACTAAACACAACAAAAGATATAAAAACTAATAAATTAAGGTGTGCATTAGGTCAACATGCCTTTCAGGAAAACCATTATATTATAATATTATATAATTATAATTTGTAAAAAGCAACGAAACGTTTTGGAAATGCATGCTATTATTTAAAAATTTATAAAAATCTTGTATTAAAAATCTTCGCGTCTCCTGGAGACGCTGTACGGTGTCCGTCGAATGTTCGTTAAGTGTATTTGTCTGAATAATTGACCATTCGGCTGATGATGACCTCTGTGTAGGTCGAAACCGGTACCGAGGATATTTTATCTGAATAAATTTGCAGAGTATTAAGATTTTTAAAACAAGATTTTTTATTAACATATTCCCGCCAAATGGACGCATTGAATCTACATTTAAAAATTAGTTATTTTAAAACCGATGTAGAAAATCTAATATTATATATAAAAAAATATTAATGTTATTAAAATCTTGTAAGGGTCTGACATAATACTTGATTAATTTAGTTTTCCACTGATATTGTATTTTATATAATTTTACGTTGTTGTGAAGTAGGTATTTAGTTTGACAACTGTCTTATTCTATACTCCGCAAAAACTAAAGAAAAATTACAACAAGACATTGACAACGACATAAAAATTATGGAGAGGTGGTTTCAGGAAAATTTGCTTACCGTCAATGAGCGCAAGACAGAATACAAGATATTATCAACAAAAATACAGGACATCGAATTGAATATAACATTCAACAAAACACAAATTACACAAACTAGAAGGGTAAAATACCTAGGACTAACGATAACAGATAATCTGAAATGGGAAGCACACATAGAGACAATCAAGATCAAAAATGCAAAGACCACAGCCGCACTACATAAAATCAGTCATCTACTACCAGAATTCATCAAAAAACAATCTACAACTGTCTATACATATCCAACCTGAACTACATGATAAGTATCTGGAGTGATACCAAACAAGACAACATCAATAAATTACAAAGACAACAAATCAAGATTTTGAAAGCCCTATACTGCCTTGACCGAACAACATCCACACACGACGTCCACAACACCACAAAGGAGCTGACAGTAAAACAGAGAATAACGTTTAACAGAATATTACTAATACATAAGATCAATAGGAACATGATAAAAACTGAAATAAAATAAAAGAAATCCGGCGAAATCCATGAGTACACAACAAGAAGTAGGCCACACATAAGATCAGAAAGATCTAGAACGTATCGTTACGCTCCCTTTATACAAGGGAACGCTCGAGATAAATACAACAATCTGGAAACAGACACAAAAAACCTAAAATATGAAAGTTTCAAACTAAAAATAAAGTCAGTGATTGTACACGGAAAAGTCAAAGCTTAAACAACCAGCTCGAACAATCACGAAAACGATACCCTCGATACCATTAGCCCGAGATCGGATATTTCGGCCTTATCCCGTCCTTATCATCTTGAGAAGGGAGAAAACATTACAGTCAACTGTTTTATAAACATTTATTGTAATACATTCATTTATATTTTTATATGTAGATAGATGGAATAAATCTATTTAATTTAAAAAAAAAAGTTTAAAAAAGCTTTATGTGTTCACGTTGTTTGTTTATTTTGTTAATATTTTTATATTTATTATATTATTTATTTCAAAAATTACTAATTTATTGTAGATTTCCTGAGATTGCCTTTGATTAAGGCGAAATTTCGAAAATTAAAAAAAACCATACGAAACTTGGATATGTTTCGTTGTTGCCGATTCCTAAAAACTAATAACGTTTTCGATTTACTGCACTCGGCTGCACTAGCATCATGCTGGTGCGGGTTTGTATGTTCGGTAATCATAAATAGTTTCGGAAGAGCCTTTGCAAGTCACCTATTTTAGGTTATGAACTAGTTCACCGTGTAGTTAGTTTTAAAGAACTGCACCAAAACAATGCGGATTACGCATATTCACGGTGCCGTTCGCACCGAGTCGGTGCATAAAATTATATAAATGAAAGACGCTATTAATTAACCTACAAACTATTAAAAAAATAATATTGTTGATAATAACGAAAATATTTTGCATCTTCTCTTTCCAAAATATCTTTGTTTGTCACTTTTCAATGCCAACGACGGTACTTCGAAATATAATATCGTTTAGGTAACCAAAATTTCAGCCATGCATTTTCAATGTTCCTTCTCGAAACGTGATGGTCAAAAGAACTACCCGTAGTCAGGATGTGTTTCTTTAAGGTACCAATTGCGGTGTTGGTGGTACCAATTAGTAATAATTGGGTGCCTAAATATTTGGAAAGTTTCAAGGCGATTCGCTACAAGTGGTGGGCTGAGGCGCCTGACGTGACCTTCAGACATTTCAATCCCCGATTTCTAGAAGTTCCTTTGTGGTACCAATTGCGGTGTTGGTGGTACCAATTAGTAATAATTGGGTGCCTAAATATTTGGAAAGTTTCAAGGCGATTCGCTACAAGTGGTGCCCTGAAGTGACGGACTTGACCTTGAGCCACTTTCAATCACCGATTTCAATGAGTTCCTTTGAGGCACCAATTGTGGGGTTGGTGGTACCAATTAGTACTAATTAGCTACTAAATTATACCAAAGTTTCAACTTCATTCGAGACAAGTGGCGGGCTGAGCTGACGGTCAAAATAACTACTCCTAATTACGGGGAGTTCCTTTGAGGTACCAATTGCGGGGTTAGTGGTACCAATTAGTACTAATAGCTACTAATTATATTTCCTTTCCATCCGTTCATATGACAATCTGTAGTCTCTTTATTTCCACAATAAGCCACGTGTCTTTAAAGCCATGGTATCGAAGAAATGTCCAGTATGACAGGTATGGGTAAGCCGGCCTTGGTATATATCAGTATATATCTGACATTCTTTTTTTTCACGTGATATGTCACGTCACATTTTTTTTCAGCTCTCTACCAGAGCTTAAAATTTTAGCCATGGGAGCATCCTGGGACCAACGGAAGATAGAAGTAATCAAGTCTGGACTGGACCCACATCATCTGGAGCATATCTAACAGCGAGATCTTCTTCAAAATCTTAACCTAACCAGATGGCTTAGCGTTCATGATTGATTTATTCCCGGATCTGTTGCCGGAATATTGATCATCGATGAAGATCTCAACGATGCAGAGGAGGTTGCCCTAATGTTACCAGATGGTGACATTTTTGGCTCGCCTAACATCGCTTACCGTCCGGCTTCTTCAAAATCTTAACCTAACCAGTTAGCTTAGTCGTTGAAGATCTCAACGATACCAAGGAGAATGGCATGGCCCCGGCACTCACTGTCACTGTCACTAACAGTGATTTTTTGTCAAAATTGACAAGCTGTCAGGTCTGCACTTTTTTAATGTTTACCTTTACCTACATTTCCTTTAGCCCATGTAGAGGAAGGTCGTGTTCTTATGGAAGTGGCAGGAAGTTGCTCTTGATGAACACCGAGAGCGCCCCGTACTCTTCTAGAGTACCGACAGATGCATCTGGCAGGCAGTGGTCACAACCACAACCAGTGCCCTTTCGCTGACACACAGACGTCAGTGCCACCTCCGGGCATGCCTAGGCTTCAGTTACACGCATGTAGAAGAGGGCCGTGTTGTTGTGCGTAATAAGCTGCATTCTGACATCTGATCCATGTTGGGCAAGACGACGGACACCAGAGGTGCGTTACTCTATCATTCACCACTTCAAGAAGACCACAAGTGACAGAAAGCTACTCTTGGTGTACACCGAGAGCACCCAGTAAACTTCTAGAGTGCCGCCAGATATATCTATCTGGCAGTGGTCCCAGCCAGTGTACCTTTTGCTGACACCCAGCTGTCGGCGCCTCCTCCCGACATTGGCCAAGCTGTAATTTCAGTAATGCATTACACAATTCAATGATATTTTTGAGATTCAACGCATTTGAATACTAAAAGAATAATAGTCCTCAGTTTTGGGGGAGGAGTATGTGCATCAAAATATTATGGTCTATTTTGCAAAGTTAGTGGATCAAACTGAGGTTCCTCAGTTTATTACTTTGTGTTCAATAATTATGGCGACTTACCGTTAAGTTAGACAAACCTCACAATGAGGTCATCAACAACTCCCCAATCGATTAGTTATTGATTGTTGAAGTTTTGTAATTGTGAATATCGAACTATTCAACAATATGCAGAGACCAAAGGTCAACTTTTTTTGTATCTTGCGAATTCTGGCGCAATATCCTGGGACGCTGATGACTGGTCTAAAGTACCCTTTCAAGGCAGACATCCTTATATTTGGTACCAGTATACAATATCCCAACCGTCAGAACCAGGAACGTTTCCTATCGGAAGCCAGTATTTAGACCATATTGAAATGCGTACATTGGGCAAAGAATCTGGGTGACCATATTTGGTCGTT
This sequence comes from Melinopterus prodromus, assembly GCA_964023965.1. Lineage (NCBI taxonomy): Eukaryota > Metazoa > Arthropoda > Insecta > Coleoptera > Scarabaeidae > Melinopterus > Melinopterus prodromus. The sequence goes on from OZ030390.1 coordinate 87,786,967, forward strand.
ATTCAGGGCCGACTAAGATATGTTGTATCAAGGTGGACCAATTCTTCTGATCAGTTTCTGCCCCCAAATTTTCTTAAGAAAGAAGAACCGGGTGACTCTAATAGTAAATCAAATTTAGTGGAGATTGAGATTTGTCATCACTTTCCAAAATTGCAAAATTCTGTTCGTGAATTATAGCTCTATTACTCTGTTACTCTAGTAATTATTAAAATCAAACTCTAAATATTCAGAGAGAATATTTCAAAATAATGGAGATTGGCAAAATTTTTAATGTTGCCTTATAATTTGAAATATATTTCGGTCTATACAAGACTATTTTAAAGAAAGTGTCTTGTCTTTTAAGCAACATTCCTTAGCTACCATATTCTTGGCTTGAGTGCTGTCATTAGATGACTCTATATAAGGTGGTTCACTCCGTATAAAGACTGAAATGTTTTCAAATGAAAACTTTTAGATATCCCTATCGCATTGCTTTGTATCAAGAAAATTGCTGTCGAGCATTTGACAGATTAAGCAAACCATCCCAAGGATGTTTAGGACGTAAAATTTGTTTGTTTTCTAAAAATAAGTTAGAGCCGATTTTGCTTCAAGATCATTAAAAATAGACTAATATCTGATAACTGAATTCAGCTAATTAATTTTGCTGCCAAAAGGATTACTCAATGTTTGGATACGCCTTCTATACTTTTATTTGTACCGAAAAGTATTTAATCGGGGCACGCTTGTTTGTTCCTGGTTAAAGAACCTAATTTCATAGCGGCTGAAGTCCCCCATTTTTTTTTTGTGGCAAACAACATTCTTTATTCTTTCTTATATTTGCACCTCTAGAATACTCTCCTAGAAGTAATCCTACAACAAATTTCAGTTGTGCGCTTTGGCCGTTACAACCGCAGTTGTCCTATTGTACAAAGCCTTTCCCTGTTGACAGGATAGATGTCAACCAAGCTCTAAACCGGCTAGGGATTAGGTATGGAATCAACAGATGGTGCTCATAATTCTGCTGCAAATTTTTAAATTCACATAAATTAAAGCGACATTTGGGCTGAGATAAAGGGAATTTTCATTTAAATTGCCTATTTGACCAAAATTTTCAACGTTATTAACTTGCGTATCCTCCACAACGAAGTTATTACTTCCTTCGGTCATTACGGCATCACAACGTTGCATGTGTGTGTGTCATATGTTTTATATGACTATTAGTACCATGACTATTAATACCTTTTGGAGTCTGCCCAATAGGTTTTTACTCTTTCATTAAGAAATGCCTGCTGCACTTTTCAGATATTTTGAGCGGTTTGGGTGCGCAAATCAAAGATTCCTGACACTCCTGTATAGGCAGCTGACTGTTAATATAAGCCTTGAAAGATATATTTATCTTTTTTACACTTGTTTTGTTACAATAACAAACTTAATAATTGGGTCTAAGATGGATCCCAAAAGTTACGCTAACGGGGCAATTACTTTGTTTGTTGCGTTGGATCGACCAAGGGCGTGAACTTGGAGCAGCTAAATGGACCGTTTATATCTGCGGTCCTTCTCCCGCTCACGGGCAGTCCCATAAGTCTGCTCCAGTCCTGGGGGTACGCGGACCCCTAAGTTGGCGATCGCTGGTTTATATTAACCATTTGGATACGGAGGTCGGCTCATTGTTGATACGTTCCTGTGAACCGTTACCAATAATTTGTGTTTTTACTTCTGGACAATAATAACCGCGCAGCCGCTGCTGGGTTAGTTCTTTAAGTGACAGTTCACCATGACTACAGTCAAAACAGTCTAGAGTTGTCTTTATAGTCAATCATATGTAAATTAGATGCTGAGCCATCAAAACACTAAGGAATTTATTGGATACCCTTTCTTTATTATTTGTGGATAAAGTTTAGACCGCTCATGTTATCTGAAACTACCGGTAAACGGTGTTGTCAAGTCCCGTCCAACTAAGCTTAAGTTTTTACTTGGTACTCAGCAATTGTATTGAATTATATTACTTTTCGAGGCAGTAAGAAACAATATGCATATCAAATATGGGACACCATTAGACTTATTGAAATAAAGAAAAGCCTAATTAAAAGATCTAATTAATTATACTTTTGCCTTTGTCCGCTGCTCATCGCGTTCAAAGATTTTCCCAATGGTTATTAAACGTCTAATTTTATTCATAACCATATGCAATTAATTCCAGTCTTTATTTATATACATCTATGTGTGTTATCTGTTGCTGTAGGTACGATTGTTTATCTATAATATTAATCTTTCTTACAAAGTACATTTACCGATTATTTACAAAGGTCTACATCATGATATATACCTTCTTATTGTTTATAGCCTTAAAAGGGCCACATAGACAGGTATATTAAAGTATTTATACTAATTAGTACATTGGAATTATTAAAAGTTGATTCATATGTATTCCGTACTGATGACGACTAATAGTCCGAAACACGTGCCTATGGTTGCTTTCTTCGATGACGGAATTACCCGATAATTACCTTTCTCCATATGTATTTCATGCACTTGTCACAAGTCATGCAAGCATTGGCATCTAGTCTTGTGTTGGCAGTTTGCTTAAATTGGTTGAAATACCCACAATTTTGCAATTGTTCTTCAATTTTACAACTGCATGCATGAAAAGAAGTTTGATGAAAGTTTTTACATTTGACTCTTTAACTTTGAATAACATGATAACGATATATTGTTGCAATAACATGTTAACAAAATGTTAACATGTTCTCTCAAGTGCATTTTGTTGTTTCTTATTCATAAACAGACGATAATGCTGTTTTGGCTCTAAATTGCTCTGTGCTTTAAACATCTACAGATTGTCATATGAACGGATGGAAAGGAAATATAATTAAATGATTAAACGAACTTACCTTAGTGAAGTTCTATCATAATTATATGATCTTTCCATCCGGAATATGACATAACCCACCCTTCCTTTGTTTAGACTTTCCCGAACCCTGACCAATTTAGAGACCCTATGCTTTCAAGAGAATGTCAGATATATACTGATATATACCAAGGCCGGCTTACCCATACCTGTCATACTGGACATTTCTTCGATACCATGGCTTTAAAGACACGTGGCTTATTGTGGAAATAAAGAGACTACAGATTGTCATATTCCGGATGGAAAGATCATATAATTATGATAGAACTTCACTAAGGTAAGTTCGTTTAATCATTTAATTATTTGGAAAGTTTCAAGGCGTTTTGCGACAAGTGGTTGGGCTGAGCTGACAGACGTCTATAAAGGCCGTATGATGGGTTATATTGGAATGGGAGTTATTGCTGTAAACAAGTAGAATTCTAGTAGAATGAGTACTGATAATACGGCCGAGATAATCCCAGCGTAGTGTGGGGAAACTAACCACCGCCACAGAACAACCAGAAACGAAACTCACAGAAAAATATAGGTCCCGATGGCCTTAGTTTTATTCAAATGGTAGGTCGGATAGTTATAGTCGGATACATTCTAAGTGCTAGTAGGTGACATTTTGAAGCGTGGCTACTCGCCTGCTTCATTCAGTAGGAGTACAGACATGAAAAGTCGTGATGCTTTAGCGTCGGATGGTATGGTAGGTAAGAAGTTGGTACCCCTGAGATCTGATGTGCCGACATTAAGTTACGATTCTGGTTATTCTGTGTCACCGTTCAAAGAGGTGCGCAAGTGCTCAACAGCCTTGTCAAAAAAGTACTTGTCAATAAAAAGTCCACATTAATTTCTTCTATAAAGTATAATTTCTTTAAACAAAGCACCATGTATTGTAAGCTTAAAGTTTAACAAATTATAACTCTTTCACTCAAGACTAGAATTAGTGTTTGAACTAAATAGATATCGTTCCTTATAATATACATACAAATTGTAATTCAATAAAATGTTCTCAAGTTCAAACTGATTGGAACACTGGTAGTTACTTAAAAATTGATTACAAAATTTGAACGTGAATCAGATACAGTAAGTTAATATAAGGATTGTAAAAACATACTTATAATTTGAAGTATGTTTGTTTATGCTTATTTATAATGTGCGCTTTCAGATTACCTTTAACTTTAGTTCTATAATTACAGCCTTCTACAGTACATACAAACTGTGGTTCCTTGCCGCATTCAAATTTTTTGTGTGAGTTTAAACCGCCCAGGTACTTGTACGATCTCGGACACTTGTCGCAGTTATACTTCACTTCATGCTTAAGCATTATCGGGCGATAACTTTCATTTGGAAAACCTGAAAATGTGGGTGTATTAGTGCGCTGACACAATCATGAGCTCATGAAAGAAAATTCTCGCAAACAGCATAGAATGCTGCTAACACATATAATGCTCCTAATACAAATTTTACTCAAATAAGTTTTTATGAACAATTTCAACATAGTTAAGTTTCAATATTTCATCAAAAGCTAAAAAAATATATTTCTATTGTGTTTTTAAATAATACAATAATTTATTTTGGATTAATAAGTACATATTCATAACTGCGTTTATGTCATATTTGTTCATCAACCCCATTCATTAAATATATTATTAAAAGTTACAAGTTCAATTGTGCACGTGTGAAACAATGCTTGTGTGAAAGGTGTGCTTTCAGATTACTTTTAACTTTGGCTCTAAAACTACAACCCGCTACTAGACATGCAAATTGTGGCTCCTTGCCGCATTCGTATTTTTTGTGCGAGTTTAAGCCGGACTGGTACTTGTACGATCTGCCGCAATTCTCGCAGGTATACTTCATCACCTCGTCGATGTTAACCATAATAGGATTATAACCTGAAAATGTGGGTGTATTAGTGCACTCACACATTCATGAGTCATTCATCTCGAAAAAAATGCATATTACTTATGGCATTCGTTAACTTTGCTCGCTTCATTTATCAAAGAATTTTTGCGAGCGTATAATACCACTGCAAATGGAAGGGTTGGTTATACTTGTCTATGATTATACAAGATGTCCCAGTGAGCATTAAATTTCATATGGACGTTAATAATATAATAATAATTTTTATTCAATGTTCAAATATTACTACTAGTACACATGAGAGACAAACATGCGTACAATATACATACAATATAAACATATATAGTACATTTTTATTTTTTACTTTATCATACGCAGTATGAGCGAAACTACTAAAGGTATCGGGGCGAAACTTCATATTTAGAAGTTTCATGACCAAACTTAGAGCTGAAAAGCTTTCTGTTGAAAAGGGTCCAATGGAACTGGAGGATTAGTCTTAGCATTTTTGAGAATATTTTGCAAATAAGCCGCCATTTGTGGAATTTCGTCAAAATAGTTAAATAATAAATTAAATTAGAGGAAATTCTGAATAAGTTATGACTATGCAATTTTTTGGAACAATCAATAATTTAGCTGCATGAGCAAATTTGATTTCATCGAGATCGGTCGTACTGCATTAAAACTAGTAGCCAGGATATGTCAGGATATATTTAGATTCTAATGAACGTAGGTAGTGACTAACGGTAATATTATGACAATACCTACTGTCAATATAAGCTTCGTTCGGATATTGTACACCGTTACACATTTTACACCCAATAACACGTGTCATTTGGACGGTGTACCCGGTGTCAACGGAGTACAATATCCGAACGCAGCTTTAATCGACATATCTGTCTAGTTCTACTAGTTTTATTTTAATGCAGACATAGCCGATCTCGATCAAATAGAATCTCATGCTGCTAAACTGTTAATTTTATATATAGTATGATAAAGTCATGTGCCTGGCCACATCCGATTTTTTTATATAGTATATTTTGTTTTCCTTATTCCTTAACTTATATATTATATAAGTTGGACTTCATTGAATTATATGTGTTCGCTTACATTCACTTAACATAGAAAACTTAACGTAATGTACGGATTTGTTCCATCAACTTGAACTTGAAAGAATCAGTGCACCAACCACATGCTCACGATTTTGACAATTAGGATGTTTTTTTTTTGTGCCGCTGAGTCCACTTGGGGTTGGGAAAGCAACAATTAAACAAAGACATAATAAATCGTAGTATAATATTTATTAAATAAGCAATGAACTAATATGTTCTAAGTACTAAGTAACCACAACAATTGCTACTATGAAGATAATACCAATCGTTAGTCTAGGTCTCACCAATCTTTTAAATATTAATAATAATTAATACCAACAGTAAAGAATAGTAGTGGAACAGTGGTAAAACCTTATGCATATTAATAACGGTCAACTACCTTTGTCAAAGTTGAATTCAGCCATTAAATACCCACAAATAACTTTATTCAAAATATTATTTAAATAGTATACAAAAAAAGTATACATGTAATACTTTTATATGAAATATAATACATTTACTTTATCAAAATATCTCCTTTCAATTGTCTTCTACCTTCATTCAATATAGACAGAAAATACCGTTCAGGAACAGTACAATATGTTGGACCAGATGTGTCAGCGCTACCTTTTACTATTGAGTTGTCCATCGTAGCATCACAAAACACGATACCTAAACGGTGTTTTTATCGTGTTGGAACAAACCTAAATGGTAGTGTTAAACAGACCTACTGGACGTCTTGCAAAGCCTTTCTGCCTTCAAAGAAAACAGTAAAAAAACACTGCAGTTCAAAGCTGATTGAGCACTTGCTTATGATATGTCGATATAGAATACGCTCATCCCTCTCGATGGTAAAATAATGACTTACTTGAAATAATTAATAATAAATGAAATAATTAAAATAATGACATACTTGACTTAAATGTTGATCATAATATCCATTCTAAATAAACAGTACACATTATATGCGCAATGTATAAAATAAAACGTGCATTTATTGTAAGCATTTGATAAAATATTTGACCAATATCAAAAACAATTGTCCAATACAAAAAGATATTTGAGAAACGAAAATAATTAATGTGCAATACATTTCCGACAGTCTATTCTCACTGAGTAATGACGTTAGAAATATTTCTTTTAAATGGCAACGCAATTTTATTGAATTTGGTAGATCATTTTATTATGTAAATGGGATCAGAAACATTCTATGGCCTCACATACGAAGCAATTCAACAAAAAGACAAATGAAAAAACAGATCAGCGTTAATGTTGATGCCGTGCCGATCTAGTGCTCAATTTTTCTTATCTTAATGCACCAGGAATTCATTTTAGGACACAATATGTATAAAATATTGCTCATTATAACATGTTGGATGTAACATATTTTATATTTATTGAATGCTCAATATATATTATGTTAATGCACAAGTTTTCCTTTCTTATATATGAATTAAATATTTCTCATAACATTTTGTATGTAGCATATTCATATTTACATAATGCGCAATGATACATATTTTAATGCTCAAACTATTTAATCTAATGCACAAAGTATTTAATGCACATACCTTATTCAAAAAATGAACACATAAATCGCACGCTTAAGTAAAGATATAGTTACAATTTCAAATGTTCAAGTGCCACTTGACTATGTTTGTGTAAAACGTGTGACTTCAGATTGCTTTTAACTTTAGTTCTATAACTGCATCCTGCCACTTTGCATGCAAACTGTGGCTCCTTGCCGCATTCATATCTTTGGTGTGCTTTTAAACTGCCCGGATACTTGTACGATCTCCAGCACTTGTCGCAGCTATACTTCACACCATCGACGGCAACGTTAACCATTCCAGGACGATTATCTGAAAAGATGAGTGTATTAGCGCACTGAAACATAGTTTAGACTATAAACAGACATACATACCATCATTCCCCATCAATAGTGTCTAATGCACAGTTACAAGTTTCATAACAATACAAAAGCATGCAATTTTGAAGGCCAATTTGTTGCATTATATTTTGTAAGTTTTAAATAACAACTCGGTTTACATATTTAGCTTTTGTTAAGGAACGAAACAAAACATTGTACCATACTTAAGTTGACAGTTTCGTCCTGAATTTCTCTGGACAGTTTACCTCCAATATACGGCAAGGCGTGTCGTATCTGACGTCACCATGGTCAGCTTAACCATACTGTAAATAATAAAATACTAGTATATTATAATATACAAGTTTTTTAAGATAATATAATTTTTGTCTTACCTTTGCAAAATGTTGTACTACTAGAAAAACAACTACAGTAGTTTTTTTCTTTATAAGTAAAGAAATAGGGTTGCGACCGGCTGTCTTCATCCAGAATATATCAGACCATTTCACAGATTTCCATCTTAATTCAGCAAAATACTACATATATTCTATATAAGTAAATGACAAACAGAAAAAAATAACAACATAGTGACTCCAATATGTTTTTCCCTAGAATCCAGAATTTGTAGGCAGAACCCTTGAATTATTTTTAGGGACATGTTTTCTGTTGCATTTTTTGCGTATTTCGTACCGATTTTCTTTAAACCCAGACGTAATCCACAATTTCCACTTTCACGTTCAGATTATACGAAACAAACCGTACCAGAATCAGTCCAATTGTCCGATTTCTTCTGTTGTCAGCCAGTATGATCAAATAGTTTCAACAATTTTTGACAAATTAAGTAATTAAAATATCCTGATGTTAGAATTCTAAAGTTTTAGATTATATTTTATTAAGTTGACAAGTATAATAGTGGAAAGCAAAATTCTAGTAATAAAAACAAAATAAATAAGAATGTTTGTTTTTTAATACAAATTTGTAGTAGTTGAATATAAAATTATTAAAAAATTGTTTTCGATGGGCATGAAAAAGTAGTAAAAAAATATAAAATAATGAAAAAAAAAAATAAAATAAAAAACACTGTCAGAAGTGGGATTCGAACCCACGCCCTCAAAGAGGACCAGAACGCTCGAAACCCGCATGACGGGCAAGGTAACCTTGAGTCTGGCGCCTTAGACCGCTCGGCCATCCTGACATATGATGACAATTCGCCATTAGCGCATTATCCACTGTTTTGCCTACATGAATAATATATATAGTTATAAACAATTATTTACAAAAGGCTTTTCCATCAATAATTATTTAAAAATATTCTAATTTGCTCCAACGATATCGTTTTGAAATAAATAACAAAAACTCCGTCGTAGGTATGTAAAGTTTCAAAAAGCTCATACACGATGATTAACCTAGAATTGTGTTAAAATGGAAACTTTAAATATTAATATACCAAATCCTAGATACATACAGGGTTAGCCAAAATTACCGGAACACCCAAATAATTCTCCAACGGTAAAAATAAAAAAAAAAACAAACAAAAGTTTTTTACCTTAAACATCGTTCAAACATATTTTTAACAAACAGGCTGTTCATTTTATTATAAAAATTTCGTAAACTTTGTTTTTTCAAATGGAATTTTTACATTTTGTAATTTAATGACTAATTCCAAACATTTTTTTATTAAAATAATCGTTTATAAAATGCACCATTTTTGAGTTTTAAGCAATTAATTAAACTTAGTCAAAATTGCCAGAACACCTACATAACTCTCCACCCGAAAAAAAAGATCAAAAACAAATCCAAGCAAAAGTTTTTTGTCTTTAAACAAGCTATCGTTCAAATACTTTTTTAATATATTTGGAATATTTTTCATTATTGAAGTTTCGTAAACTTTTTCAAAAATGGAGCACCTTGTATATTTGTACATTTTGTAATTCTAAGACTAATTCAAAATATTTTATATTCATATAATTTTCTTGTAGAATGCCTTATTTTTGAGAAATAAGCAATTAATTAAAATTAGTCATAATTACCGGAACACCACCTACATAATTCTCCAACCTTAAATAACATATTTTTTTACAGGGTGTAAAAGATTAGAAAGATTATTTTAATAAAAAATGTTTAGAATTAGTTACAAAATTACAAAATGTAAAAATATACAGCGTGTTCCACTTGAAAAAAAAAGTTTACAAAATTTCTATAATAAAACTAACACCCTGTAAAATATATTTGAACGATGGATTGTTTAAAGTCAAAATCTTTTGTTTGAATTTTTTTTTTAATTTCATAATCGTTGAAGAATTATTTAGGTATTTTTGGCTAACCCTGTATATATTGTGCTGCTTTCTCACTTGATTGGATTCGAACCCATTGTGCACGGATAATGGAGGTCCCACTGCACAATTACCTAAAACATGTTTAAATAGAATACAATATGAATTTCTATGTTGGCGAAAAGGTAACTTACCCCATTTGGTTTCATCTTGACATTTCAATAATTTAGAATTTAATTTTAATAACACAAATAAAACAAAGTTTACTTAAGAATAGCTTTAATACTCAATGACGGTCGTAATTTTCTCTACACTCATAGTTCCACTAATACTATCACTAAATATGACCCGTATAGTACAATATCGCACATATTTATTACCAATACTAAGACAGACAACCGATTAATTTGCATTTTAGTACAGATTGTGGCTTTCTTTGCAGCATTGATTAGTTTAATTCTGTTACGTTCAGGAACTGACAATTTTATTTCATCATTTCAAAGATGCAAATCAAACCCCAGGAGATCGACATTAGTCGGTGATTTAGAAAAATTGTATTTAATGAATTAAAGGGATCCAACACACTGCTTTTTTTTGTATTTCGTAACTATCGGATTGTTGTTGGTTGCTTCCTTTAAAATAATTTGATCGAGTTTCTTATGTCGTAAGCATTACAAATTACAATGTTCGAATAGTTTACATAATTATAATTGTTCTATTTGGATTACATACACAATGTAGTTATTTAGCTAGCCCTGTTAGATATAATGACTAAAAATTTGAAAAATACGCTTACTATGCTTGAATCAAATTACGAGATTGTTTGTAAAATTGTTGTTAATCAAAACCGAAATTCTATCTCAAATTTTCGGATAATATTTTCAGTTGGTTTTCTTTAACCACAGCACAATATAATTAAAATACAAGAACACCATGGGAATGTATAAATATACACAAAATATATACAGACTGTTCCAATAGAGTGGCATCAAAAGAATGTACTTGATGCTGCTGACGAAGATATTTGAAACTGATTTTGCTATGATATGAGTAACTCCTGGGCGCACATATTAAAATTATTTTCGCTTATACTGGTGTTCAATGAGATTGTAGCAAGCCAAATATTTTTTTTTAATTGAGCTTTAGGTGTTTAGCTTAGTTTTGAATTATTTACTACATTTTAATGCAATAAATACTAATAATAATAATAATAGTAGTAGTATGTACTCTAAAACCAATCATTTTTTGGGATTTTGCTTCTTCTTCATGAATAGACGTTTAAGAAAACAATTATTTTTCAACTACTGTCAATCTGTTCGACGTGATATTTTATAGTTCAACATAGCAGAGGTTCAGCTAAAGACATAGAGCTTACAATTTGAATACAGGTGTTGATAATTTTGGTTCACATACTGCTAACAGTTTTAGTTATAACAGGTAATTTTGTTAAATGGAACACCCGTACATGGGCATATCCAGCTTAAATCGGAAGGGGGGCAGTTATCTAAATGTCTTTTGGTATATGGGGGAAAAGTTGCCAATCGGGTGGTTTATCAATGAATTGCAAACACTTTTGTGATGATTTTTTTAATGGTGCCTGTCGAGGTCTTAAATTTCCATGGAAAAAAGCATGGGAAAAGTCATTTTTCGTACTTTTCAAATAATTGTTCGGGGTTTGGGAAAACTTAAGATTACTTAGTAATTTGTAGTGGACTTTCCAAGGAAGAATTTGACCTATTATACTTTCCAAGGAAGAATTTGACCTATTATACATATGGATTTGACGCTCAATTCTACAAACAAATTCTATTTGTTTAAATAATTCGTTATCCTCGAAAATCCGTCTGAATTGTATTTTCTGAGTTCGACATGGAAAATTATTATCAGGGTGATATTACTAATTAAAAAACAATTTCCCATTGTTTAAACAATGAATTACTATTCATTTTAAATTTTTTTCCCAGTTATGGTAGTAAATTCAGCTTTTTTGTGAAATTATCTTATAAATTTCATGTTCCAGATATCTTGCGTATATTATTTAACCCACATTTTTTGGATCTAATTCTATTTGTTTAAACATTTTTTGCAAGTCTTAGGTCGGTCTGGCCAACTGTTATTCTCAAGTGACATCATTTATTTTTTGGGACGATTTCCATTGTTTAAAATTTAACACTTTAACAGTTATCCAGACCGATATAAAAAAATAATTTTAGTTGAATTGCAAAACAAGTGTTTAGACAAACGGCATTTGCTCAAACAAATGTTAATTTTACAAAAAAAAATACCTTTACCATAATTAGAAAGAAAGCTGAAAATGAGTAATAATTAATTGTTTAAACAATATGAAGAAATTTTTTAATGAATAATGTCTCTCTAAGATATTAAACTGCCATTTCGAACTTGGATTTTCGAGAAAAACTAATTAATTAAACAAATAGAATTTGCTTAAAAAATGGAAATTAACTGAAATGTTTATAAATATTCAACTAGACTTATAGTAATGATTTCCATGAGAAAAAAGAGAATTAAATGACTAAAACGGTAAATTTTCTCAAGAAAGTACATTTTTTTCATTTGAGGCTCGTTTTAAGGGCAATGTGGGAGTGGGTTGGGAGCATCAAATCCATATGTATAATAGGTCAATTTCTATCATTTTTCTTTGGAATGTCCTCTACAAGTCCTATAAGTTTAATGATAAGTTTTCCTAGACCCCAAAAAATTATTCGATAAATAACTAAATTTTAAATTTAGTTATTTTTATTGTATTTAGTTAAATTTTGGAACCTTCGTATTATTTTTACATACGAAAGTATTAATAGATATATGGAATTTTGTACATGAAAATTCGTCACAAAATTTACCGATGTTTGCATCATATCTCCAAAAATATTAAGCTTAGCGAAATAAATTATACCATATTAAAGACGAAGAATGTACATGATAAGCATTACTAAGATTACTAAGAAGAATTACTTAAAAATCTTGCAAGATGTAGGTATGAGAGAACGTTAAAAACCGGGTTTTATCTATTCTGTCAAGTCCATCTGTCATCGCCAAACTTGTGTATTTTGGAGTATTTGCATAAAATTCCTTAACGACGTTATAAGTAATTAAACACATGGTGGTCCGACGCACCGCATCGAACCCCTGTCTTTTTCTCTGTAGATTACAAATATTGAAACTTCATAGGGTTCTTATGAAACAGCCTGTATTTGAGAAAATTATATTAAATTGTGGGGCCAGTCGTTCCTCATATCAAGAAAGAATCACATTTAAAATCTTCCGAGACCACCCTATTAGGACAGCCTGTGTATGTAGACAAAAAAATAAGGTGCGAATGGTCATTCGAACTATTCCATTTACATCAGAATATATAATAAATTGGTAAATATTTACCTTACCGGCAGAAATTTCAAACTTTTTAAATTTATTATTATGTACACAACATAGAATTTGGCATATCTCTTTTACAAAACAATACCTTCGAGGTTTACACGGATCGGGTTCCCTTCATACCCGGTTTAAACAGCATGTATAGTTTAAACTGAGATTGAAGAACCAGGCCTAAGTAGATTCGTTACAGTCGTTGAGCCATTCTATTGTGAACGGACTATAATTAGCTATAAATAGTAAGAGTAATAAATAAGAAAAAAGGAAGATAGATTTTGGCACTCAAATTTTAGCCTATAAGGAATAGTTTTTCGTTGCACTGTGGTTTGGCGTAATATTATATATTGTGTCTAACCTTCAAATGGTTAACCAAAATATAATTCCTTTTCGCCTTGTAATTACAAATGAAACATTTATACGCCCCCTCCTTATTACACTCTTGCCGAAGGTGTCTCCGGAGTGAAGTTTCAACTTTATACACCCTCATGCAGTTGGGGCATGGGAAGTGTCCTTGGAACAACCCTGAAATTAATCGTTTAATACTATGACCACTTTATTGAATGCATGCAACGAACAGCAACAACAACAACTCTATCATCTATCATTGCTCAATGCAAAATACTGGTAAAAGGGTGTATTGAAAACGCTCATCAATTGCTGTGCCTGGCAAAGATGTGCTTCATGACGGATGTCTTTTGTGAGAAACCCTTATTGCAGATTTCGCAACGGAAGGGCCGCCTATTATTGCACTCATATTTCATATGGCGATGCAAAGACGTTCTGTACTTGTAAGATCTTCGGCAAACATGGCATCGATAAGGGGCATCGTCACCTAAAAAAGACTGGTGTCAGAATGGTATTGGTTTGTCCGTGTTTCGTATCGTTTCTGTCGTCAGTATCCCTACACACACTATAGCCCAAGAAATAAAAATCAAAGATAGTTGAACGGACCCCGTGTAAGAACACCGGAAACATGTCTGTTTTTGAAGCACCGAAACCCATGCATAGAGCAATTATGGTCACAAATACAAATCACCATTAGAAATTGCCAACTATCCTAAAAAATATTATATTTTATACTTACTCCTTTCACGATTATCCCACCTACTTACCAATGTATCATAATTAATATTTGTTACCAATGTTTACAAACCATTCATACACTGTGGGCAAAACATGAACGGTACTAATCTTTAATTACTCGTATTTGCAATATTATTTGGTAAATTCAAGTATTTCTTTAAGAAACCAATTGCTCATATTCTAAGGATTGAAATCATACCATATTTCTAATAACAGGACGTTTCAATCCAATGAAACATTAGTTTATGTAAGCCATATTGGCCATGCATCATTTTTTTCCGAAAATGATAGTAAATTTAATAGGAAATGAAGGGTGTATTAAAATAAGTAGGTAATGATGTTTGATTGGTTTTCGTCAGAAAGAACAGTAGAGACTTTATAGCATGGTACAGAAGGATTTTTTTTCGCATAAGGTAAAAATTTGAAACATAGCTTTTTTATTGTTTTTACCTAAAAAGCAGTGGAGTTGGACGTTTGGAACAAAAACATTTTGTGGAGTAATGGGCTCCAAGTTTGATTTGTACATTTAAGGTGATTTTTTTCTTAAATTTCAATAAATTATGATGTATGTACCACATGTTGTGTATCTTTACATTTTAAAAGAATGTTACCATTTTTGGCTTATTTTTATACCATTGAACTGGACGTGGAATCAACGTTTGTGTTAAGTATGACACGTCACTTCAAACCAAGAGGTGAATGATGTAAGCGTTAATTTACGGCCGAAATATTCACTCCCCTGCCATATTCTATAATCGCTTACACATATGAATAGGAATTACTGGGTGAAAGTGAATATTTCGGCCGCTGCTTCACATTATTGACAAAATTTGAGATTTTAGCGGAAATAGGTCTTTTTAGGTCCCCTGAACGTTTTGACCAAGGTACAACAAAATGTCTGTGTGTGTGGGTGTATGTATGTGTGTACCCGTTTTTTATGGCGACGATTCCGGATAAACTACTAAAGGTATCGGAAAGAAACTTCACATTTAAAAGTTTCATAACCAAACTTAGAGCTGAAAAGCTTTCTGTTGCAAAGGGTCCAAAGGAACTGGAGGTTTAGTCTTAGCATTTTAATAGTATATTATTTGACGAGCACATAATTAAGGATATAAATCGCGAGCATGATCATGCGAGCGATTTATATCCGTTATGTGCGAATCAAATACGACGTTTTATCTAGGACTCATAAATTCCATTTTATGTAAAATATTCTAAATGTATTTGGCAATAATGACGAGGCAAACTGTCAAGTAACAGTCATCCACGTAGGTTTTAACACACTTTGACACTAGCGTCACATAATGATGACAGTTCGTTCAAATAATGAGCCCATTATTTGAACAAACTGTCATTATTATACAACGCTAGTGTCATTATAGACATTGGCGCTATATAATGACGGGGATTATATAGTCATAGATACGTATGCAATGAACTTATTATATGTGAGTCGTAGATAAAAGATTTTATAAATAAGCCGCCATTTCTGGAAATTCGTCGAAATAGTTAAATAATAAATTAAGGTAGAGGAAATTCTGAACAATTTATGACTATGAAGTTTTTTGGTACAATCAATAGTTTAGCTGCATGACCAAATTCTATTTCATCGAGATCGGTCGTGCTGCATTAAAACCAGTAGCCAGGATGTGTCAGATATTTTGATTCTAATGACAATAGGTAGTGTCCATGTAGTGTCAAACGCTAATATTTTGACAATACCTACTGTCAATATAAGCTCCGTCTGATATTCATGTACACCCTTACACTTTTTACACCCAATAACATGTAAGTGTCATTTGGATGGTGTACCCGGTGTCAACGGAGTACAATATCCGAACGCAGCTTTAATCGAAATCTGTCTAGTTCTAGTAGTTTTATTTTGACGCAGACATAGGCGATGTCGATCAAATAGAATCTCATGCAACTAAACTATTAATTTTATATATAATACTAATAATGATAGGACTTTATTGGTAACCAAATATAATGAACAATGATAATAACAAAACGCAGGGCGAAGTTGAGGAAAAATCCTCCTCTTCCATTTAACCCTGCACACGTAAAACAAAAATAATACGCATCAAACGAAAAAAAAAACAAATTAATAACTATCTAAACTTAGAACAAGCCGAGGGGACAACAGAATTACACAATACCATAATTAGCCAGTGGCCTGCGCAGCAAACAGTATACTCCATATTTTTTCTTAAATCTATTCAAAGGCATTCGCTTTAAGGAGTCAGGCAGTGAATTATATACTCTTGAGAGATTAAAGGAAAATGATCTTTCGTACAAAGTTTAAGTTTAAGCATATTAAATGATACATGTTTCTTTATTGTTTCATGAAAAATCCGCATTACACTAGTTGTTCAAAGTTAACGCTGTGATGTTGAACGCAAAGTATTTTTTTAAAGTCAATTTTAAGTTAATGAACGTCCATTACGATAAAATCACAAGACCTTAAATACCCTTTATTTTGTTTTAAATAATCACCATGCATGTGCAATAAGCTACTATGCATGTTCCGTTTTGCTGTAGACGGAACATACAGAAAAGCAGACAGTTTAGATTTTGTCAACAATTTCTGATATCTGGGCTTTCTACCAATGTCCTTAGAATGATGAATTTTGTTTTCAGAGTACAAAAAGGCCGATAATCCAATTCACGATGTTTTACACTAAACAAACAAATTTTGGAGAGGCGACCTTAAATTTGGCAAAAAGAAATTATACATAATCGGTTGACTACGAATAAGAAATACTTTGACATCAGGGCGTCATCAGTGGAATTACCTCTGGCACAGCCAGACACACCAATGTTAAGATCACAGCTGTATGCCTAGCTGTGATCTTAACATTAGTGTGACCGTTACCCGTCTTCTTGAGATATTGTTCCCAAAGAACTTTGGTTTCAGTCGCTGTAAGAAGGATCATATTCTTCCATTTTTATCAGTTTTACCACATCTAATATGAAACTTGCCACACTTGTCAATGGACATAGAAATCCATTTTGTTCGCACCCACCAAACATAAATTTTGTATTTGCCAAATTTATTGCATAGTTGCACCACCAAGTTGCGTCATACCTAATAAATTACTTTGGTTGTGTGGGTTGTACTAGTCACACCCGTCACAATTACTACAAAGATCTTTTTGTATAATGCTTAAGAGAGTTTGAAAATTTCATTTCAATAAAATAATAAGATAAAATAATAATTACAATTACATCAATACAAAAATTAGTTTAGTATTGTTAGTTATATTTTAGATAAACAGTCAACTTTTATGAAGAATATAATTTCCTACCCAGCTTTCCTGAAGTACATTCTTATATTTTATGAAATTCTTGCCATTCATAACATTATCTTCAAATACCGCCCATATAAAAGTTCTAGCAAATTGAAGATTATTTACAACCCCTTAGTTAACAGCGAACTCACCCGATTAACACAAATAATATAATTAACATAACTTTATTCGATATAAATTAACAAATATTCATTGTTAATGTGAGTTTATATTACACAATATAGTATAATACAAAAATTATGTTAAGTTGAAGACAATATACAAGTTTTTGCGACTAGCCATATTCCCTGAATCACTTCAGTGAAAGACACAAGAATATTGTTTTTGTTCAAACATGTTGTTTTAGTAATTTTTGAGTCTAAAAACTTTCTTTTGCTTGTACATTAATTTCATTATATTACTATTCCACTAGTCGTTAACCACCGATTTATCTATAACGAATATCAAACAATTGAATTTAAACTATTATTGGCTTCCAAACAAGAACATGGAGAAAACCATCATTAACGGACGTACATGTAGCTTCCTAAGTAAATATCGTGAGTGGTCTTCATATGCCGAACGAGGTCCTCTTTCTTCGGAAAGCCTTTATTGCACATCAAGCACGACAGGCCAGGTTCACAGCTATGGGTATCATACTGCACCTGATATTGGAACGTCCTATTGCATCGACGGCATTGCACTTCCTCAGCTAAAAACAATATGAATCAAAGAAAGTTTCAATTATAATCGAACAAAAATGTAACTTACAAATCAAAGTTTCCAATTCATTCTCCTCATCGTCATCGCTCTGGCATTTGTGTTTTAGAAAGACTTTCTTGTATCGAAAATCTTTGTTGCATTTCAAGCAATAAAATTGACCGTCTGGAATGTGAAGTGCGAAATTATCAAGCATTTGCGTTTCATTCCAAGTTGAGAAACTAGTGATCATGGTTCTTAAATTAAGTACTGAGTACATTAAAGAAGACTTGGTTACTAAGTATCTAGGAGAACTAGAGAAGCAAAAGAAAATCTATTGTATTGAAATAAAAGCCTGTCTGTGACGGTGTATTTTTAAGATTTTTGTTGTTTTTTATTCTTCTTTGAAGTACTTCGAACTTAAAATATTTCAACCGTGTTGACAAATGAATCATCTGCAGTTTTCGCTGCAGGTTTTCACTTTTAACACCAATTGCGAAACCATATTTTCACATTACAAAATTAGCAAACTACTTACCCATTTTCTTTATGCAGGAATGCTTAACCCTAGGTGTCTTTAAAACTTTACTGCATTTTTTGCATCGGTACAACTTTGCTCCTGAAAAAAGAAAGATGTTAGAATAATTGGTAAGGAAAATGTAATTTCATCAAACCTTTAATCAAAGATTGCAATTATATTTTTAGTTCTTAATTTATTCGAAGATATTTACATATATATATAATAATAATAATAATAATATCAGTTTCAATTATGACGTACCACACTTGTGTAGCTGTACATTTTAGACATATGTTACTTGTTCTTGTTCTTTTGTTTGTATTTGCTAAGATTGAATCGGAGCTGAAGTGATCGTTTTTTTTTTGTATGTCACATCACTTCAAACTAAGTCTTCTTTTTTATCAATTCAAAACAAAGAAAAGAAACATTTCCAAAACTTTATTTGATACAATCTTTATAACTACTAACAAAATAACCTAAAAATCGAAATGAATTAATAAATAATTAAAAACCCCACATGAACGGTAACTACATAGGTAACTACAAATTAAACACAATAAAACTTTTACATAAAAATACAGCTGCGATGTTATGAATATAATCACATATCACAATCCAGATCGCTATGCTTGGCATCTATATGCTTCGATAATTCGTACTTTCTCTTTGACCTATGTTCACAATGAGGACATTGAAACTTTGGCTGTATTCCACATTCATAATCTAAATGTCTTGCTAGGATTGACTTGGTCTTGTACACTTTTAGACACCGGTGACACTGATGGCTTCCAACTTCTTCGCTTCCATTGTAGTAGGGCAATTTGGTCCCAGGTGGCATACCTAAAACTTTATGTACCGCATAGTAGTTAAAGTGCAAAAGAATGCAGTACTAAATAAAAGAAGATTACTAATGATATTATACTAGATTATATAGTCAACACTGGAATATGAAAGCTTTGCTTAAGTTTAAGGGCAAAGGATCTAATAAACAAACAACCCCCAATACAAGGTAACAAATAAGAGTTTCAAAAACCACATCAATATTCTTTTATTTTCTGGAGACGTAGGTTATGAAGGAAATGTATGACAAATAAAAAATGTATGAAAAAGAAAGACAAGACAATAAATACACAACAATATTATTATTAATTCCATTTTACACATTAACAAAATATTGTAACATATTAAATTATTTGCATGTAACATAGTAAAACATATTAAATGCGATGTTTTGTCATTAGATGCCGCTGCACCTCGTATTTCCTCTTGGCACGATAAGGACATAATTCGCATTGAAACTGCGGATCTTTTCCGCATTCATACTCCAGATGGCGCCGTAGTATATGCTTGTGCTTATAGTTTTTCGAGCATTTCAGACATTGATAACGTTTTTCTCCAGATAATAGAAGCCGAATAAAGTCCTCGGCATCTCCTAAAATATCCCGAGGGTATTATTATTGGAACATAATAGACAAATGAAAATTATCGTCCGTATGTCGGTACAATTTTTCATCACCTGTTTGACAACTTAACCTATAGAGAAGTAATGAGAGCTATAGACTTTTGTGATGCTATACGAGAAATTTTGGTGTACAATACCACAAATTAAGCGAAACAAATTAAAATAAAACAAAGTTTACATTGATAATTTGTATTTTATTTGACCTAAACTATTAAACTATTATATTTTAGCAAATACAAATAAATCACCCAATCTGAAGAATCAACAATAAGTAACGATACTAATAAACATAATGTTAAATAATTGTGAAATAAAAAGAATTGGAATGAAATAGATTATCGGGAATTGTGCACCTTTAGAATGTGTTTTCTCAAATCAAACTTATAGAAAAACAATTTAGCACAGGTGTTGCACTGTAACTGGGGTGTTTTCCCGCATTCCCATTTCAGATGTCTGCTCAGGGTAAATTTTCTCTTGTATGTCTTCTTGCAATTCCTGCAGAAATATACGACATGACCGGTTTCGTCTATATAGGCTTCACCTGAAATTTACAAGTTGTAGATCATAAAATCAAAACATTACCACATAGGTACTAATCGCTTAATTTGTATATAATTCTATTTACTCTTAATTACTTTTATAAATTTATTCGTTAAAGAAATAGTATAAAATTAATTACCAGGATGTAAAATAGTACCTATAGTAATAAAGAGTTGTTTATGCATTTAACAAAAAAAACACATACTTCAGTTAAAAAATAAAGTAGCTCCGTCATCTAATGGGAAATCAATCCAGGTATTACTGAGAAGTCCAGAGTCTCGACTATTAAAAAATTATAATTTACATTGGTATGTGTTTGTGTTAGGCTAAATAACTGTGTTTGGGTTTTTCATAGTGAGTTGAATAAAAACCATTCCATGTAGCGCATTCCAAGGTTAATTTTCTATTTAAAATTTTTTTAAAGTTTAGTAAGGATTGTTTTTTTAGGTCCCGTATTAAATTTCTCTCTCTTTCTTTGTTCATTCAATATTTTTTATTAATAACCTTGTACGCAAAGGGCTTGTAATAACAAAATTAGCTCGGTTTGCTCCTTTTGCTTATTGATGACAAGCAATGAAATTTGAAAAATATTTATGTACTCGATATTTAGTGAGTAATCTGTGGTGGGACCAGACTTAAAAATCTGAAACTGTCACAATTTATGCAACTAATCATAAGGTTTAAACATTAACAATAAAATTTTTGTGTATTGCTCTGTGTTTGGTAACAGCCCCTTAAAAATGAGAGAAAAATCACAAGACGATAAAACACATTTATTCGAAAATTCTCAGGAAAAACAAAAAGAAACTTACTGTTGTTCATAATATAAATTATTAGTAGGTCTATCATTTAAAAGTATGCTTTGTAAGTCTACAATTAATAAATATCAAACACAATTTTCTTACCTTTTATACGTTTTTATACCTTTTTATACGTATATTCGCTTGATGTATGTCAATCTTCCAGTGTCCTTGATACACAGTGAGTCAAAAATACACTAAACACAAACATACTTCAAGTTAAATAATTCTTTTTGTACAATTAAGTTAGCACAAAAATTGTGACAGTTTCAGTTTTTAAGTCAGGTCCCACCAGATACATTAGGCATTTAATATATAAAAATAAAAAAAAATAAAATTTCTTTAGCTTGTGATAAAAAAGGAAATGTGTAACAGATGATTTTTATAACAAGTTTTTTACGCAAGGTTATATTAAACCATTTTTGAATGAAGAAATTCAGAACCCTTTCACATCGGAAAAAAACCTTGAAAACGGATCCGGAAACACCATCGTAAGACAGACGTTTATTTATGATATATTGTAGCTGCATAATTCAACGCATGTATTCCAACAATAAAACAATATTATAATAACTACAATAAAATTAAATACATAGGATCCAAGTCAAATATTTCTCGACATATTTTCTTTCTTGAATTTATTACTTATTTGTTATTATATGTTAGTAAAATCTACACTTACATAATTCAGTAGAAACCACAAAACGGTTTGTTGGAATTTTGAGGTTAGGGTTCACACAACACTTCCCGCTTGAACGAGTTCAACGTCAGAGCACCGATATATGAACACAATGCAAGGACAGCACATGGTCGTTGCCTCAAACACAATTCTGCCTTCGTTTGTAACACAAACTTGAGAATATTTCACATCACAAACACTTCAAAACAAACCGAAATTTTGGTTATGTTATATAAACTTCAACGCTCTATGCAGATCTGTCAAAAAGTCGGTAAGCGTCGGTTATGTACGCCTTGATTCGTCTAGAGGTGGGAATATTTATAATCAAAACTTATTGTACTATAAAATAAATTCATTATATTTTTATAAAAGGTAGGTATGTACTAAGGAGAGCAACCAAAATTAAACATATATTTGTATTAGTAATTAAGATGGTATATCTATTTTAGATGGTTTTAGGTTAGGGTATACTTCTTCGAAAATATGTCGTTGATCTGCATGTATACGTGCGGTGTGTAAGCGGAGATTATACTTTTGCTTGGCAAGGTACGGGCAAAACAGACACTTGAAAGCGATTTCGCTACACTCGAACTTCAGATGGCGCTGCAAAGTATTCTTGTATAGGTAGGTCTTTTTACATTTTGGACAGACGTAGACTGCGTTTGGGTTTCTTTGGCCTAAAAATTATTTTGTGTCAAAAATAAAAAAAGAAACAATTAAAAATAAAAAGAAATAATAATAATAGAAAACCAAAGGAAAAATATATAAAAAATAGAGGAAAGCGATGATAAATTAGTAAAACGCTGTAGGTTTTAATAGAAAGAAAAAAGAATTGTCTAAGTAAAAAAATGAAATTTTACGTAAATATACACTGTTTCAATTACAATATCTGATTTCATTTATTTAGAAAAACAAGGTCGTGTCCAGGAAAGTTTGCTATCATGCGAAATTTCTTTATTAACTATTTCTCAGATTTTTTGTTTCAAAACTTTACCGCCAGTTCAAATCCAAAAATGTAACCGTCCAAGCCTAAAATGTAGATCATACACCGGGCAGTTCAACATAATTTGAAAAAAAAAATCATATTTGAATTTGAAATCACAGCCACCTCCCTAGAAAAAAATCAGTTTTGTGTTTCTAAAATTTGCACTCTTGTAATAAATATTAGTTGCTACCATTGATTCTACGTATTCTTACTGACCTGCTTTTTTTAACTTTGTTAAATTTTATATGCCATTCGCGATATTGACATACAAATATTAGGTGTAAATATTAGGTGAATAGGTGTTAAAATAAAACATGAGCTGTGAAGGAGTTGTCAAGTTTGTAAGTTATTATGTCTATATTGCATAATAAACAAATGAAATCGGACAACTAATCATCTACAATGTAGATTTTAAAATTTTAAATATAGATTCTGCAGAACTTAATTTATTATAGGAAGTACAGCACTCTACAGTTGTATTTATAATACAATATGTTCTAGGTATACACAGAAATTATTACGATACAACTTATTGCAGATACTTTATCTAAAAACTAACAAATCATTAAAGATTTAGGGTAAATGTTTAAATAGAAACAGAGATGCAGGACACACGTTATTTTATAAATAAAGTTTCGAGGTACGCGAACGACATCTTCTCAAACGTTTGATTGTGATACATAAGATGTATAATTATATTGCTTAGTAAAAAACTTAAATAAAAATACCATTGTAAATGTATCCATCATACAATCGTTCTAGAGAATAGAATTTTATATACTTGACGTGTATTTTAATTTGTTTTAAGTGGAGCCCTAAAATATTAATACACTACTCTAAAATGCTGATAACTAATAAATAGATAACAATTCTCACAACATTAAATTAACACACATTCAAATTATTCGAGGTGCAAACTAAGCTTTACACAGTTTAAATAAAATATGTTTATTCTTACGTTAAGTAATGTCCTAAATTAGTAAATAAATAAGAAAATCAGTCGCATAAAATAAGAGTTTGTATCGTACGTTTGTAAGTAACGTCTCAGTCCCAGTGTTCACACACCATAAGATCATAATTTTTGGAGAATAGAAGAGAATATATAGAATTTAGTCATGGAAGTTTGGAATCTATTTGTATTGTAAACCCGGTTTAAATAACTATAAACAATTGGAGACATCATTTGACAGTCAAGGTATTTACAAAAGAAATAAATGCAATTTTGCTTGTGATTTTTTCAATAGTTTTTATATATTTTTCTATATACTTATTGTATTTCGAGTTAGATTGTAAACATTATTTAAGCTTAATATATATAAGACAGCTTAATTCTGTCGAGTCTAGGTGACGGATTTTAAGATTATTGGTGGCTATGCCGTAGTCTTCTTGCGACCAACAAGAAAACACCGATATTCCCAGAATTCGTCACCTACACTTGACACAATTGAGCCGGATATTTTTTGTATTATCGGCAAAGGTTTCAAGTTCAGTTTAACGTATAATTTCAATGGAAATACAAATACCTAATAATTTCGGTGAAATACTGCGAACAAAATTATGAAGTATATTTGGTTGTCTCTTCTTTTCGAATCCCATCTTAAGGCCAAACGAGCTTTATTTGCAGTGGAAGATGAAATGGGCGATGCGAAAGATGAAATGGGGAATTTGACAGATGTTGCGTTGTGAATATCTGGGTTCCTTTCCTAAACAAGATACGCTGTCAGTTCTGAAGAACTCAAAAGCACTCTCTCTACTGATATATTTTATATCACGCACACACCTCGTTAATTTGTTGTATATCGGTTAATAAAAGATGTAAAACGAGGTAATGCAGTGAATCAAAAAACAAATCAATTCAAAAAGATTGTACTACTCTTTGACGGTACTTGATTCATCTGGTTGTAGCTGCTATAAACCATACAATGCTACAAACCTCGACCAAAAAAGTAACCTCATTCTTGCTCAAAACATAAATTTCGACCGCAGTATCGTTACATACTAAAGAATCACTGTATAGAGATGTCCATGTCAATTGTTAAATGTATATCATCGTATACTGGTTGCCGGGTTTGTCAACCAGAGATTCAACCAAATATCCATGACTAAATTTTGTAGGTTTCAACATTGCTAGCTGCTCGTCTAATGCTAAAATATTATCAACATTTATGCAAGTTATTCCGCCTCGACAAATTCCGACAGATTTCCGGCATGCTTCTTTGTGACGTGCATGTTTACATTATACTTGCGATGAGATTTGTAATCACAGAATGGGCATGTGTACTTCGGTTTCTGTCCGCATTCCTTCTGGTGAATTCTTAAGTCGCTAGCGTGCTTGTACCTCCTTGGACATCGATTGCAAGCGTGCGGATTCGTTAGTTTTATGCGACGATTGAAGAATTTTGACGTTGGATCTGAAAAGTTTATTTGTTATTACAGGGTATCGGAAACAAACACGTCTCTAACTACAAAGAAAAAACAATTACAATAAAACGCAAATATTGCTTCAGAGTAATTTTATTACAGGTTTAAATCGGAATGTTTTCTATATACATATAACGATAAATAAACAAACAAAAACGTTATTCTATTTCGCATTCACCGCGAAAAAAAAAACCAAAAGGAATGAGATTCGCCAAAACACAGTTGAGTTTTGGCAAAATTAAGTTTTAATTCTGAAGAATAATTTTTATTGAACTTTGAGGTGCAATAGTTGACTAGAATAAGCCTACAATACATTCACGGTTCCTGTTTTGGAACATTTTGTTTTTAGATGTCGCTGTAAATGGTGTTTCAGCTTGAACGAGGTGGAACAATTTGTGCAAGAGTATTGTCTCTGAACGCCGCATTCGTAATTCAGGTGTCTGACCAGATTACCGCGACAGCTGTAGGACCTTCCGCACTTGTAACAATTGATTTCGCCTAAAATTGTATTTATTAGTTAAAAAAGAAACAGTATTAATAATGTGACACAACACGAACAAAATAAAGGCACGCACACACAGACACATGAAGTATTTTGCAACATTACGACCATAGTTTTAAAAGCAATCACAGTACCTAAATAATATTATTTATTATTTACTACTTACTAACCTACTAAATGATTTAAAAAATCGTCAGTAAAAATATTATATTAGTCAGCGACTGAAATTTATAACTTTTTAATGAATGTGAAATATCCCACTCGTGGTAAACATATTTGACACTTCTTAAAAGTAATGTACATTATTAATAAAGCTACCTAACATCAATACAATTATTTGAATATTTATTCGTAATATTATTACAGTCAAGTAGCTTCTTAAGCTAAGACTCAAAAGAAATTTTAGTCATTGGTTATCTAAATATAGGGCAATTTTAAATAAAAAAGGTAAAACTACAGAATTGTGATATAGTATGGATGATGGATCCATAAGTATGTAAATATGGTTCGAGGATAGCGCACATCTCTTATTTCAGATTAAAAAACAGCATATTTTTCGTTTTTGAAAACTTCTTATTACCATAATTTTCCATACGCTCCACTTTGGAATGTTACGAACACATAATTTTTAATAACAGGAGTAAGATGCATACCTAATAGATTATTTAAAATAATAATCAATAATCTTTTTAGTGTACAATAAAAATGAAGTTGTAGGTTTCCAACGTCTACTAAAAAAGAATCTTTACTTGGCTAGTCTGCCGAAAATAAGGTAATGACGTGTTAGTTAACACGAAACATTGTAGCCAAAACAACAATTTTTTAAAATAAACGTTGAAGCCTACAGCTTTATTTTTAGTTTACTGTACGAAAATCATGAAAAAATTCATAACCTTTCCTACTGTAGACGACATTTCAAAAATTTACGTGATTTTAGTGATTTTCTCATTATCTAAACTCCATTCACAATTTCTGTATGGCGATTCATATTCAACAGGAAAGGCATACCAGAATCAGATATTTTTTAACAAAGTTTGCTGTAGTCATTTGTCTTCGATTCTTAACTTGAAAATGTAAATCACTAAAAATCTGCGCTTGTTTAATACAAAGTTTATTGATTTTCATTTGATTAAGAGAATAATTGTTGTGTCCAGGTAGATAAGTATGGTAGATAAGAAATAAAGATGTTAATTATTTTTTTGGAATTATGAGGCTTTGTTAATATCTTTTAAAATTACAAAAGTACCGACATTGTTCCAATCAAATAACCTTGAAAAAAGTGTCGCTCAAAAAAAGGGACAAAAAACGTAACCCCTATAAAATGTAGACACATTGTATATACATGTTCCACTCATAAAAGCAAAAAACACATATGTATTTATCGTACTAACTATAGAAATGGCGTGGGAAAGTAAATTCTGTGGGATATCATACGAGGGCTATTTTAAAACCAAATAAATTTCCTCTCAAACTTTTTTTTATTTAACTACACTGAAAATACTTAACCGATATACGGTGATTTTAATACCAATTTTAGAAAAGGCATGTCTTCAGTGACGTTAAATAGAAGGTAAATCTTTAGGTTTTCAAAGATAAGCCCATTGATACCACACACAACCTATATATCCTATGCTATTGCTAAAGTTGGTAAAATATAACTAAAGCTCACACAGCTCACATTTTGTTTGTATTATTTGTGTTATTATATTATTAATAATCACCAACATTTTGAGATGAGATCAATAATTTATCAAAAATATCACAACTTAATATGTAAATTAGTATCTATAATTATTGTAATCTATCAATTAAACTTGACAGTCAACATAAAATCTAAAATGTCACCGACTTAGAATACACAACGAAAATCCATTTTTCAGGACTGCTTTATAGGGTAGATAGTAGCAGACAAAATTGCGCAGTAAATTAAAAACAAAGCGAGAATACACACTCGTTCACTTGTTAAATCTTATTTTACACACTCCGTAAATATATACGTACGGAGGTAGGTCACCACTTTTCAGGAATACAATAAAAAATTTAAGATAGATACGACGCTTGTATCGTCAGGACTTTTCATGTGCAGATATAAAATCAACCTTAGGTATCATCAGTTATATTGTTAGGTCGCTTGGAACACTTTCGCTGGTGACTTTTCAAATGGTGACTATGCTTGTAGGTGCTTAAGCACCAATGGCACATGAATTTTCTCAGACCTCCACATTCTAATCTAGTGTGGCGATGCAGATTCGTCAGATGCTTGTACCCACGGCCACAAGTTGTGCAGTAAAATCGATGTACATCTGAAAATAGCAAGAGTTAGTAGTGAAACGCGAGTTTGTTTTAAGTATTAATAATCCAATACCTTCCAAATAAGTATGGTCTGGTCTTGTCAATTGCAATTGCAAGCAATTGCTTACCAATGGCCAATCGTGGAATCAAAACGACACATCTGTATAAGTTGCTTAGTGGAACATTGTTATTCTCGTTCAAATAATAAAGAAATAAAACGCCAGATAACACTACTATCATCAGGAATTACATCTATTCGGACATGCGTGCGCCATCAGCATATTGAAAATTAAATATTATAAAACGGAGAAGGCATGCTTATGGTTATAGTTAGCTATATTATGGGATCATCAGTTCCGTTGTTAGGTTTCTTGGAACATGTGTACTGATGACCTTTCAAGTGGTGGCTGTGCTTATAGGTGCTTAAGCACCAATTGCATGTGAATTTTCTCAGTCCTCCACATTCTAATCGTAAGTGCCGGTGCAGGTTTGGTTTATACTTGTATCCACGACCACAAGTTGCACAGAAAAACCGACGATCTGAAAATACTTGAAATTAGTAGAGATATGGACTTTGTTGAATATGGTCTGAACCCACCTTATTGTAGACACGTCATAGTTTTCTATGATAACAACCAAATACGAGTATTATACCAGATATTCAAAAACAATAATACGAAGCCCTTGAATGGAGAACACAACGTCATACAATATGAAGAGGCCGAAAAATCACCAATTCACCAACGTGAAAACACGGGTTTACCTAGTTAGGTTTATAATGTTGGTAATATCACACCAATTTAAATACTAAATGGATTCTTATTGTAATTTAATGATAACACTGATAGACATATTTTAAAATTAGCGTTGAGTAAACGGATGGTAGGCCATTTCAATTGGTGTCCTTGGGGATATTATAAACCTGGTACCTAATAGGTACCAAATTTAAAAAAAAAAAAAATAAAATGGTGGTATTGTTTTGATGCGCTCCGAAAAGATAATGTGTAGTACATTCAACTGAAAGCTTAAACATAGTGTTTCAGAAATAACGGCTAACCTTGAAGCATTACATGTCCAGTGGCATAATAAACATGTTTTGTCAAATAATCGTTGGTCTAATATAACGAGTGCTTGAGAAAACTGATAACAAAAAACGGAGTCCGATCATGTTCAACACGAGAAAATCGTCAATACCCTACCGCAGTCGTGCTGCAACTGATGACGCCACAACGCCGCCGGCAAAATATCCGTTTCCTCCACTCTGGCGTTTCTAGTTTACGTGACATTGACGTACATTAGTGTGTTCAAATAATCGTAGTCAGCTGTTCGTTGGTTTATCTACAATAAGAGTCTTTTGAATTGTGGGATCTTAATGTGGGTGTGTTTGTGTAGTGAGTTCTGTAGTACCAAAGACGAATGGATGGCAATTGTATATTGTAATGGCAATTCTTGAACTGAGTTGTATTAAGACAGTGTTGCCACCTAGTTTTTTGCTTCATGTCTTAGTAATTTATGCTTGAAGTATTAATTTATATCTGCTTACTATATTATTTTCTAGAGTGTTTTTACATTTTGATCACATTTTTGGTTAAATGTACGTAATAGAATTTTCTAAGTAGCATCAAATGGAAGCTAAAACATGATAACGCACACGATAACCCATAAACCCATAAACCACGCGCAAGAGCATCAAAAAGATTATTTATTTTTTTGTTTATTTTTGAAGCTAGGGGTTCAACATTTTCTATGAGATCGGGATAGATTTGGAGTAAATAAAACAGCATATTAAACGTCACCAATATTTATTAAATACGTAATACAAAAATCCGGTGTATTATAGGAACAACAACAAACCATTCACCAATTTTGCAATGCTTTTAACATCCTATTTATATTTGAACATGGTAACAAATAAAAGTATGGTTCGAAGAAACAAATTTGGTTCCCTTACCCGTACCACCAAAATAGGAAAGATATAAGTAAGCCAAACAGAAATGAAGAAAAGTGCAGGAGAGTACATCAAATTTGTTATTTAAACATATATTTTTATAACCCACGTGCATTATTTTACACCTAGAAAAACAATGAACACATTAATTCTTTTTTACTCTACGCGCAAAACAGTCGGTACATAGTTTGAGATACATAGATACCACCTCAGTGGTAATATTTTTATAAATTGGATTTAGGACTTTCAGAACACGGTCTCTACCGGCATGTGAATGGGCTATATGGGCCTTATGGATGATATCAAACATTTCCTCGATAAAAAGAAATATCTTTCTGGAGTACATCGCACTTGGACGTGTGGTTAATCTTTCAGCGCCACCAATGTTCTGAATATCGTATCTTTTTAGTCGAGAAAAATCACCTGGAGTTTTACCTGTCTTCTTCAGCATTGCCTCTTTAGTTTTTAACAACACTCGATGGTATCGATCTCGAGACAAAATAATTGTGTTGCACATCTTTTTATTTACCGTCTCGTTTAATTGTTTGTTGAAGAGTTCTCGAGCTCTTAACACATCTTCTGAATAACCTAGAAAGAAAACGTAATTAAAAATTGAAAGGAATAGCAGAAAATAATAAGAAAGGAGAGATTAACCAACATAATAATACTGCTATACTTACTTACATAGTTTTTGGTTGTAGTGAATGCTGTTTTAAGATTCATAGTGGAATTAATAATAAAACGAGGGATTATTTTTATCCACCTATGTATTTGGAATACATTAAACCTATATGGGTATACAATGACATACATTTAGCTAAAATTAATGATAATAATTCGTTATTACGACATAAAACTACACAGTTTTTTATTGCTACACAGTTGTCCACCGAAACTACAATAGTAATAGTCAATCGAAGTATTTTTAGACGCAAAAATATGCACGTCATAAGTACCTACCTAAATAAAATTGCCGTGGCGACATATTTTTGCTCACATAATAACCTCATCAATTAATACTTTCATAATTTACAGTCACGTTAATGTTTACACTACAAAATTAAAGGACGACGATTTATAGTGCTATTCTTAATCATTTTGTGTAAACTATGCAAACTTGTTTGGAAGCATTATGTATCAGATTTGTACGATGGTAGTTTCTAAATTTCAATTTTATTTCATATTTCATCACAAAGTATTTTTGTTGTCTCCGTATTTGAAGACTCTCAAAATTCCTCAAGTAACCTTTTTTTAGTACTAGAAGACCGTAGAACCTGAGTACCTACACCGAAGTATGCCCACCGGTAGTCACTAGGGCTAAACAAAAACGTAAACCACCCTTTTAAGTTACTAAAATCACCAATTACCAATGTTATGAATATGAAATACGAATGGAAAATCATTAAACTAGAAGTATATTAAAAAAATGCCTTGACCTGGTTTCGAACCAAGAGCACCACACCATCATGTCTGATCTATTGAGGTTGCATAAACTAATAATAAAGATTCATATATTTAGTTGTGGAATAACATTACTGACTGGGTTACTAACATTGTGGCGCTTTCGACTGACTTTGAACATCTACGCAAACGTCCTACGTGAACTTAGTACCTCAAATATACGATACAGAATAGCACTATTAAACACGCTTCGACAAATCTGTGAGAGATTTAAGGATCCTCAATCTTGTGAATCTTCTTCAGGTGGTCCTTGAGGACGTCCTCTCGTTTACATCTCCGAGGACAGAGAGGACACTGGAAACTCGTTATTTTTGCGCAGTCATACTGAAGCAGCCTATTGAAGTGTTGCCTCGTTATAGCCTTCGCCAGCTCTTGAAAATCTAAAACATACATGCGCGTTAGTTATGCGGAAATTGGGGATAAATTAATATATAAAAGGGATAATCAAAATGTGGGAAGTACACACAACATCGTGCACACAAACAAACTACCAAAAGCTATTCACAATAAACCGAAAATAAATTTCATACAAATTGCAGGATAAAATGGTGAAAGATGGTAGTTTCTAGATTCCGGCACTGCACATACACGTACTCGCGTTTATTTGTCACTCCAGAATGTCAGTGGTCAAAGAGTACCAAAAACTACTTATATACCAACTTAACTACACAAACCATTAAACAGTTTGACAAAGGCTAAGCAATAACTGGGTAAAATAATACAAAATCATACAGTAGCTTCTGCCTTAACAAAAATACCTATTACAAAAATCTGATGTGGCCAGGCACATGACTTTATCATACAATATATATAATTAATAGTTTAGCTGCATGAGAATCTATTCTATAGAGATAAATCGTAGGTATTGTCAAAGCATCAGCATTTGACACTACCTACAGTACGTCATTAGAATAATAGTTATTTATGTCACAAATGCCGAAAGTACGGAATAGCGCGACGAGCGGTGATACGGCGCGTAACCGAAGGCGGAGTGTAACCGTCGCATATGAGCGAATCGCACTATCTAGTTTTTGGCAGGAGCGACATCAACGTTTATTGTGTTGCTTTTTAAGAAATACGTAATAAAAAAATGATTTCTGTATAGTAAATGCTAGGTTGGTACCACTTTGACGAAAGGTGCGTTCCGATTGGTAGGTAATGGTAGCTAATTGCGGTGGTAGAATACGAAATTATAATATTTCTTACATATCGTGATAATGACACATATTAGTTTGCATGTACATAAACATGAGTCACTAGCAATTTTCTATTGGAAATACTATAACGGCGTCTGCTACCACTGCCATTATCACTAATGAAAACGCACCTTAAAAAGGTAATTCAAATTCTGACAGATTTAGATTTATTCATGACACATTCCTACCAACATACTAAAATAAAACTACAGTCATCGCTATACTTTATTTATAATTTTCTCAATGTATCATTTTTAGAATTAGATATAAAGACGGGTTGATATTTCTTATCAACAAACAATCAAATTGGTGATCTTATTTTATTTGAAATTTGTATTTTATAATTTTGCGCACTACAGCGGCACGTTCCATAGTGGTTCTCCAACCTCTGATGAGATCAGCTGTTTTCGAATGTGACAACACAAAAAAATATTTGTCAAAATCCTGGCTACTATGTAATTTCATATCAATGCAGATGCGACCGATCTCGATCAAATAGAATTTGCTCTTGAAGGTAAACTATTAATTTTACCAAAAAATGTTATAGGCACAAATTATTCAAAATTTCCTCTACTTTAATTTATTAATTAACTATTTTGTCGAAATTACAGAAATGGCGGCTCATTTCCAAAATCCTTGAAAAAGGCTTAGAATAAACTAAAAAGCTAAACTATTAATTTTACCAAAAAATGTCATAGGCATAAATTATTCAAAATTTCCTCTGGTTTAATTTATTATTTAACTATTTTGACGAAATTACAGAAATGGCGGCTGATTTCTAAAATCCTTGAAAAAGGCTTGGAGTAAACACCCAGTTCCTTTGGACCCTTTTGAACCAAAAGCTTTTCAACTCTAAGTTTGGTCATGAAACTTCTAAATATGAAGTTCCGTGCCGATACCTTTAGTAGTTTCTCCGGAAATGAATTAACAAAAATTGGGTACACACACACACACACACACACACACACACACACACACACACACACACACACACACACACACACACACACATACACACACACACACAGACATTTTTTTGTACCTTGGTCAAAAATGTTCAGGGGACCCATAAAGACCTATTTCCGCTAAAATCTCAAAAATTTTTTTCGGCACGATTACAATACTTTACATACTGCGTATGATAAAGTAAAAAAACACGTTTGAGATATCGTTATCTTCGGCTTTTAACCTAAACGAAGCCTGAAAGCTAAATTATTAAACAAATGAATATTTAGTATTGTAGAAATATTCTCTTGTAAACAAAAAACAGTAAAAATGGAATAAAAAGAAATGATAAAGTAGTATATAATCGTGTCGAAAAAAATTGTTGAGATTTTAGCGGAAATATGTCATTTTGGGTCCTTGGAATACTTTTTACCTAAGGCACAAAAATTACTGTGTGTGTGTGTGTATGTGTATGTCTGTGTGTGCGTACCAGTTTTTTGAGGCGACGATTCCGGGAATACTACTTAAGATCTCGGGACTAAACTTCGTATTTAGAAGTTTAATTACCAAAGGTAGAGATGAGAGAATTTTTGTTTAAAAGGGTCCTAAGGAAGTGAAGGTTCTTGGCATTTTTCAACGATTTTGCAAATGAGCCATCATTTCTGTAATGTCGTCAAAATAGTTAAATCATAAATTAAAGTAGAGGAAATTTTGTATAATGGTAACTTTAATAACTATAGTAAAAATCCTTATGGACAATCATGTGCTCCTGAAAATTGAATTTCTTCTTGAACTTCCGTCTGCGATATCTGCAACAAAATTTAGGCTCCAACTTGTTGCACTTGTCTAAAATGTGACTACGTAGTGAGCATATGTTGTAGTAAATTAAACTACAGTATTTATAGTAGAAGATGAGTCCTGAGTCTTGATCTAAAACAGCACAAAATTAGTAAACAATGAAATTATAATTTTATATTATTTTTTGCTACCATACTAAAACTACCAAACAAGTGCATAAGAATATTATCCATTCAAAGCTAATTAAAAATTGTAAAGTATTGATAGCTCTTGGAGACATTAATTTTGTGAATGGAACGTGCATGGGCTTCAATAAATTTCTTTGCACTAACACACAAAATCTGCCTATCATATAAGGTTTTGGAAAAAGACAAGGTTAAAATGTTAAAACTTAATGGTTAAAATGTGGGTTATTCCTCTGTTCTAAAATCTTGCAGATTTTTTAGGAGCAAATTACCTGAAACATATGATACAAATTATAACAAGACTTACTAGAATTATTTTCCAAGAACTTACGAATTATGCGCAATGTTTTTAATAGAACTACAAAGAATTCTGCAAGGAGAAATAAAAAGAAACTTGTGTATGCATTATTTTATTTTCTACATTTTAAGTACAATTGCAAAGTAAACTAAAACTAAGAAGGATGAGATTGTCTACACATGTACATACACACGTTACGTAATCGTACATATAAATGTGATGAGCCAAATTGAAATAAATATCAGTCTGTTTTTAGTGTTGTTTTAGTGACGTACCTACTTTATAAAATCAAATGAAAAACTAGAATAAGGTAGGAACATAAATCATCAAAATACTAATTTCTTATTATTACAAAATACTCACCGTTTTATTTCAATATTTTCCGGTAATAACAGGCATGATTAGGCACTACTTATAGTCGGTATACGGAGTTTACAAATTAGTTTCGTGTTCAAAGTTCCGCATTAGATTTATAATGTTGTTAGAGGTGTTTAGAAATATTGGATACCAGAGCTGTCATATTTGAGGAGAGAATTCTTACAAGTTTATCCAAATTTATAGATAAACATTACTATAATATTTATTGCGGAAGCAGTTTGAGTGTTTTTTATCTAAAATAGCTACATTGTCATAGTCCGCATTGTATTGGTATTAATATGTTACCTAATAAACAGTAACCGAGGTATCAACCTGGATCAGAGCTTTAAGACACAAGCTTTACAATATTATTTAATATTGAGTTGTCACCCTTAATGATAGAAATTATGTATAGTCAGGTATATATACTGACAGAATAAGTGGATATTTTCGCATATTGAGTGCACACCCAAGCCAGTCTTTTAGTCTTTAAACCAGTTCAGGAGAGTTCAAGAACGTAATGAGGTAAAAAGCTAGAAGGCTTATAGTTATTCAACAATTGCTGGTAATGTTTCCGGTGATAAAGTGAAACACAGTGTATACACAGAATTCTTAATAGAAGTTCTAAACAAAGGTGATTTATAATGTGTTAACTCTCTGCTAGCATTAAAACGAAAAAGTGCAATGTAGGTACACTTGTTATGTTTATAAAAAAAACAACTTTTAATGAAGTATTCCTGCCCGGAAACGCCGTTTGAAAGCTAAGAGAGTACAAGTTAAGAGAGTAGGAAGATTATCAAGATTTTACAAAAGGCATAGATAAAGTAGATCTAGCAAGATATCGGACATATTTAAAAAGAAAAGATCAATCTGGGTCTCAAATACACAGCCTGGCCAAAACATAGTTAAATGATCACGTGATCATCTGAAGTTTCCTAAAAACGTTGAACTTCAAGTTCGGGACTGGCTGGTTAATTAATTACTTAAAACTGGTCGGAAAACATTTGAGTTTTTGCTCCAATCATCAAGAATTATCATTCTTTAAAATTAATGCATTTATTGCATATACATACACACTATTATAATTAAAATTGGTAATGATTAATAAAATTTTCGTTCACAACTCAAATCCACCTACTTAGTAGGGTGGGCCGATTTTTTATTTTTTTTTTCAAATTCTGGAATGTGCAGTCATGGAAAAGTTGTGGGTTAATGAATTAAGGAAAACACCTAATTTACTTTTTTTTATTTCGTTGTTTTGAACTGCCGCAAAGGCTTTAAAACAATTTTAATTTTTGATATTTTTGTCATTTTTTCTTTGTTTTTTCAATAATTCGGGAATGTGCAATCATGGAAAAGGTGTGAGTTAATGAATTAAATAAAACAAGTAATTTATTTTATTTATTTTCATGTTCTGAACTGCCGCAAAGGCTTTAAACTTATTTTAATTATTGATATTTTTTTGTGTTTTATATGTGATATAATTTGGGAATGTGCAATAATGGAAAAGGTGTGAGTTCATGAATTACATTTCATGTTAAGCAATGGGTTTAAAACTATATTTATTTTTTTTAATTTTTTTTAAAAATATGATATAATAGTAATAATAATAACCACGCCTTAACATCCCCCAACAGCTTTCGCCACTACGGGGGCATCGGCAGGCCCGAATTATCATTATTATAGCCCGCGTCTGTGGCACGCCTTAAGATGAGGTTCGAAATGATGAGGCAACCAAATATACTTCATAATTGTTGTTCAGCGACATGATTAGGTATTTCCATTCAAATTATACGTCGAACAGAACTTGAAACCTTTGCAGACAGCACAAAAAATATCCGGCTGAATCCTGTCATGTATAGGTGACGAATTCTGTGAATATCGGCGTTTTTTTGTTGAACGTAAGAAGACTACGACATAGCCATCAACAATCGTAAAATCAATTTTTTTGTTTTGTCGGCAAAGCTGTCAAGTTCTGTTCGATGTATAATTTGAATGGAAATACCTAATCATTTCCTCATTTCTATTTTACTGACCTAAAAATTTATGAGGTATATTTGGTTGCCTATCATTTCGAATCCCACCTTAAGTTGTTTGGATTTCAGCATTCGCAGAGAAGTAAATGACCCGCACAGACGCGGGTCATAATAATGATAATCGACCCTGCCGATGCCCCCGTAGTGGCGAAAGCTGTTGGGGGATGTTAAGGAGTGGATTATTATTATTATTACTATTATATAATACTAAAAAAATATCAAAAATTAAAATAATTTCCCGAATTTAAAAATTTTAAAAATCGGCACTCCTACTACTTGGTTCTCTTTTGGCACACATAACTTAATTTCTTGGAATTACTTAAATAAATGTTTAATGGACTTACAGCACTATTCCGTGTGGAATGACCCATCATATGAAAGCTTTAATATGTAGTTTAGGCAAGATAGGATATTATCCATCATGAATGAACTTGGAGTTAAAATAATGAAATTTTTTTCTCTTATACACTGTGTTGCATTTAGGTATGACGGAAAGTACACATTTTTTTTTAATGGATCGTCCTGTATATTTTATTAAATTATGAATACAACAAAATTTTTTTATCCAGCCGTGTATGTTGCAGCATTAATAGTCCCAGCGATATTCAACTGTTTTTCCAAAACAGGCCCGTTGCAGGATCTTTCTAAAAACTATGTAAAACCGACATTTTTGCCGATTTTGCCTTTAAACTATAATAGACAATAATCAAACCCAGTAGGTAGATGATAGTATCCAAAGATACTAGATGCACCATACCATTGAACTTACGTAATTTTGAAGTTTTTGAAATGGCTTTTTCTTGAGTTTTTTAATTGGAACACTGTATAATATATGTTGGCTGTGTGTCATACACCGAACGTTTCTAGTTTCTGTGATATTTGCATTTGCAATTTAACAAAAAAATAATGCAATCCCTAATTTTAATATTGCTGTTCATATAAGGTATTTGGTAGTTTGATATAAAGTCTTTAATGGGCGATAGAAGAGGTAATTTAGAAACGATTTAACCAGATTTATCTTTATACGAAGTATTACCGTTAACGTAAACCCGAATCGTACTTTTAGGTTACCTATCGTGAAAACTTGTTGATTTCTGAAAACGTTTAACACATATGCAACAAAGACAAGCTGATAGGCATCTTTAGATTCAGATTTTTATTCATATAAAAAAAAAACTATCAAAAACGTTTCAAAATAACCCACTTTCATTTCACGTTATCAATATTACTCATATTATCATTCATATTATTCCAATTTTCGTCGAAAAATAATCTAATTTAAATGAATTAACAATGGTAAGTAAATATTGCTGGTTGTTTTTTTGGTACTGAATACAAATCCGTTCTTAAACATAGCCCATCAACACAGGTTTGAGCGTTTCTGTTTGTTTTTGTGTACCACCGTACATACCATTCACAAGTGAACAAATTTTCACGGAAGCTAGTAAACTGTTTCTGGGTTAGTTCGGGGCACAAATGATGTTACTAAGTATTCGGGGTCGTTCGCTGGATGCTTGCAAAAATGGCAAAACATACTTATAAAATTGTAACTATCTATACATAGTTAAAGTTGCATGAACACATCGTGTATGGTGTATGAACATATTTGGCGCTGTCTGAACCTGTAAACCTACGTCATATTGCTCTATACTAGCTTTTTACCTCAGTGGCATTTAGACAATACTTAAATGAGCAATTACTACAATATAAGATATAAGTTGCCTCAACGCCAGTACATGACAAGTTTGTTTCACTTCGTCTTTGTTCTATCAACTTTCAATATATCGCATACATGTACATAATAAAGTCATATAAATAATACAGTTTTAAAATATAGTAACTAAGATCAATCTCACCGACCTAAATGCTAAATACTAAAATATCAGTACAGGTATCTACTATCTATTTGCTAAAGGCTGCCGATTTTGATCGTGGCTACTTCATGTGGACGCGTTTTATGTGGGCGTTCAGCATAAACTTCTGATAGTATCTCCTATGACATCGACCGCATTCGAACTTGGGAGCTTTTCCGCACTCGTAGATGATGTGACTCTTTAAGTGGTACTTGTACTTGAATACTCGTGGACATGTTGGGCAAGAGTACGTCTCCCACATACCCAGATGTGGGATAAAACCTAAAAAATAGTATAATGTAGATGATTTATTTGACGCGAGGAGGGGTAAGTTACAACGTACGTTTAGCCTACTAGCACGTTTATTAGTATATACAAAAGCTTGTTATCAGTAAGGCATAGTTGGGTATATGAAATAATACAATGAATTTGCGGTATTTTTATTGACATGCTAAACGATCTAATTGTTCAGATCTAAAAAAGGACATGAGAAATCATGATCAGGAAGAAAAAGGCTCCATTCAGTTGGTGGTACAGTAGTCTCTCTATGATGTGTGCAGATGTAGATACCTGGGAAGTACAATTTAAGAAACTGGGCAAAGGCAAATGGTATAGTAACAAGATTAGTGACAACGTAGTTGCGGTGGTTAATACAAGACAATTAAAGCAAGGAAAAAGTTCGAAGTTAAACACTCATAAAGGGTGTGTTGTGCAACGTCTTGAATATTTGAATGACCATTTATCACATTTTATGAACAACAAACAATAAACACGCGGCCAATATTCCGAGATATGACCTTGGGAAGGTGAAAGTGTGAAGAATCTACCTTGCTCTTGAGGAATTTCGCCAAAGCGAGTGTAGAATGTAGCGTATTATTACTAGATTTAGAAAATTTCCAGAAATCCAGAAATCAAAGCACTGAAAATTTTCACCATCTACTACGCATGTCAACAGAGAGAAAAGTTAAAATAAAGAACTTAAAAAACGGCAATTATGTGACACTTATGTGACACAATTATGTCATACCTCGGAATAGGTAACGCTTTTTACATGTTTTTTGTGTCGTTTTAAAGATCACAAGTGTTGAAAGTTGCTCATGATGGGAGTTGTAGACTGTGTCATCAGGCTCCGGAACATGTCTACCATTTATTGGCGGCTTGTCCAGTCTTAGCTGAGTCGCATTACATTACTAGGCATGCTAGGGTGGGAACATATATACATTACAATTTATGTTCTCAACTAGGTTTGGCAATGGATATGTCACGGTGGTATGACCACATCCCATTTCCTGTTGAGAGTAACGATGATATTACCATATTATGCAACATGCTTCTTGTCACTGATAGAATGCTTGATGCTAATAAGCCAGATATCGTGGTAAAGGATTTCCAGAGGAAGGTGTGCACGTTCATGGAAATCTCGGTACCTGCTGATGCGAATGTTGTAAGGACGGAGCTTGAAAAACAACTTAAATATAAGGATCTCTAAATAGAAGTTGGACGTATGTGGGGAACGAAAGTGAACATGTTCCGGTGATTGTAGGTTCATTGGGAGCACTTACTAATAGTAATTATTGTAAACATGTGACGGAGTTGCCGTGCAAGTTTCGCCCTGGGAAATTCAAGAAATTGCGGAATTGGGCAGCGCGAATATTTTGCGGAGAGTTTTATCATAAAGAACCCTAAATCTGCTGTTTAACATTTTATATTTACCTTCCTTTAATTTATATTGTCTATTAATAAATAATGTATGTGTTTTTTTAATGACCTCTGCACAAGGCTGCAAGGGGTTTCTGGAGTTTTCTTTTGCTTTGCAAAGAAAAATTAATTTTTTATTTGCAAAGCATAAATGGCCTTGCCTTTTCCAAATTGGGTTGAGCAGCAGTAATACCCGCAATGGAAGTACCCTATGCTTCAGCGAAGGTCGGTACTACCAATTTGCCCTGATCCTCTTCATTACTTTTCAAAATTCAATTTGTGTAATTTTGCATGTGGGCAGATTTCCGGTGTCAATGCATGAATCAATAAAAAAATTGTAAACTTTTTTGCAAAAAGTTTGAAAATTTGTCGAATCGTTACCTATGTATAAGATGTATACACTAAAAACCTATAAAACCTAAGCGGAATAATGAAATAATAAATTCTACTAAAAATCTTAAAACTAACATCGAAATTGTTACAAATTGTTGGAGTCGGCGTAACTTGCAAATATGCGCGAAGTTATTTACTTTTAAACTTTGCAAAAGTTTGAAGCGTCATAGCGCAAAAGTTTACTTATTGTATCAGCAACTTAATTATTATTTTTCTTCAATTTCCCTTTATGGTAATAGGTTTAAAATGCGCACCTTTGTCATAACTTATTCTATCCAAAAACACATAACTCAATTTCGGACAACTGGCCCCTTTTCATATCCAGGCACACAAATGTTGCACCCAAAAACATTTTTTTATACTCTATACACTTTAAACAAAACCTTTAAAAAACAACTATATATTCGAGAAAGTATTTATTAGGAAAGCTTACATCGAAGCCCACATATTAAGAAAATTGTGATGATTTCTCCTATAATACTGAGAGCTTTTCGTTAGTCAAAAGCTTAGTAAAAGCTACATAGGCTTCCTCCTGTGTATATGGGCGACATGGCTTCTCACATGAGCTTTTCGCTTCCCCCTGTACGTGCAGTCTTCAAACGGACATGGAAATGACGGACTTTTACCACACTCGTATCTCCAGTGAGTATGTCGACTACCAGAATGTCGATATTTTTTATTACATATCGGGCATACGTAAAATCCTAAAATAATAAAGTATTTTAGTAACTGTTCCACAGGCAATCTATCCGCACATTTACTACTTACAATTTTATACAATTGTATCCCCACAACACATTTCTAAATCAATATTATACCAGTAAAACTACATTATTATACCTTGCCTAAGAAAAGTAAACAACAAGTTTTTTGAGTTATGGTTTATTTTACGGCTTCACTAATATTCTAATGTTACAACGATCAGCGAATGTATTAAGGTTTTACACACTGTTATCTACTGCGGGTAAATATCACCGACATGTTTATGTATGGCCCACAGATGGCTCTTAAGTGTTGACTTCCGCTTAGTCCGGAAGTCGCAGTCCTTCTTAAAACAAGCGAATGCGGGCAATTTGCCGCACTCGAACTTTGTATGGTTATAGAGACTAGCGTAATGTTTGTACTTCTTTCCACATTGAAAGCATGGAAAGGCTGCTGCATCTGAAAAATAGATTTTTGTAAGACGACAAATTGTCCACTTTACCTGCTTTTAATCGAATAAAATTGTTGGAATTCTTATAAAAAAAAAACTAGCACAGTTAACAATCACAAAAAGTTAAGCTATTTACTTACATGTATGTACATATTTCCAGTACTGATCGCACAACTTTGCAGTCTTTTAAAAAATACACTTCCAAACGGACCAACCCAAAAAGAATAACACTACAACGCCTGCCTAATAAGAGACAGTACAACCGTAACATATAGGCAAAACTGGGAGAGCTGAAGATTACTCATAGATTTCAGCTGTTATTTTAGACATACGTTACAGAATATTTCTAAATATTGACGCGTGTTAAAACGAAATAGCATACTTTTCATACGTCTGCAGTATAATTTAAATGGGCAAGACAAAAAAGTACGTCTGTTCTTAGAACCATAAGAACGAATGACAGCGGTAGCAACCTAACCTCCAATTCGAGCGCGAACTTGTGATGTAAACAAGATGTTTTCGTTGGTATGTTTTCACTTTGCTTCTGTTAAACATGCTAATGATGGATATATAAATTAGATAGGACAATTATCACAATTAAATGACAGTATTTTTAATAATTAAATATTAATCTTGAACGAACTACCTAGTAGGCAACTTAATATACACAGCTAATAACCAATTCACGCGGTACGTTCATATCTTGGTTCATAGGATTTTAAGCGATGAATCACCTTCAGCTCTCCCAGTTTTGAACAAGGGCTAGGGTGTCCAATCTACGTTCACCTTAATTGTAGAGCGAACAGTGCTAGCAAAATATGCACAAAGTTTGATGCATATGTTAACTGTTTGTTATTCTTTTTCACGGTCACCTACGTTGAACAATTTTTGTTTTGTTTCACTCTTAATAGTTGTGAAAATTTTTATATTTACTATAACTTTGGATTTTTCGAGAAAAATACGTTATCTTTGAAATTTCCAC
The DNA here is from genome assembly GCA_964023965.1 of Melinopterus prodromus. NCBI lineage: Eukaryota > Metazoa > Arthropoda > Insecta > Coleoptera > Scarabaeidae > Melinopterus > Melinopterus prodromus. The sequence continues at coordinate 87,830,893 of OZ030390.1, forward strand.
CCAATATTATTTTTGTAATGTTTTCAATCAGGATTCTTAACACCAAAAAAAGAAGTCATCATTTAAATTTGTTTATTACTCAAGGTCGGTAAGAATTTGTAGTAATAGCCGAAAACTGTTAAACCATCAATAATTAAATTGAATTTGGCTGACACTGGCACCCTCTACGCTGACTCAGTTGGGTTTTGGCCAAGCGATTTTATGACAGAAAATATATTTTCGACAGGAATTTTGATGCTTAGGCTAATTTTCGCAAATTTCAAGCAGGAGATGCGATAATAATTACCACTAGAAGACTAAATTTGTTCGTTATTAGTTAATTATTATAACAAACAAAACCGCATGAATTTCAATATTAAATTTTAGGTTACAAACAAAAAGCGCGATTATTACTCGTGTATTGATTGCTTATTAAAATTGTAACCTGCGCTACTTCTTTTGTCAAAATTAATGATGATAAGCTATTCAATGGTTTGAGGATCGTTGCGTAAACTATTCCTTCAACCAACTTCAGAGGACAAAAAATAATTAAAAGAAATACAATATATTAAATATTACATTGAAAAGCACAAACTAGATTAGCAAATTTGGACACGTTTATGATAATGCTCCAACATATCAATATTTTGTTAGACAGCCTTCATTTAACACAACATCAAGTCTCAACTGACTAACATATTCTTCTCCAAAAATTAACGAACCTATAAGAATTTATAGTAATTTAAAAATTGATTTTCCGTCGAATACTTGTACAAGCCTACTCTGATCGTCTTTTTTCAATACATTTACATTGCATATTCTTTAATAGCAGCGCATCTAGTTATGACTGTTCTTGCTGTATCTCCTATGGTAAAAGCGATAATTAAGTAAATAGAAGAACATAAGGATCTAGCTTCTGTTTGATTGATGTTTGCGATAGTGGTTGTAGCTAGTACCATCGCACTTAAAGATCGTAAAATATACTCAAAACCGAAACAAAAATAAAGAGTTTAAGAAAAAATCAACTTGGCTATTTTAACATATTTTCTAAAGATTCAATTCCTTGGATACATATTTTAGCATATTTTATTACCTACCTCTCTAGATCATTTTTTTTTTTAATAAATAATAAACATAAATAAATAAACAATAATTCTGGAAACGACAAGGGAATAAAATGTTGCACCCAAAAACATTTTTTTATACACTTAAACAAAACCTTTAAAAAACAAAAATATATTCGAGAAAGTATTTATTCGGAAAGGTTACATCGAAGCCTACATATTAGGAAACTTGTTAGGATTTCTCCTATAATACTGAGGATTTTTCGTTAGTCAAAAGGTTAGTAAAAATTATATAGGCTTCCTCCTGTGTATATGGGCGACATGGCTTCTCACGTGAGCTTTTCGCTTCCCCCTGTACGTGCAGTCTTCAAACGGACATGGAAATGACGGACTTTTACCACACTCGTATTTCCAGTGAGTATTTCGACTACCAGAATGTCGATATCTTTTATTACATATCGGGCATACGTAAAATCCTAAAATAATAAAGTATTTTAGTAACTGTTCCACAAGAAATCTATCCGCACATTTACTACTTACAATTTCATACAATTGTATACCTACAATACACTACTAAATCAATATTATACCAGTAAAACTACATTATTATACATTGCCTACGAAAAGTAAACAACCAGTTTTTTGAGTTATCATTTATTTTACGACTTCACTAATAGTCTAATGTTACAACGATCAGCGAATGTATTAAGGTTACACACTATCTAATGTGGGTAAATATCACCGACATGTTTATGTATGGCCCACAGATGGCTCTTAAGTGTTGCCTTCCGTTTAGTCCTGTAATCGCAGTCCTTCTTAAAACAAGCGAATGCGGGTAGTTTGCCGCACTCGAACTTTGTGTGGTTGTAGAGACTAGAGTAATGTTTGTATTTCTTTCCACATTGCAAGCATGGAAAGGCTGCTGCACCTAAAAAATAGATGTTTGTAAGATAAAAATTGTCCAATTTATCTGTATTTTAATCGACTAAAACTGTAGGATTTCTTATGAAAATAAACTAGCACAGTTACACTATCACAAAAAGTTAATCAAATGGCATCTGGATAAATTATTCATCGCGCTTGCGTTCTGCTACCACAAAACACTTATATTTATACAGGTATTATGTTTACTTACGCCCATTACTGGTATCATAAGTATAGCAAATGCATTCTACATGACCAAAGATAGACAATATATATCTTTATTAGCACCTTTGCTGGAAGGCAGAACTAGCGCGAAAAATACACTTCCAAACTGCCCAATACAAAAGGAAGATCACTACAACGTCTCCTTCTAAGGGACATACTACAAGCGTAACATAACAAGGGTTTGGGTGTCCTATACTTACTTTTACGTCCACCATAATTGCAGAGCGTACGTGCTAGCAAAATATGCGCAAAGTTTGATAAATATGTTAACTTTTTGTTATCCCATTTCACAGCAATTTTTGTTTTGTTTCACTCTTAATAATAGTGAAAATTTGTAATATTTATTATTTATAATATTAATTTTTTGAGGTTAGTATCACTTCGGTTATTTTGAGAAAATGTACGTTGTTTACTGCTATTTACTCTAAAATTACTTTTGCAGAATTGCCCAATCATTTCTCTGGACCAAACTTTTACATATTAACAAAACAAATAAATTAAACAACTACTAAAACCCATGTTATTGAATAAGTACAGATTTGCATTTGTTATCAAATATTTTATTACTTCAACTCATACCTAAATAAATGATTACTTATGCATATTCTTTATGTGTATGTTTAAATTTCCTCTCCTTTTTGCTCTATATTGGCAAAACGTACACTTATATACAGCTTCCTTTCCGCAGTCGAACCGGATGTGATTGTAATAGCTTCCATAGCGACCATAGCTTTTCTGACATTTTTTGCAATTGAAAGGACCTAAAATTAAAAAAATAATAATTATCGCTTGCGTGTGTTAATGTTCCATTATTTGCGATGATGGTGCTCGGTGTTGATGATGAAGTCAGTGTTGAAAGAGAATACCCACACACATACATATTACTTATGTATGTAGGTATTTATTTTTACAATATGTGACTAGAAACCTACCTACACAAATTCGCCATACATTAATTTATTACGATATATGTGGTATATGTATATTTATATGTATTATTTTATACATCTCTTTTATACACCTGTCACTTCTCACTGATTGTTTCTTTTCTTTCATCATAATCAAATACAAATGAATAGAAAGAAATTAATAATTAATTGAAAGAATTTGGTAGAGAGTATTACCTACTCCAAGTAAGATACTATAATTAATTCAATTAATTACCTCAATTTGCACAACTAACCATACGAGTAGGGAGAACTACCTATGGGAACTTTGGAGGAACCTACTCTTTCAAACACTAAAGTAACCCCAGCTATCAAAGCCAACTACCTGCTAGGGATTTTGAACAACCCCAATATAACAAGGGTTAGGTGTCCAATACTCTCGCTACTTTTAGGAGCTGTAGTATTGTTGATACCATATTTAAAACACAGCATTAGTACAGTCCTAGCAGATTATTCACTTCTCATTGTCAGATTGTAATTTATCTGTCATATTTGACATTTTACGTAGATTTTGTTTTACCTACTAAATTTACCACATCTTACGAACGATATATATATATATATATATATATATATATATATATATATATATATATATATATATATTATCTATCACTTAGAGATTTAGCCTTGTCAATATATTAAAAAATACACAATTTTCGTTCAAAAATTGTTTATTAAATTGGGGTTAGAGGCTTTGATTAAAATGTTTACACGTTCACATTAAATTAAACAGTAAAACAACATATTAAAAACTTGATCTGACGTTTCGATGCGAACCGCACCTTGGTCACAGAAGTACTGAAAAATTGTCGTGATCTAAAAGTACAGGTACATAAAACAGCAACTGAGTACATACAAGCAACACAAACCATGAGAATCTGCCATATGTGAAAATAAAACGGGTTTACCTAGGTATATAATATTCAATTTTACATTAGTATGAATTTCATTCGAGTATTAATTTGTAACACTTTGATAGGTTGATGTCGGATCTATCATTCACTGCTTTTTTATTTTTTAAAATTTCTATAGTTTCCACTACACATCTTGCTTTCATATTTCTTTCTTTATGTAGCACTTTCACGTTTTTGAAATTAAACTGATGTCCGGTTTCTTCTTGATGTTTTTTTAGAGCTGTTATGTTTTTCGCATATTTGTGTCCTTTCAGTCTTTCTTCGAGTAGTTGTTCTGTTTGACCTATGTATACTTCCTCACAGTTGGAACAGGGAATTTCATAAACACAGTGTGATTGTTTCGTTTGTTTCGACAATTAATCCAGGATTACCTTCAGAACTTCTCACGGATATTGCAAGAAAGGAACAAGAATATAAAAACAACGCAACAACGAAAAATCAAACTTCTTCAAAATAAACAACAGGGATCTCGTACACATATTACCAACAGGGAATGGATAGTCAATTTATCAAACACAGCACTACCGGAGGAAGTGAACAGCATCTTAAGCCTGGGTCCAAATTTTTCTATCGAATATAACCGGAAGAAATTACCAATTACCAACATCGTTGCTAATATTGAAAGGGGAATTCAAAGGCTGAACAATGAAGAAAAAAGTGACATAGCTACAAAAGTAAGCAACACAATTCATAATTTTAAAACAAAGAATGTAAGGCAAGATGCACAAAATAGACAAATGATAAAAATCATACATAATACAAAGAAATTTCTAAAAGACAACCAACAAATTTGTGTATTAAGAGCTGATAAAACGAATAAAACAGTAGTCATGGATACCATACAATATGAACAAAAAATGGACACACTTTTACAAGACAATACTACTTATGCCGCATTAAGAAATAATCCGACTAAAATTTATGAGAAAATGAACAACGATATGATTAATAAATGGCTAACAAAAAAACTAATAACAAAAGAACTTTCAATGCAACTAAAAATTCATAACTCACAACCACCAAAAATATATGGACTACCAAAATTACATAAATCAGAAACGCCACTTAGGCCAATTGTTTCCTGCATCCAATCACCTTTTTATAAATTAGCTAAACAGCTGGCTAATGATTTGGCAATCATCGTAGGAAAAAACCAGTACTATATTAAAGATTCTTGGTGTTTCAAAGAATTTATTGATCAAGTCTCATTGAATGAGTCACACCACCTCATCTCATTAGATGTAGTATCACTATATACCAATGTGCCCACCCCATTGGCAAAAGATGCAATAAGTAAGAAATGGCACCTGATTGAGGATGTTGTCTTCCTCCCAAAACAAGAATTCCTAGAAGCAGTAGAAATCGTTCTAAAAAGCACATATTTCCAATACAAAGACAAATTCTATAAACAAGTATTCGGTTGCGCAATGGGCTCTCCTGTGTCAAGTGTGATTGCACAAATGGTTATGGAAGAATTAGAAACTACAGTTCTTTCTTCTATCACCATTGATATACCATTTTTTAGAAGATATGTGGATGATTGCATTGCTGCTGTACCAAAAGGTCGAGAAACCGAGATTTTGGACAATTTCAATAAATATAACGATAGACTGCAATTCACAATGGAAATGAACAAAAACAATACGATCAACTTTCTCGACACAACTCTAATACACAAAAATAACAAAATTTACACAAAATGGTACACAAAACCAACATCCTCACATAGGTACCTAAATTATAACTCCATCCAACCAACAACGTACAAAATAAGTGTTATTAGAGGACTTATCGATCGTGCTGTAAAGTTAACTAATCCTGAATATCACAAAGAAACTATTCAAAAAGTCAGAGATATCTTGCACAACAACGACTATCCCGAATATCTGATTAAAAAAAACAATCAATAGCAGAATAGCAGTCAACAACAGAATTGTAAACTCGGCACAACCTACCACACTCCCCGAACCGGATACTACTAAGTATATAGCACTACCATATGTAAGAAATCTCTCAGAAAAAATGTGTAATATAGTGAAACCATTTAATATAAAAATAGCGCACAGAAACACGAATAACTTGTCTAATATGTATACAAAATTGAAAGCCCCAATACCACTACTGAAACAATCACACTGTGTTTATGAAATTCCCTGTTCCAACTGTGAGGAAGTATACATAGGTCAAACAGAACAACTACTCGAAGAAAGACTGAAAGGACACAAATATGCGAAAAACATAACAGCTCTAAAAAAACATCAAGAAGAAACCGGACATCAGTTTAATTTCAAAAACGTGAAAGTGCTACATAAAGAAAGAAATATGAAAGCAAGATGTGTAGTGGAAACTATAGAAATTTTAAAAAATAAAAAAGCAGTGAATGATAGATCCGACATCAACCTATCAAAGTGTTACAAATTAATACTCGAATGAAATTCATACTAATGTAAAATTGAATATTATATACCTAGGTAAACCCGTTTTATTTTCACATATGGCAGATTCTCATGGTTTGTGTTGCTTGTATGTACTCAGTTGCTGTTTTATGTACCTGTACTTTTAGATCACGACAATTTTTCAGTACTTCTGTGACCAAGGTGCGGTTCGCATCGAAACGTCAGATCAAGTTTTTAATATGTTGTTTTACTGTTTAATTTAATGTGAACGTGTAAACATTTTAATCAAAGCCTCTAACCCCAATTTAATAAACAATTTTTGAACGAAAATTGTGTATTTTTTAATATATATATATATATATATAGTTGAGGTGAGATAACGACCGACTTCGTTGTGAATTCAAACGTAAGCATATATATATATATATATATATAAGGAGAAAGGAAGTTTGTCGGGCAATATATATATATATATATATATATATAAATAAATTATACAATTTCTAAATGCCATATTATATGAAAATAAACCACAATATGTAATTTGGTATAAGATTTTATTAGCCCAACTTTTTATATTCATCTAAACGCTCTTTATGCATATTTTTAACGTGTATGTTTAAATTTCCCCTTCGTTTTGCTCTATAGTGGCAAAACGGACACTTGTATATAGCTTCTTTTCCACAGTCAAACCTCATGTGAGTATAAAGACTTCCATAGAGAGAATAGCTTTTCTGGCATTTTTGGCAACTGAAAGGACCTAAAATAAAAAGAATAATCAATTATTAATGAGTTCCTCATTTGCAATGAGGTTGAAAACAATGGTTGGTCACCGACACACATATATGAAGTAAATTCCTTTCTGGTCTTCCAAAAAACATAATAACAATTTTATTTTCTCTATTATATTCCTCCAGCACGTTATCCCGTGTTAAACATAGTATGCGAAATCATAGATTGAACATACGGGTTTTGCGCTTACTCGCTTATCGGGGTCTCCGTCTTTGCGAGTAGATTGAACATACTGGTTTCGCGCTTACCCGCTTATCGGGGTCTCCAGTCTTTGCGAGTGGTTTCTCGATTTCTTGAGTCATCGCTCGTTTCGGTGTTTTCTCCGTGAGTTACTTAATGTAAAGTGATTCAACGGTTGATTTAATTTATTTCCACAAAGGACTCCACCGTTGTGGACCGTATAATTCTTTATAATAGCTGTCAGAGAAACGTATAAATCAATTTTGTATATCATTTTATTTACAGACATAAAATATAACAAAAACAAAACGATTATCCGTAATTATAAACAAAATGAACCCAATTTCTACGCAGTATAGAAATATTTTTAGTATATAGAATTTTCTAACAAAACGACAAAACAACGTTCCTACATGAGAGGGGTTTTGCCATCTTTAAGTCTGTGGATACGGTTCAGATGGTTAGTGAGAGTAGATTTGTAATGATAACGCTTTTCGCATTGATTACACCCAAAATTAGGTTCTTTGCCACACTCGTGGTTGATATGGCGGTTTAGAAGAAATTTGTGCTTGTAGGTCTTTGAGCAATGAGGGCACTTGCACCGTTCTTCTGGACCTGAAATATAATTATAACTGAACATTCTGTCGAAATACCCTCAAACTTAATAAGCAATAAATAAGTTTGTTTTATCTAGTTCCGAGAGGTTTGATCAAGATATTTTATACTAGTTCAATAAATACTGAAAAATAAGTACTGAAAATATATTATTCATACCGTATGGACACATTTGATATGGCTCTTAAGGGAACTCTTGTAATAAAATACCCTTTGGCAGTCAGGACACTTGTGCTGGGCGGCTTTTCCGCACTCCACCTTCAAATGGCGTGTTAGTTCTTGTTTATTCTTGTAACTTCTCGGGCATTTGTTGCAGTAGAATCGTACGACATAACCTGAAATTCACTGCATGTTAATTGTCAAGAAAAGCCCAAAGCCGTGCTCATGTATTGTGCTTCAAGTATATGAAACGCCTGACTTTTCCTACCAATGCGGAAACTACCATAAGCATATACCTAATACTAAGGCGAACTAAACGGTCTAAGCCATAGCAAACCTGTTAAGATAAAATAAAAACTCATTATTTATTTATTTTGTTATTTATTAACCTGTTAGTTTGAATAAGCATTTGTTGTGCTTTTTTTACTTATTTTACGTTGGTCTATTTTTGCAACATCGTTCAAGTTGAAGTACGTTGACACAGTTTTTGAGGTTATGTGTGGTCATGATAGAAATCACATAAAATCATATTTCAACAAGTTAAACATGACCAGAAGTTTAAATTCTAACACACAGAGAATTGGTTGTGGAATGTTGCGTGATGTTGTAATGTGAAAATGCAAAGCTGGGCAAAGTTAATCAGAAAGTTAACTTCGTTAATCGATAATCCGTTAACGAAAAAGTTAACTTCGTTAACCGATAGTCCGTTAATTTGCTATAAATGTAACGGAAGTTAACGTTAACCGCTAATCGTTAACTTTTTATAAAAAAATAGGTTATGTAGAGGATAACATAAAAACAGATCTTTCGGTTGCATAAGTTAAAATTGCCTTAGGAATTTTTCAAACTACCCACAGTGGTAGGTAACTAACTACTAGGTAACTTGCGAGAAGTATTATTTATAAAAGACATTGAAAAGCCCAACTAAGGTGGTAGAAGAAAAGAATTTTCAGAAAGTTTCTTTTTAAGTTTAGATTTATATTTTGAAACAATTGGTATTTACTAAAAGGTAACAATATTAAAAATAGTTAAATATTTACTATTACATAATAAATAGGTATACTCGCTGAAAATATTATTAATAATAATAATAATGTCTTTATTAAACATTCCTTCAACTACATACAAAGAAATTTCACATAGTTTAGGGCGAGCACAGACAGCCACAATAAACGCGGCTCTGCTCATATTACGTATACATAAGAAAATTTATGGATGAAAGTCGGATCAATCTTGTGTACGAGACATACATGTAGGATGTGTACATACAAAAAGTAACTAAAAACTAAACAATTCACGCACATGCTGTATGTACGGACGCCGTGCCGCACAAAGTAGTATGTCATACAAAACCAAGTCCGAACATGCACGGAATGTCAATAGCAGTTTAAAATGTTTATCTACGAATCACATATAATAAGTTCATTGCATACGTACTATATAATCCCCATCGTTATACACTCCAATGATCATAATGACACTAGCGTTGTATAATAATGACAGTTCGTTCAAATAATGACCTCATTATTGATACTGTCATCATTATACAACGCTAGTGTCAAAGTCTGACAAAGCCTACGTGGATGACAGTTATTTGACCGTTCGCCTCGCCAGTATTGACAAATACATTTAAAATATTTTGTATACAATGGAATTTATGAGTCGTAGATAAAACGTCGTATTTAACTCGCACATAACGGATATAAATCGCTCGCATGATTACACGCTCGCCTACGGCTCGCGTGTAAACTTAAAATTATGTACTCGTCAAATAATATACTATAAATTCAAATTTTTTTGATTTAACGGACTTGAATTAACGGATGACAAATGAAGCGGAAGTTAATGAGTCCGTTAATGGTTTTAAAAGTTAACTTAAAAGTTAATTCGTTAACGAAAAATTTAACTTCGTTAATTAACGATTAACGGATTAACGCTTTTGTGCCCAGCTTTGTGAAAATGTTATTGTTAACGTAATTAGTTTTTTTTTTAATTTTTAAAGAAAATACATACTTGTAAAAGTATATTTTTTATAAAATATTCCAAAAATTTGGTTCAAGGAAACGATTGTTTGGATTTAAGAAAATGGTTGTTTTGGAAATAATGTGAAGGATAAATGGAGCTTTAGTTATTAGGGATCTCCTTAGTTTTTCCAACATTGTGCCTATGCTGACCCAGAGAAAAATAATTATATTATGGAATATAAGTTTAAATTAATAGTAGCCGCCACAAAAATGTGCGGTTCGACTCATCTTTTTTAGCAACGCTTTGGTGTGAAATTTGGATATAGATAGTGTAGAAAACGATGATATCTAGATGCTAATTACTAAGTAAATTAATTTACTTCAATTAATGTCTAGTAGTTTTCCCTCTTGTCGTTCCTGCCTCTTATTGTCGATTTTTTACGACACAACCAACATGAGACAAAATGCCAATATACCACCTAAACCAAGCATAATTTTGATGTACTGAAAGCTTTTTTCTAAGGGTACATGTGTTTTTGTTTGAAGTAATTATCTACACGTTCCCTAACTAAACCCCCATAATAAATGTGTCTCTAGTCAAAAATGATAACTAAATCTCTCAGTCTTTGTAAATATATAGTCCAACTAATAGTAAATTTTTCAAAGAAAGGTATCGCTGTCGTTGTGTCCATGATTTAAAAAATACTGTTTTATGGCAGACCAGTATGATATACAGTTTGCAGCGATTTCTCTTGAAAAATGGCATTTTAATCAAAATAAGAAGCACTCAATTACTCAATCTTCACAACATTTTAATTTAACTTTTTGAGAGCATGTGAGAAACTTTGAAAGTAGCAATTGTAGCATTTTTAGATTTTGTAACAAGTCTAGTGAATTCAGTATTCGAATTTAGTATTAGTTAGTATTTAGTATTAGTTATAATTTAGTATTAGAATTCGTTGATTATTTTAATATGTATATTGTTCAGACGATAAGAAATGTCCCAACAATATGTTTGAGTTTGTCCAAGGCAGTTCACAGAATATATGATTAGAATAACACTTACTGTATTATCATAATTTTTCAAAGATATTTAGGGGTGACCTTTAGTTCGCCCGGAGAATTTAACTGAAAACCCGTAGTCCGGAGAACGGTCGCCAACCCCGAAGTCTCCGGGTCAAAATGACCATGTTGGCAACTCTAGATCTCCTGGAAGGTTGACCGCATACATGCCAATCAAGCATCAGTGATTGTGCGATTATGCTGTGAAACAATCGGACGCAGAAATTTCCAATCACTCTAGTATCAGTGGAAAGGGGCTAGAAAGAATCGCGGTCGCTTAAAACAAAGTTGCGTTGTGTGTATGTTAAAAAAACATTCTAATACATTGTGTCAAATCTGCTCTAGGCGCCTGAGTAAACCGTAAGACATTTTCTGGTGCATACAGTAGATTAAGATAAAATTAAAATAAAACGAACACATGGTATCTATTCAGATCTTTATTAAAGCATGCTAAAGGTACAAAAAATATAGTCTAACTAAAAAATTGTTCATCATTGTAGGTTTGGATTGTGTCAAATATGAAATTATGTAGGACTACAGTAGACCATTTGTCAAAAGATACTTATGCATGTTACTAATGTGCGATTTCAAGTGGGCTTTTCTTTTCCCCCTGTAGATGCAATCTTCAACGGGACACGAGAATCTGGGTATCTGCCCGCATTCATATTTCATGTGGGTATACCTGTTTTGCGAATGCTTGTACAACTTCCCGCAACTGGGGCACACGAACCGTCCTAAACCAAGAAATGTATTAGTCACAAGTGAAGAAAATTAAAATATTTTTGTCGTGAATCAAATAAAATGCGTACCTGTTACGTTAACTACTGTTACTACTTCTTTCACATTCTCTTCTAGAGCATAAATTAATAAAACGTTTTGTTATACATACGCATAATGCCGGTTAAATCTACAATGCTATTTCATGCAAACAGTAACAAATTAAAGACGACTCCACTATACATGACATGACCACAGTTGGAGACGAAGATATCTTCCTGAAGCTGCTAGGAATTGGCTTCACATACCAAGGAATTTTGTCGAACAGCGGGAGATCCGTTTCTAAAGAATTACATAAAATTTATCTACCAATACAATGACAATTACTTTAATACTGCGTCATTATAAATTATCGTTTATTAAATTAGATATAAAATATAATAAAGGTAAAATATATAGAGTATAATAGAATTCAGGTAATAAAAATACACATACTCCACAAAAACATAATTCAATTCTAAAATGCACAACTTAAAACTCTTTCACGTATTTATTTATATCGTTAAATATATTTAACGATGAACAACTGATCTATGCACACCATCGTAATGCTGCTTCAAATTTCCTTTCATTTTGAAACTCTTTCCACATATAGGGCAGTGAAAGGTCGGATTTTTGTTGCATTCGTACTTCAAATGCCTTTGAAGGCTACGTTTAGTTTTGTACGTCCTATCACACTGGTTGCAATCGAAGCAGCCGTCACCTAAAAGTATAAAATATTTATCGATTGGTTCTGTTAAAAATATAAAAAGACACTTCAGACATAATGTGACAAAATGAATATCTGTCTACAACCACAAAATTTATGCGAACTTTTGGTGTTTATGTCTAATGCCAAAAAAACACCAGTTTAAATTTTCAGAAGTGAAATCCTTATAATACCGGGTAATATGAACGCAATAAAACATACCTGCTTATCACTACAAGTATCAGAATATCATCTATACGACTTAATTTTAAATGTAAACCTACAGAAATAGCAAGCAAATCAAGAGCTGGCCGAACTTAAAAATACAAATAATAAAAACTAACAAATATGAAATATAAAAAAAAAAGGATTGCAACCAACACTGACGACCACCACGCAAAACCAGTATCAAGTCTGGTACCAACAAAGACTACCAAACACTAGCTGGAAGTAATACCAGTCGTTGGGAGACATTCCTACATTACGTAGGCAAACTTATACCTGGAGCATTTAAGAAGCTAGTACCGGATATAGAGATAGGGGCATAACAAGGCAGCCCTTGGTATCTTAAATACCGTTAGGTCAGGATGATAATACATACATGACTGTCGACGATTTGGGGCCCGTTCTTCCTAATATACTGACTCACGACCCTTTAGGATTTTAATAGATTCACACTTATGACCTCAATTTGAAGAAATAGTGATCCTTTATCATTATCATTATCATCAGATATTGTCTATATCAGACGCTTCATTATTGAATCATAGTTGATCCAAGGCTTAATGATGAATATTGTATAAATGTATATGTTACGGTTAAAGTGATAAATGTGGTTATTAATAATTACCGGCTATTATGAATTCTAACCGCATCATTTGGTCAATGTGATTAGAAACACTTAAATAATCACATGGACCGGCTATTAATAATAATTTCCTAACGGGCACGGTTAAAGTGATAAACACGTTACTTTTTACAAAAGATATTTTGTTTACAGTGTTCAAAGAAGTTAGGTAAGTTATTTTGATTACTATGTAAGCTATTATATTTATTTACTCGACGCAAATCATCAGTACGGCTAGCCCATTGACCAAAATTACGAATAATACAACATTGATAATACAGAATGTTTTCTTTTGCCTCCCCTGTACTGTAGAAACTACTGGATATAAATGGTAATGATATTTGGTATACACCCAACGACGGTTCAATGACGAAAACATAAAAAATGAACATTTTATACAGAGTGTTCAAAAAAGTTAAGCATTTTATTATCAATAACACCCATTTTATATTTAATGCATGTGGGTAGTTTTTTGTAAATGTACAAGAAAGTATAATTAATCATCTTTAGAGAATAACTGATGATTTTTTCCTTTTGTTGATTTGAGCGTCATAATTCGATGGTTAAACCGTGCCTTCATCATGTCTAAATGATTTATTTTGTCCAAATTATTACACATGCAAGTTGCAACAGACACAACACAACCTTCAACGTTCCCATAACAGTTGACACTACCTCGCAGTCGCTTCACAGGCGCCCGGTATACCACCCAGTGCTGCCACCTTGAGGTCTATTGAATTCGGTAGAGTCATTAGTATAGTCGGTATAGTAAAAAAACGGAATCAATGGAAATACCATTACTATGATTTTTTCAGCACTTTTTTATTAAAAAATACAAAAAACAAATGAAGATGACGTCCTATTGTTACAAACTTTATCTTGCTTTATTTTTACAATATAAATGGTATAATTGTTGTACCACCACAAAAAATAAAGGTCTAGAAGGACTTTTGTATTCAAAATTAAATATGAAATATTTTTTAAAGTTTTGTTTTAAAAAGATAATAAATAATCAGTTATTTAAAATACAGAAGCACTATATATGTATGCACTGACAGAATAATACAAACCGAGTATCGAATTTATTACTTACTTGGCTTTTAAGAATTGCGCAAATAAGCATGACCCAAAGAGTTACACACTCGTGCATGCAATTAGTATAGATTGGCATTTTTTTAGACTTGTTTTGATAATCTTCCTTATTTTAGTCACGAGTAGTAACTAAATCCAGGAGTTAGCCAGGAGTAACGTCACTAAAGGCCCAAGACTGAAAACCCAGGAAATAGATTCGTTCTGTGGCGATTATGTAGATACTAACAGAATTCTAAATCTGAGGCTATTATATTGAAATTATTAATAATAGCCGGTTCATGTGTGAAATTCTTCACTTTAACCTCGCCACTTGCCTATTATTAATAATAACCGGTAATTATTAATAATAACCTATTTATCACTATGACCGTAACATATACCCTGTATAACGACATGAAAAAGCTAACTAATAAATTTGTAACCATGTTTTACCTAAAACAAAAATACCTGACTGTGCTCTATGTTGATTTATTATAGTATATCAAAAAAAAACATAATCGATGAACTTGTTGAAATAAATTAAATATTAAATTAATATATTATATATATTAAAATTATAATTATAAATTATATATTTATGGATCTTTATTTAATTATTTCCTTAGAAACTAAAACTCTTCTTCGGGGAGCCAAGTTTTTTTTAATTTAAATTTTCTACTGTATTTTAAGGTATCGAACCATCTTAAACAATGAATGAATTAATATTGGTTCAAATTACACAGGTTGGCATTATTTTGGGGTTTACATTCTTCCTGAAGTAGCACAAAGAGAAATAGCGTAACATTACTAAATCTGTAGTTATTTTTGTTCTATCACATACATGGTGAGCCATTAACGTAACATGGGCCCATATTATATATAGAAATATTATATAAAGGAGAATCAAAGTTTTTCTTTTGGCCACTGTTAAGTGAAAGTATTGTAGCGTTTTTCGTTCGGTAAGGTGTGAATTAAAACACTCGGTATATTAAAATAGTCAACTAATTTATTTAACACTATTACAGTCTTATTAACTAATTATAAACACGAACACTAAACACGAACACTAAAAAACTAACTGTCACTTAAGGCTACTATAAACATTTATTTTCACTGTATTTATTTCGAACTATTTATCAATAATCGCGCCCGCGCTCCGACTGCACTCGTAATAATACTGGCCAGAGAGCGACGGCTCGCTCTTATATACCCGTATCGATCCGTGCGGGAACATTCTACTGTTGCCTACTAGAACGGTCGTGACTTGTGCTCGCCGTCCGGATAGATCTCTCTGGAAAGAGCTGCCTCCAGCACAACCCAGAACTTCTGGCGCCTTCGCGGCTGTTAAGATCGTCACAGTATGATTGTTAAATAGGCCGAAATAACTTCATAAATGACTTTACGTCCTACCTTTACCTTTACGTGGTAATTATTTTTCAGTTTTAACCTGTGTTCTCCGTACGACTGCAAAATCCGTCAATTTAATGCCAGTTTCAGTAACGAATAAGAAAAAGATAATAAATAAAAAAAATAAAAAAATATTGAATAGATGACAAAACTGCACTGTTTTGTTGGTTGGAGCACAACAAAATAAATTTGCGTCTTCAACACTTTATAATAATATGTAGATATGCTATATGAATCATGATCAATGATCTCATTATGCGTAGGTATGTGTTTCGTTAAAACAATTTAAACTGAGGCTCCCCGATGCAATCAATACAAACTGTTCTAATTTTCTTCAGATTCTTTGCAGCCTTCGGTCCCAGCTCGCCTTTAATTTTACTATAGCAAATCCTGCAAGGTTTTCTTAGATTGTATTCTTTTGTATGTAGTTCATGTCTTTTTTCCAATGGATGTGTCGACGCTCCTGTGTCAGGACAAGGAACATATTCAGACTACACGCACACTTATACAAAGTCTTTCATGATGGAGAGCCAAAGGAAATGAAAGATTGAAAATCTAAGGCCGTATTTTGTTGGATACGAACTTTTAACTAAAATATTTTTTAGCTTTTGATTGCTTTCATATTTCAAATACAACACTTGTATACTTTATAGCTTTTTTAAATATTCGTTAAATTACCAATGCCTTGTAAAGGTAACAATCTATCATGTTGTCCTTATCAGTTAGTGGGCGTTTGTAATGAACAAATTTTATATCTTAAAAATTGCACATGTTAGCTTTAGGGTATGTGGCATACACCTGACTAAAAAGAAATGCTAATAATACAGGCAAATGAGATCTGAAAGTCGAGAAATACGATCGTATCCAACAAGTCTACAAATTATCAATCTATCATTTCATTTTGTTCTCCACAAGCTTCCAACGGCAGCTCGTCGTGAAAACCTTAGCATAGGTATCACATAAAAACTAAATTTGTCGTTATGGTTGCCAGATCAGAGAATCCGAGCAAATGTAAAGCAAAATAAGGATTTCCATTCCGATAACAAAATCATGACAGACTACTTACCAATATTGCACTCGTACTTCAAATGCCTTTTCATATTACCCTTGGTTTTGTATCTCCTAGTACATTGTGGGCATTGGAAGTCGCCAAAATCTGAAATTTATACAATGTAGTATTGCTCTGCATATCTACCACAAATAAAAACTGAAGAACTAAAAATTACCCTTCAAGTGAATCTTTTCTAGAAAAGCTTTTTAGACATCTAGATATGTTCTAGAAATCTGAAATCTTGTGTAAACTGAAAAACATCGATTTTGTGAATAGACAGTAAGTAGGCGATTGTTTCTGGGCTTACACACCACTTCAAGGAATCAGTCAGTGCCTTTGAGGATATACAATTATACAGACAGTGTTGGACTCCATTTTGATGCATTCTAGGTACCTACTCAACTTTAAAAACGAAAATCTGTTGATTAGAATCTGAGAAATATAACGACAATGAATTATTGCTTTGAGACTTTTTAATAATATCAGTAATATGACATACTATATCTCTGAAAGCGACAGATATTAATAAGCCAGATGAACCGTAATGTGATGACGCTTCATATTTCCATGTTGTTTGAATGTTTTTCCACATACTGGACAAGAAAAAGCTGGATTCTTGTTACACTCGTACCTCAAATGTCTCTCCAGAGTTCGCTTGTTTTTCTAGCACTTATTGCATTGATGGCAGGTGAACACCTCGCCTACAAAATAATACTATCCAGTATTACTAGTACCATACTACTAGTACCAAGTTGATTCAGGTGCAGATTAAAAAATAAATTATTGTGGGACAAAGTTTAATACAACAGAATCCAAAAACTTGGAATGAAATTAATATCCACCATTATTTTTTAGATATACTTACATATTTCTTATCGATATTGTTTGTTAACATGAAACAATATTACTCATATTTATTGAGTATCTTATAACAATAAACTGAACAACCAAATTACTAAAAATAATGTTTATTTCCAAATAACTACTAAATCATAACAATCATTCCATAAAAAATATATGTTTCACTATAACAAATAACAATAATACGTATGATTCGACATATCAAGTTATAGGTACTATAGGTAAAAACAAGTCGTCATTCTAAGCAAATCTTAAGAAAAAGAACGTATATAACTGGAATCATTTATTTTATTTATACAAACTTAGAGGATTTTAATAAAAATAAACTGTATTTCCAAGGTACTAAATCAAACTAAGGTGTATCTGGTTTCCTACAAAAGTACTTCAGATGTCTTTTCATATTTCCCTTGGTTTTGTATCTCCTATAGCATAGTGGGCATGGAAACTTGCGCAAATCTGAAAATCATACAATATAGTATTGGTCTGCATAGTATCTTCTACTTATAACTAAAACCCACAGATATGAAATATGTCAAAATTATATAGGACCGAATGATAATTAACAATTTATAGACCAAAATAATGCTAAATAGATGGGAAAATTTATTTTATTTACACAAACAAACTGACAAAAGTAAAATTTATTTCCTAGATACTAAATCAGAATAATAATAACCTACAACAGTAATTTAAATAATCTACATCACAATAAATAACATTGACTAATCCTAATAATCCGAAAATAATCCTAATGCTTTCTTTCAATATTGCAGGCAAACAACGTAAGGTATGTTGTCGCATATGACACTTCATAGTCAAAATAGAAACATAAGGAAAGTTTGTCGGTAAGAAATTACGCTAGGTTCGGGTAGGTTTGTAAATTTTAATAGCAAACGTAATCTAAAACTACGACTAGTGCATGTAGAACAGAAAAAAAGTAGCTGATTTTTGAAGTAGAAGTTGATCGTTAAGAAGAGTGTAGCTTGTAGCACTTGTGTTATCTGTGAGAGACCTCGACGTTTTCTTTAACTATGCACCAGTATCGAAAGATAGGACCAACATCCTAATCACAAAGTAAATATTTCAGAAAATGTAAATACTGCAAATTTTACAGACTTAAATTTGAAAAATAATACAGTCAAACCGACTTGGCGTTTAATTTTATACGTGTAAAATAAGATGTCTAAGCAAACCTAAAGATAATGAAAAACTCATTCATTGATACAAATTAATAGCATATTGATCCAAATATCTAAATACAATGATATTTTTCCACAAAAGTAATTTAAAAAAATAAAAATTAACTTAAAAAATACATCAAATATATAATTTCTTCCAATATTTCTATGGAGGCGAACAACTTATAGCATGTCGTTGTATATTCCATATCCGTTTGAAACTTTCTCCGCAGACAGAGCAATTAAAGACTGGTCCCAGATTGCAGTGGTACCTCAAATGTTTCTCCAGAGAACGTTTGGTTTTGAACTTCCTGTTACACTGGTGACAAAAACCCATCAAATGCCTTATCAAAAAACCCTTGATTTTGTATCTTCTATTGCATTGCGGGCATGGAAAGTCGCGAAGATCTGAAATTCATACAATGTAGAATTGCTCTGCATATTATCCTACAAATAACTCAAGAAGGACAGATGTAAAATATTTCAAAATTGTATACGACAGAATGACAATTTATTAACAATTGTACAGAGTACAAGTGTACAGTTTCTAGAAAAAAAAACTGTTCAGTCCAAGAAAAAAATGAGAAAAATAATCAAACAAGCTGATAAAAACATAAGATTTATTTCCAAAATACTAAACAGAAAAATAATAACCTACAAAAGTAATTTAAACAATATACAAACAAAAAATATCAAACTGAAAACACGCCAAATGCATTCTTTAAATATTTCTATGCAGGCAAACAACGTGTGGCATGTTGTCAGATATGACACGTCCGTCTGAAACGCTTTCCGCAAGTAAAGCAAAAAAATTTTGCTCCTTATTGTATTCGTATGTCAAATGTTTCTGCAGATTACATTTCTATTTGTATTGTCATTTACAGTAGTTACAGGAGTAGTAGCGTTCACCTGAAAGGGATAATAAATCTTTGTCGTGTCTGTACGATATTCATTACATTACTGGCAGTTGTAATTTGGGTTGTTAGAATAACGACTTAAGCGAAATAGTAAAACATGATAATAGAGACAAAGTGCATATGAGAAAAGTTGCTGGTTTTGGGAGTAGATTTTGTTCGCTGAGAAGAATGTCTCCTTTTTGTTTGTGCTTTTCTATTTCATAAGCTTCTAGCAGTGTTTGCTTGTACCACTTGTGTTATGTGTGAAGGAGTTTGATGTGAAAATAAGCCGCGTAAGCAAACATTAAGATAAAGAAAAAGATCTACTGATTCTATTTATACAAGTTAATTGAATATTGCTCAAATATAAAATTTATTTTTAAAATAATAAATCAATATAATATTTCCCAGGCAAGTAGTTTACATTAATACATATGAACTTAAAAAATATACCCAAATTATGATTTCTTCCAATATGTCTATACAGGTAAACCTTTGTTTTTGTAGTCTCTTTTACCCTGGTGACAGTTGTAACGTTCGCCTAAGAAAAACATTAAACTTTGATAGAAAACCCCGCCCGAAGACATTAAAGAATAGTACTTACAAATCAGAATGACAAATCAGTTAAAATATTACATTTTCTTAATTTCCTGTAAGAAAAAGTTATCTGTTAGTTAGAAACTAGGAAGTATAAAGAACACCAATGTGCTTCAATAGTTTTTAATAAATACTTTAACATTTTATTTATGCCTCTAAAATTCCTTGATAAGCGTGATGACGTGTAATCTGATGACGCTTCATAGTTCCTTTCTGTTTGAAAACTTTTCAGCATATGTGACAAGCAAATGCCGATTTCTTATTGCATTCGTACCTCAAATGTCTCGCCAACGTACGATTGTTTTTCTAGCGCTTGTTGCACTAATTGCAGATGTAGGACCTCACCTACAAATGACCAGTGCTGCAATGGTAAATTACTTACAGAACTTATAAGACCGTGACATTTTTTACTTGTAGGCGATTGAAACGTCAACTGATTTTTAAATTAAAGAATAGGATAGATAGTAATTCACTTTTGCATGTTTTATTAAAAGAAAACAAATACTAATGTGGCTAATACTAAAATAACATACATTCGAAATGTGCGTGATTCTACGATTAAATTACAATGGATGTGAACAGCTGATGCCATGTTGTTGTCTTAATAAGCAGGATGAAGAGTATACTGATGCCGCTTCATATTTCCTAGTTGCTTGAAACTTTTTCCGCATATGGTGCAAGAAAAGGACGGATTCTTGTTGCATTCGTATCTCGAGTGCCTACTCAGGGTGCCCCTGTTGGTGTAGCTCTTGTTGCACTGCTTGCAGATATAGACTTTACCTACAAATAACACTTTTTGTATATTAAAAGTACGATAACTAGCTGAATCAAGTCCAACAAACCCATAATACAGTTTCTGGCTAAATACGGATTCTGGAATAGCAATTTTTGGCAAATGTTACCGAAAAACTGCTGACAAATACTAGACGAAATTAGGTGTTCCTAATGCAAACATTATGTAACTAAGTAACATTGAAAATTGTAGAACAAAAAATAAGATATGTGCTTATAGATACTTTCTTTCTTATTGTGAGGAGATTTAAGATATGGTGCGGAAATATTAACAGATGGTACGATTTAAAGTCTTAATTTTTTCAAAATATTCTTTTTAAATCTCCACCTTTCAAACTGTTTTATTTTTTTTAAGTTCAAATAGAAATATTTAGGAGTTGCGATCGGTTGTCAAAGTTAAGAAAAATACATTGATATTGCCCAAAAAAAAAACAAATTTGCAGTCAACACCATTGCCTATTATAAAACAATTAACTTTAAAATATAGAAAATTCCTTAAATTTGCAATTATTTAATTTGTCAATGTGATACTCCAAGCCTTGCAAAAACTGTGAATAGTTTCTGAAAATCATTTTGTTCTCAACGACTAGAATTACTTATTTTTGTTAAGTTACCTAAGTTATCGAATAATTATAGAGTGCTAATTTATTGTAGCAAGCCCCCAAAAATATTTTTTTACAAATGCGAAAGCAATAACGTAATTGTGTTTCTAAAATCAAGAATATGTACCCCTTGAAAAAAAAACCTCCTCACTAATGAGGATTCATTTTCTTCTTCTTATCGGTCACTGAAAACTGACAACAACGAATTGGAATGGAAATTTTTTGGTTATAAGTATATTAGAAGCTAAGAAATACACAATGAAACTGCATTGAATCTTTTAATATACCTAATATACATATTAGGTTTGTTCGAGCAGCCCCAAAATAAGTGCATAAAGCACTTATTCTGTCTCCTGCGCATGCCAAATGGCGGTTTTGCCCTGAAAAAGCCTGCATTGCGTATGCGTACAAGAATCCCCAATTGTTTTGACTGGTTTTGGCGACTGCTCGAACGAACCTATTATCCACATACACGTAATTAAGAAAAAAAAGGTTTTGCGAAATCTTTGAGACTCTGATGAACAGTGAGCTCATGACGTCTCATGGTTCCCTTCTGTGTGAAACATCTTCCGCAAATGGAACAACGAAACGCTGGAAATTTGTTGCACTCGTATTTCATGTGCCTCTCCAATGTAGACTTATTTTTGTAGCACTTGCTGCACTGATAACACATGTTTAATTCGGCATCACCTACAAATATCACTATTTAATATTGCAGGATGAAGTTTAATGAACAATTTTCTGTTTAATTTATATTTGGGATAGATTTTTATTTTAATAGAAAACAACGGATAAATTTAATATGTAGCAAGAAAAATATTTGGGAAAAACTATCAGCTAATACATTATTCCATATCATAATCAACCAATCCTAAGGACAAGTAATCAAACATTAGTACACGTTAGTGGAAAATTTACCAAAATAAAATTTATTTCCAAGGACACTAAATCCAAAAGATAACATAAACAAATAATAAAACGATGGTACAAGGTTTAGATCAACTATACATTAGAATGGTGGTACAAAAGACATATCTTTGTGAACTGTCGTTTTACATATTGGGCTATAGTGCAAAAAGAAAAACAATCTCATTTATTACTATTTAACATTTTAATTATTCATTTCACAATACACTGTTGTTCATGCAAGAGGTTGAACCCCATGAACACGAATGCAATGCTCTTTTGCATTGTCCTTTCGCTTAAAACATTTTCCGCAGATATGACATTGTAAATGAGGTTCCTTGTTGCATTCGTACTTCAAGTGCCGACTCATAGATTCATTCCTAGTAAAACATTTTCCACATGCTGGACAGGCAAACGATGGAGACTTCTTGCATTCGTATTTTAAATGCCTCCCCAATGAGCCCTTGTATTTGTAGCACTTGCTGCACTGATAGCACATGTGGACCTCACCTACAAATGACAATATACAATACTATAAATAATGAAGTAGTAGAGGTGGTAAAGATTTCTGCTCGCACAAGCAATATTAGAATAAACTTTATTACCCATAATCTAACATTCCACATATGTATTTAACACAAGGTTTACAATAATTATCTCTGTAAATCGGCTTAATAATAATAACTAGAAGGCCTTATAAAATAATAATTATAAAATAACAATAATAACTAAAACCTTATAAATAAAATATGGATCAGGTGGAAACCTTCATCAATCGACCTCTCTTACTGTTTACACAAAACTAAATTTTGAAACCCCCACTCTATACTGTGCACGGGGCCAATTCCAAATACAGCAATTTAAAGGAGGAATTTGTCATCATTTCAAACTTCTCGCATTCGCTTCAAAAAGATGACGAGAATTGGGTCCCTGGGACCCAATTTCTGTCATGTTTTTGACCTTCAAACTAAAACAAAATAAAAATTACTTTTGGCAATGTTTGATTAAAAAAAGCAACCATGACCTATCAATAAAAAAAACTGGAGTTTACTTTGTGCCAGGGGTTTTTCTGTACTGTACAATTACGAATACAATTACATACCACAGTTTGTACATAAGGATAAATCATATTCATGATGAGGACATAATTCCTAGCATAATACACTATGGTAATATCGCTATCTGCATTTTTGTTTACCTTTGTTTTGTCCCAATTAAATCATATCTTTCTTCCTGACCCGACAGAAAAATATGGTTAGTTAATAGCCACACTCTCCAAGAAAAGTCCATTCCCTATAGAAAATGCATTCCGGACGTTGAATACCAAATGATTAATGTTTTGTGTCCGTATCAAATGTCAGTCCTCGATCACCAGTTTAATCAGGTCACCGAAAATCCTCAAATTTAACAGCACAACCTCTCTCGTAATATCTATAGCCTAGAGCCCTAGAAGCACATAACAAACAATTAACTAAAGAATAATATACAAAACGCCAGGCACTGTTACGTTGATTGTAAACAGAATTGCAGAGAATTTAGCTACAAGACTCGACGAACATGTCATGCCGATCCAGCTGACATCTCTCGGCGAAACAAATGCTGCATTTTACCAATTTCGAAATATATTTTAAAAATGTGGTCAAAATGCAATATGATCAGTCATAGCTCCATTTCTTTCCTTGAATAGAACTTACATTATCAAATAAAATTCAAATGACAGCTACAAATTGATCAGCCTGTGATCAAAGCCACGCCGTTTCTCCGGCAGATGGCGGTACAGTCGATGTACCGTAAAACTGTCAACAATTTATTACACGTATTTTTCACTTTCAATATAAGTAAAATTCACTTTTCGATTGCGATTTCTTCCTTTCTGGTCTTCTTTGGCTGTATAGTTGCCACTTGCCGCTTACAGATATGTTCGCACGTCTTTCCTTAAAAAAAGTTTTAGAGTTAAAGTGACACCCGACGAGATCCAAGTGCGCGTCGGGTACCGTTGTCAAGTTAGCCCCCCCACTTTTGAATTTTAGGTAAATTTTTATGCAAATCGTTTGGGAATCGTTAGGGAGGGTTTGGGAGTACATTTTTTTCGTTTGGGAGTACATAATTTTTGAGAAAATGAAAATTGTTTTTGTACCGTCAAGTTGGCCCCCCAACTTTCACATTTTGTGATTTTTTTTATTGGAATGGTTTGGAAATCGTTAGGGAGGATTAGGGAGTGTAGTTTCGACGTTTGGGAGTAATTAGTTTAACAGCAAAGTACTATAAATGTTTAGTACATAACCTCACTTTTTTGTTTACCGTCGTAAAGTTACGCTAACGGCTTTGTTTTGCTATACATTTTACTCATTTCTTCACAGTCGGTTAGAATATGGTTAGGGAGGATTAAAAATGCTACTTTTTTTATCAGAGAGTGCATTATTTGACCGCAAATCAATAAAAAACTTTGAGTACAGAAGTAGTCATAGCAAATGTATTTATCTGCTTTGTTTTACAAAAATTGGTCATATTTCTGTAATAAACAGTTAAAGAATCGTTAGGGAGGAATAAACAGTCCACTTTTGATGTAAGGGAGTGTATAGTTTGGCCGCAAATCAAAATTAAAGATTGAGGTTATGTACACAGTCAACTATTGCGTTTATCGCTTATCGGCGCGCTTTCCCTTCGACAAATTGCGCCTATTTCGTCATAATTCATTAGAAAATCGTTAGGGAGAATTAAAAAGGTCACTTTTGATGTAAGGGAGTAGATAATTGCACTGCAAATCAATATCTAAGGTCGCGCTTATGTACCTTCTGAATTAACCTATTAAAAGACTTCTCTTTCCATAAATGGGACGTATTTTGTTCATAGTCTTGCAATATACCTGGGGAAGGTCATGGAGTTTACTTTAATGTTTAGAAGAACATACTGAGTTTCATCGTAATGAACGTAAAAGTTTCGATGAAAACGTTTATTTTGTTTGTCCGGCTTTGTTTTGAGATAAATTGTACGTATTTCTTTAACACTGTTAGATTATCGTAATGGAGATAGTGTTAACTAATCACGAGTATGAATCTTTCGTTTGTTAACAAAATAGTCATAAAGACAAGATATGTAATAACAAGCATAAAAGCATATTGTAACCCTATTCCACCAAAATGTAAGCATTTGTGCTTGTCTGCTAAATTGGGATCTTAAATAAAACTTTGCTTCTTCGGGCGTTCGAAGAAAGTTTATTAGATAGGTGTATTTAAAAAAAAATCCGAAACCAATGGGTATGTATGCAAGTATATTTGGCTGTATACCTTCCCACAATTTCGAATTGTTTGTGGTTCCCGTGGTTCACAGTATAATTCTTACGAGTGTTCATAGATGGCGCTTATGACAATCGAAAATAAGCGTAATAGAATAGGTAGTAATATAAAAATAAAAGCAATAAATAAAAAAAAAATAAATAAAATAAAAAAAAATACAATAAATAAATAAATACATTAAATTTACAAATTTAATATTGCAAGACTATGTACAAAATACGTCCCATTTATGGAAAGAGAAGTCTTTAAATAGGTTAATTCAGAAGGCACATCAGCGCGACCTTAGATATTGATTTGCGGTACAATTATCTACTCCCTTACATCAAAAGTGAACTTTTTAATTCTCCCTGACGATTTTCTAATGACTTATGACGAAATAGGTGCAATTTATCGAAGGGAAAGCGCCGATAAGCGGTAAACGCAATAGTTGACTATGTACATAACCTCAATCTTTAATTTTGATTTGCGGCCAAACTATACACTCCCTTACATCGAAAGTGGACATTTTATTCCTCCCTAACGATTCTTTAACTGTTTATTACAGAAATATGACCAGTTTTTGTAAAACAAAGCAGATAAATACATTAACTATGACGGCTTCTGTACTCAAAGTTTTTTATTGATTTGCGGTCAAATAATACACTCGCTGATATAAAACTAGCATTTTTAATCCTCCCTAACCATATTCTAACCGTTTGTGAAGAAGTGAGTAAAATGTATAGCAAAACAAAGCCGTTAGCGTAACTTTACGACGGTAAACAAAAAAGTGAGGTTATGTACTAAACATTTATATTACTTTGCAGTTAAACTAATTACTCCCAAATGTCGAAACTACACTCCCTAATCCTCCCTAACGATTTCCAAACCATTCCAATAAAGAAAATCACAAAATGTGAAAGTTGGGGGCCCACTTGACGGTACAAAAAACAATTTTCATTTTCTCAAAAACCATGTACTCCCAAACGAAAAAAATTTACTCCCAAACCCTCCCTAACGATTCCCAAACGATTTGCGTAAAAATTTACTTAAAATTCAAAAGTGGGGGGGCTAACTTGACAACGGTGCGTCGGGTGTCACTTTAACTCTTACCGTATTTCTATATGAGCCCGGGGACATTATTGTCCGTCTGAATTTCTTTTCGGTGTATATTAGCATAATTTCAGCGCGTACGGGACCGAAATCTGATGGTTTCCGCAGCGCGCTCAAGCTACTGTCTTGTGTCAAAGACAGTCGCTTAGCAACCTACGTATTTGACAAATTTTCTGACGTTTCTTGAGGTACACTCATAATTTCAACCGATTTTAGCAAAAATCGGAACAAATTTCTCGCCTCTCAAACTACATTTGTGCGTTATCATTTCTTTAACAGTTAACAGAGCGTGAAGGAATTGATGGTAGCCGCTCTGGAATTATAAAGCAAAAGACACGTTATATTTTTAGCGGCCGCAATATTCGGTAAAGATTGTCTCCGATTACTTTCACGTTTTTAGTAACTCATGAACTTCAAATGAACTTAATTCTATTTAATTGTTAAATGTGTTAAATGTTTTGTTACATTTTCTTGACGTTTATAAGTTTTGATCAATTGATTATAACTCAAAAATAATACTTTTTATACAAAAACGACCCCCACAAAAATTCTTAGCATTAAAAATGTAAAGATTTGTAGGGTGTAATTTGAAAAAGGAAATGTTCCCAAATCTCCAGAATAAAAGGAATTAAACATATATATTAAACGATACGGTTGGTGAACTATTTAGGTGTTTTGACTAACCCTGTATATTAAAAGAAGAATGCTCTACAGGGAGAACTAAAATAGTGGTCTGACATTCAGACACCCCGTAAACAACTTAACTAACTAAATACTTGCTCAGGTTCTCAAATTTTCTGTTGCAAGATCTTATCTATTCTAATAATTTTGATTTTTGATTAATGTTACCATATGATTCTTTTTGTACAAGACAAAGTTTTAAGTAGACCTGAAAACAGCCCAATTTAAATGTTAAGTGTAAATTGCGAGTCATAGTTGGTTGCACGGAGACCGATTAACTCTTAACGAACAATTAATTAATACAAACATTATACGTTTAATCGATCGTTAGGGGTTAATAAGCTGTTAACATATCAATAGCCGACACGGTCAGCGCACGTGGTGGCCATATCGTACACGTATATAAAATTAATTCACCACGCTGATAAAGTTTTCAGGCGTTATTAACTGGCACTCATGTCTAATTGTTCTCCTAAGATCGTCTAAATTGTTAGGTCGATAACCTTCGTATTTAACTGCCACCACAGAATAAAACCTCAATGGCGTCAGATCAGGGGACCTAGCCGGCTATTTCATTGGCCCTTTTCTTTCTATCCGTCTTCCTTGGAACACTTCCCAGGAAACTGGATTACCTATTGCAATATTACATATTGGGCTATAATGAAAAAAGAAAAATAGTCTCATCCAAGTACTACCAATTAACATTTTAATTATTTTAGAATACAGTATTATTATTATCCAAGAGGTTGAACCCTGTGAACATTAATGGAATGCTGCTTCAAATGGTCCCTTCGTTTGAAATATCTCCCGCAGATATGACATTGTAATGATGGCTCCTTGTTGCATTCGTAATTCAGGTGTCGATCCATGGATCCCTTCTGTGTGAAACATTTTCCGCATACGGGACAAGCAAACGATGGAGGCTTGTTGCATTCGTATTTCAAATGCCTCTCCAATGTACTCTTGTTTTTGTAGCACTTGTTGCACTGATAGCACATGTGGACGTCACCTACAAATGACACTACACATTACAATAGTAAAGTAGTACAGGTGTTAAACATTTCTGCTCAAACAAGCAATTTTAGGATAAATTTTATGCTCCATTAGCTAATATTTCCTTAATTAACAACAAATTTTATTAAAATCATACCAAGGTTTAAAAAAAATAACGCTTTATGATCTAGAATCGTTGCAACTGTTTTATAAAGTATTATTGGTGAATAAACGTATTCCTTTAAACACGTTATAGTTGAGGTCATTTGCAATTCTCGTTCACCTCAAATGCGTGATCCAAAATTTTCGAGATATTTAAATTATTACGATTTTTGAAGAAATCGCTACCAATGAATAATAACGGACACACCAAAAATAATTAATATTTTTGAGGTTATTTTCTGGATCAATGGTGTCTTTAAGGCGCAACAATTTTTGATAACTGAAAATTTCCTAAAAAGATATTTATAAATTAATAATGGGCTTAATACTTCAAAGGCAAGTAAAACATTTATGCCATTCTTGCGAAAAAAAAACTTATTATACTTTTGATAGGCACTTGGTAGTAAAAACTACTCTGTTTCAATAGCTATCCATCAAGGTACAAATCTCAACAAAAAGCCTTCTAGTTTCCGAGAAAGAGATAATAACACTTGGGCATGTAAGTTACAATGGTGGTGCACAAGACATTTATAGAAGAAGATATTATATTGTCATATACATATAGGGTATAATACAAAAAGAAAAATTATACATTAAAAAGTACATTGAACATTTTAATTATTTCACAATGCAGTGTTGTTCATTCAATGGGTTGAACCCTGTGAACATTAATACAATGCTCCTTCATATGGTCCTTTCGTTTGAAGTATCGCCCGCAGATATGACATTGTAAGGATGGCTCCTTGTTGCATTCGTACTTCAAGTGTCGACCCATAGATCCCTTCTGTGTGAAACTTTTTCCGCATGCGGGACAAGCATACGACCTGTTGCATTGGTATTTCAGATGCCTCTCCAATTTACACTTGGTTTTGTAGCCCTTGCTGCACTGATAGCAGACGTAAACTTCACCTATAAATAACACTCGTCAATACTATAGTCAACTGGTACAGGTGTTAAAAATTTCTGCTCAAACAAGAAATTTTAGGATACATTTTATGACCAATTATCTAACATTCCGGCACTCAACAACAAAGATTTGTTAAAATATTTAAACTACGGGGGTTTGAAAAAAAAAAAACAGTTTTCGGATTCCAAATTCATAAAACACCAGTTAAAACCGGTTTTTCAATTTTTGAACTTTATTTTGATACTTTATTGTTTAATAAACTACATAAATATAAGAAAATATGATTATACCTGCTCAAATTAAAAATGGGAAAAATGGCAAAAAATAATTCTTTGGTCTGTTATTGGTCGTCACAAATAATAAAGTTTGTCGTTTAGCTATCTACGATTTCTTCAGGTTTTCCAAATAACCTATAAATTGATTTTCCACGAGCATTGCCTTGATAATCATAGTTTTCTATATATCATACTGATAATTTGCTGCACAATACAGTCAAAAGGAATACAAATTGAATGTTGCAAAGTTACAGCATACTGATATTATGTGAAAAGAAAATCATTTTCATTTGAATGATTGCCCTATATTATAATGTTATTTAATTATATACACTTCTTATAATACACTATCATAATACACTCTTCACACAGGAGGTGGTAAATTGTGAACATAAGTGTAATGGTCCTTGACATATTCCTTCCGTTTAAATAGCCTGCCGCATAGATCACATGAGAATGACGGTTTTTTGTTGCATTCATACTTCAAATGCCTCTGCAGGGTGCCTTTATTTTTGTAGCTCCTGTTGCATTGGTAGCAGCTGAAGCAACTATCACCTAAAATTATATAATTTCACCATTAGGATGCTACTCATTACAACAAACAATGCTTTTTCAAGGGCCACCCACTCAAATTCCAATTCTGTGACCAAAAAAACAATACATTTTTAATTAAATTAAATGACTAGGGGTCTGGATCTGAAGGCAGAAATTTCGGATTGTGCCTATTTTTTTAGAAAAAGTCTAGCGTTTTTTGGCACTGTTTTTAATTATTATTAACTATTAATTCAGCGACAGTAATTATTTGCTTCAATTATTGTATTCCTGAGATCTGTGATATGTTTTTATATGTATTCACAGTTTCCCATGTCACGTATTTGAAGGGGTGGCACTTGAAACATATTTTTTGACAAAACAAGAAGCACCCTAGCACCGTAAGCCAAGGGATATTTAAATAGGAGTATAACGTTTGTGTGAATTTATTTTAATAATATAATCGAAATGTATTGGATGTATGTCGTACCTAATAATCTTATTATATAACTGATTTTTTAGTTTTTTATGGAAAAATAATCAAAAACATCGATAAACATAATTTATTGACGAACATGCAAAACCAAAACTCGTAAATTTGTAGTATTTGTAATTCAACAAAATGCAAAAGAATACAATAATCCAGTTAGGTAAATTGAGAATTCTTACATTCTTTTCATCTGCCCTCGCCTCCATTATCTCTGAACTGATGGTATCGACGTTTCCTTATTTTTGTATACGCTCTGCATAACGAATATATTGCGATAAGAGAAACAGATGAAACGTAAATAAAAATGAATTAAAAATTAGCCTCAACCTGGAACCGAACCGAGGTCTTCTGCCTTCGCCTCATCGATGGCATGTGCTATCTTTTTTTCGTGTAAATGATGACTACTATTAGTGGCTCACTACTATTTTTATAACATGTTTAGGAGAAAACTTCATTGTCCGAAAGAGTTGACATTTTTGCCGTTTGATACTGGAATGATCACCAACAATTCAATATTAGCTAAATAAAATGACAATAACAAACTTAACTAAAACTTTTTTAAATAATCTAAACTTACAAAACTGATTGATATAAATCAGTTGGAAACTTGTAATAAGTAGGTATTAAGTAGGTATGAGACAAGATAAGATTTATTCAAATTTGTACAAGAAAATGATGGATTCTTATTGCATTCGTACCTCAAATGCCTTTCTATAATACTATTGTTTCTTTTTTATTTGTATTATTACACAATATGTACAGTCTTCACATAGAAAGTTGTAGCATGTGGACATGCATGTAATGGTCCTTCATATGCTCCTTCCGCTTAAAATATCTGCCGCAGATATCACAACCAAAGGATGGTTTCTTGTTGCATTCGTACTTCAAGTGTCTCGCTAAAGTTCTCTTGTGCTGATAGGACGTGGTGCAATTATTGCATTTGAAAACTTCACCTACAAACGATAGACTACAGAAATTACAATCACTGTACTATTAGAAGTTGAAATAAAGAAGGAGTTGCACAATTCAAAAATAAGTTTAGACAAGTATTGTGAGAAAACAAGATTTATTTCTAAAACCAAGAAACATAATTAAAGTACTTTAAGAAATGTAATGGATAATAGAAATATTTGTAACAAACTTAAGTCTTCCTTTTGAACTCCGAAGGAAGTGAACAACGTATGGCATGACGTTGCAAGTGGCTCTTCCGTTTAAAACTTTTTCCGCAAGTGCCACAAGAAAAAGATGGATTCTTGTTGCATTCGTACTTCAAATGCCTGCCTAAGGTACAATTGTTTTTGTAGAACCTGTTACACTGTTTGCAGACGTGGACGTCACCTACAAATAATATTGCCTGTATATCACTTACTTAAATTCCTCCTTCCAATAATTATTAATTATTAACCAAATTTAAAAATTGAAGAACAATATTTTCCAGGTAATTCATAATATGTACACAAATTGAAGATACAACCAATTTTTCATACGTCCTGCTGTATGGACAAGTCAACTTATGATAAAGAAATTTTTAGGCGAAAGTAAACTTACGTCCAATCAGATCAGACTAAAATATAAAAATGTAAATGATTTATACATACTATATAGATATTAGAATTTACGTGTTCCTGCCATATTCGGATGAAGACGAACAACATTTTGCGGTATGCTGCTGTAAGTGATGTTTCCGCTTAAAACTCTTTCCGCACTTGTAACAATTGAATTTATGACCTATGCGTCATAGATTTTCGAACCTAACATAGGCTAATGTTCACTGCTCACCGAAATGCAGAAAAAATGTGACATTAAAGTAACATTATTCCACCAGTTCGATGTTTATTTCAAAAGTATAAAAACATAAAAGGAAGTTTCGTTGTTATAGACAGTAGGAAATGAGCTTCAAAGTGCTTCAGGAAGGACATATTTGGAGAATGAACTGTTCAGCACGTTCAACAGAGATAAATCCCATTGAGCATTTATCCGATTATATGGATTTCGAATACGATTTTGAATTCAAATAACCACCTCCCCCAAAATGCAAGAACATCTCACCAGTAATTTGTCTGTCCAGTAATTGTTAACTTCTAAACATTACAGGGTGCGCCTTCAGCTTTACATTGACTGTGAACCATAGGAGTTATTCATGTATATTAACAACTACGAACTAGAGAGGGATTTTAAACAATTCTATTTGACATATCTTGGACACTCACCGACAAAACCACACAAAAGTTACGAATATGTCAAAAGAAAACGGAGAAAAATTATTTTTAAAATAACCTGGAAAGACAAAATATTAATCTACCTCTTCTTCTTTTTGCTTGATTGGTTGGCAGCTCTCCTGGTGCTGCCATTAGTTACTTACTTACCATGGGCTTTATTTCTATGATTTATGGAATTACATGGCTCATAGAATGTTTTATAATCGCATTTTGAACAACAACCTGGGCAAACCTTTGTGGTTCTGTCTGTTCACTTTATTTACCCAGCGCTGCTCCAAATGCACTTTTTGTTTAAAATGACTGAAAATTCTTTATTTGACCTCTTTCATACTTTTTCCACCCTCTATTATTTTAGTTCCCACGTATTTATAACTATTAATTTGTACTATAAGCTCTTCTTTAATTTTACTTCTCAATTATTCAGGATCTTTAGAGAATTTTGTTCAAATTCACGTTGCCAAAGGCTTTTATTAGATACACGAAAGCTGTATAAATGCTCTATTGACTATATTGTCACATAAGGTCATTCAGAGCATAAAAGACAAAATGTCGCGAGGTTAGTTTGTGTTTTGGAAACCTTGTTCAAGGATTGTGTAGCGATAAAACAACAAACATAAGTCGACACCAGGAAGGCCGGCTACAACCCAATACGTTGGACAGCTGCTATAAAGCATTAAAACATTTTGTATTGTAATCAGAGTTAGATCGGTGTTAGTACTAATCTGTATTACACCAGTATATAATCAATAATTGGTTACTTATCATCGAGCAAGTTACGTACAGCAAATAAATTGATTGTTTAACAGTTGTGAAGCGCATTTGTCCCCTCGGGGAAGCTACTATCTCCGCTACAGCCACATAAGAGATCCAAAGACATAATGTGATTACCCACAAAGGGGTAGCCAACAGCTCTATAATTTCACAATATTGTGTCTTTTCCAAATCTAAATCCAAAACTAGTCATTCATGTTAGCTTATACTGTTCCTTGAATTCGTCTAAACATTTGTTCTTGTAGTTATGTTCGTGCATGCATCAAGTTGGACAGTGTTCTATGTATTGTATTAGTGTATTATTGTATTCTATACAGAATAACTGTAGTAAGTAATTTTCTTGACTTCTCTTAAAATCTCTAGAGTTAGGTATGTCATTTAATTAATTATGTATCAGGGTCAATCCATCTGAAATGGTGCAGAAAAAGATAAGTTGGTCGCTTGACGATTTTAGAAAAAATTAATTTTTTGTTATTGAATTTGCCTATGTCCTGGGAGTACAAAACCATATTTTTTTAAAATTATTTTACTCCGTTCAGAAATGGCGCCCAGTTTTGTGTCAGCGAATCCGACATTTTTTAGATTGGTATGTGTTTGCGTTAAACGAAATAACTTTCTTTGAAATTGTCATAGAGAGTTGAAATAAAAACCACTCGATTAAGCACATTCCAAGCTATCTGTTAGGTATGTAATGCATAGAGTTTACGCTTAATTTCCGTTTAAAAAAATATCTTAAAATTTACTTACGATAGTCGATTTGGAGGCGTTTTCATGATTTTTTTTAGACATGAAGGGGTACTTAATTTGTCCATTCAATATTTTTTAGTTATAACCTTGTATGCAAAGGGTTTATAACAAAAAATATAGCTTACTTACTCCGTCTCCCTATTGATGACAGGCTATTGAAATATCAAAATTTCTTACTTTTTACGATGTTTAATGTCAAATATCTCTGATGGGACCATGCCAAAAAATCTGAAACTTTCAAAATTAATTCATCGTTTTATTAGCTTTAATAATAAATAAAAACATTCTTGTGTATTGCACTGTGTTTGGAATAACAGCCCTTTAAAATGAGAGAAAAATCACATGACGGTAAAACAAATTTCATTAAAAATTCTCAGTAAATACAAAACAAAGCATACCAATTATGTCATTTTTTACAAAAGGACATAGGCTAAGTGAACTTCATACGTTTCTGAAGTCGATGTGATGTAACATATTATTATACCTTCTGTTGGTTGAGGAGAGAATTTGTGAAAACTTCTAGTTCCTTTTATCTGTTTGGATCTCTGAAATCTATCATAAAAAGGGGTTTTGTGTTCTGAAACCTCTTCTTTTGCCACTAAGATGTAGTTTACCCCTGGTAGGTGTCCATTACAAAAGGAGTACATATCTTCTACATTAAGGATTTGGCTATGAAGGGTCTTTGAAGACTGGCTTTAGCCATTAGTCGCTTCGTTGTCCCCCCTATACCGTCGCAAGCGTTTTTTCCATGTGCAGATCCAAAAAAAGCCATTCTGTATCTAACCCAAAATCTTTTTTATGATACGATAAGCTTTTTTGTTCTTGTATTGACTTGCTGCACCATCCGAGAAATATATAAGTTTTGATATGTTTGACAGATTTCGTTTTATATAATCAGTTAAATGTGAAAACAGTCACATACATATTATTAACTTTATTCAGCTTAAATTAATAGAATAATTACTTGATTATACAACATACATATGTATTTCTAAATATTACTATACACATAATATCAGGAAGAATATGTTATATTACTGCTTCTATAAAAATATAATGTAAATAAATAAATAGTTCCAGTAGGCTTAGATGTATTCGATATGTTAATGTTGGCCACTACTGGACTGTCCCCACCGCTCCCTTAGTTGTGAGCCTGTTCTAACAGGCTAACTAATGACCTGAGCCAGAAGCCTGACTGTTCAGAAACATTTAACTGATTATGTAAAACAAAATCTGTCAAGCATATCAGCATTTTTTTGGACGAGCTCCTGGAAAACCGCATGCGACAGTATAGGGGGGACAACGAAGCGGCTAGTGGCTAAAGCCAGTCTTCAAAGACCACTTAATAGCCAAATCCTTAATGTAGAAGATATGTTCTCCTTTTGTAATAGACACCTACCAGGGGTAAACTACATCTTAGTGGCAAAAGAAGAGGTTTCAGAACACAAAACCGCATTTCATGATAGATTTCAGAGATCCAAACAGATAAAAAGAACTAAAAATTTTCACAAATTCTCTCCTCAACCAACAGAAGGTATAATAATATATTACGTCACATCAACTTCAGAAACGTGTGAAGTTCACTTAGCCTATGTCCCTTTTGTAAAAAATGACATAATTGTAATGAATAGTATGCCTTGTTTTGTATTTACTGAGAATTTTTAATAAAATTTGTTTTACCGTCATGTGATTTTTCTCTAATTTTAAAGGGCTGTTATTCCAAACACAGTGCAATACACAAGAATGTTTTTATTTATTATTAAACCTTATAAAACGATAACATAATTTTGAAAGTTTCAGATTTTTTGGCATGGTCCCATCAGAGATATTTGACATTAAACATCGTAAAAATCAGAAATTTTGATACTTCAATAGCCTGTCATCAATAGGGAGAAGGAGTAAGAAAGCTATATTTTTTGTTATAAGCCCTTTGCATACAAGGTTATACCTAAAAAATATTGAATGGACAAATTAAGTACCCCTTCATGTCTAAAAAAAATCATGAAAACGCCTCCAAATGGACTATCGTAAGTAAATTTTAAGATATTTTTTTAAACGGAAATTAAGCGTAAACTCTATGCATTACATACCTAACAGATAGCTTGGAATGTGCTTAATCGAGTGGTTTTTATTTCAACTCTCTGTGACAATTTCAAAAGAAAGTTATTTCGTTTAACGCAAACACATACCAAACTCAAAAATGTCGGATTCGCTGACACAAAACTGGGCGCCATTTCCGAACGGAGTAAAATAATTTAAAAAAAAGTATGGTTTTGTACTCCCAGAACATAGGCAAATTCATTACAAAAAAATGATTTTTTCTGAAATGGTCAAGCGACCACCTCTGGACCACTTCAGATGGATTGACCCATCAATTTTACCGGATTCTTTTGCTCGGTTTTAGGTTTGTTGGTCCTTGGTCAAATTTGGTCTTTGTACGAATATAAAAATGCTAATAAGAATATCAGACGATGAAGTAGACGTGTTAGGGAATGGGAAGAATGGACAATACTTGGGGTGGTCTTTGTTCATCGGGCATTGACAAATGATAGAAATTTCACTATTACCTCTCAAATGTTTCCTTATTGTTGCTATTATTATATTGTTATTATTATAATCGTTCACAATATTAAAACCCACAAGACCTCTTATCTCATCATGTATATACTCATATTTTGGTTCCACAGTCCACCCGCAAAGTTCCACAGATCAACAATTCACTAAAAGAGACTATTGTTAAAACATAAAGCTTAGGTTTATTTGGTTGTAAGAAAAAACAACAAAAATAATATATACACGTTAAAATTTTTAGTACTCTTTACAAATAAGTAACAAATCGTTCACAAAAAAAAACAGTCTTTAAAAGATTAAGTTCTATTAAATAATAATATACAAATCACAATATTTAAAGTACAGTATTCATTTGCGATGTTGGAACATTCATGTGAACTTTAATGCAATGATCCTTCAAGTGATCCTTCCTTTTGAAATACCTTCCGCAGATTTGGCATTGGAAGGACGGCGTCTTATTGCATTCGTACATTAAATGCCTCTTGAGGGTGCCTTTATTTTTATAACTCCTATTGCATTGGTAGCAGATGAAGCATTCATCCCCTAGAAAGAACATAATGCGGATTTATTACTAGCCAAGAAAGTGAAGCAGGTTATTATGCTCGTATGTATGCTTTTACAATACTACCGGAATGTATAGAATGCACTTACCTAACCATATATTCATGAATTACTTTTTGTTTTTGCCCTTTGAAAGATAAACAAGAATGTCGAGAAACAAATTTATTGCTGTAGGTTTAGATTTCATACATTCATTTATAACTAATTCAAAGGTACTTTGAAAGGATCAAGAGAGAAAATCCTTAGCTTTTTAAATATTTTCCGCATATTGACAACGATATTCCAATAGGGTATTTAACTATAATTGGAAAACCATCTTAGTGTGTTTATTCCTGCACTCTACTTCGTAAATGTATTATTTTTCGTAATTATTTCCTCAATATTTCATAAAAATCAGCGTTAAAAATTGAATCACAAAAAGTCCCGCCAAAACCATAGTTCCTGTAATACGTAGATCACGTGATTCTTGTGGCGTAACACGATACTAGATGTCAAATCGCCCATATGGTCTGTAAGCATCGGCTTCTCGCCGTTTGGTAATTGTGTTGTTTTTACAATTTCTACATAAGAAAGGGTTATAAATGGTATATAAATCCACAATGCAGAAAGTGTTTGAGACTGGTTCGTACAAATCCAAATGAAATAAATAGCGGCCAATACAAGTGTTTCTTGTTGTGAAGATTACTTCAACATTAGTAAAACTGACTAGAATAAGTTATCTATCGTATTTTCGATCCAGGTTAGGACTAACCTAACCTACAAAGTTATGCTTACATTGCACTTTTTACACGTTGCTTAGTCCTGGAGCGTAAAAATGAAGATTATGTTTAAAGAAGAATCCCACCATCAAAGCGTTACCCTTCGGTAAATTACCACTAACCGCTTTAACAAAGTTGTTTTCTATTGTTTGTAAATTAACGTAGTAAATTCAAAGGGGAGATTCATAAGCGTACTAACGAATGACGTCACTGGAGACTGAGCCAATTACAGAGCGTTTTCAATCACGTGATAGATAAGAACGTGAACAAAATTCAATTTTAATTAAGGCTTTTAATAGAAATAAAGTAATTTTTTGTTCTCACTGCAAGGGGATGAAACATATGTTTGGGGTTTTGAGGGTGATTTAGATATAATTTATTTATAATTCTGAAACCTGTAAGTATAGCCAGTCTTATCCGATGAATATTGTTGAGCTATATGACATCACAGAGATGCAACGATTCTTTTCACAGCCCTTTCTTTTCTTATTTAAAAAAATCTCAATTAAGTTATAGCAAAAACTGTACTTTAAACCAACAACCATTCCCAATCACGTCATTGGCCTAAAATATTTGTTTAAAAAATTTGTTTGAGAAGTTCAAAATATATTTATTTGCTATAAAGATGTTTAAAGATGTTTGCAGCAAATAAATACATATTTGCCTCTATTCAATCAACGAATTATTTGAATTAATTTCTATCTGTGTTGGTAACAAATGCATTATCGCCTTTTAGTGTTATCTAGGATTTCCAGGGTAGTAAAAATAAGCAAATTGGTTTTACGCCACTTATCTAAGTACATGTTTAAGTTACCTTAGAATAAATTGGAACCTAGCGCCAAAATAACTTTAAATTGCTTGACTTTCACCATCGACCACTTTCACTATCGACCACACGTCACAATTTCGCCACGTTGCTTATATGAGCAACCTAATCAGGGTCGATGTAAACCCCATGGGACTTTATAAGGGGGCCAAAGTAGTGAGATCATCCCAGGACTGATGACGACTTAAAACGATTTCACCATTCCAGGTCACGTATACTCAATTTGTAGTATGTTATATGCTCTATATTCATATCAATAAGACTGGAATAAAATATAACATATTTTGGGGTTATGTTGTTCTTGCTTGGTGACATTGTGCATATTGTAGTCACTCACAAACCATTAATTAGTAGTAAATTGCCGGGAATAAACTTTATTCAAACAAAATAATTATTTGTAACAAAATCATAAAATATCGATAAATTAATATCACGCAAACGGAAACGTATTCAATACAAAAGCATAACATTTACCAAAAATGATCTTTGATTTCAAAAAAAAAATAAAGTTGTATTTCGATTGTTTTCATACCATGTTCATATAATATAGTAGCAACATTTGCCTGAAATGTATTGTTTCATTATTGAGAAGTAGTCCAATATTTGTGATGGACTGATTTATACTGGTACCTCAAATGTTCCTTACGCTTGATGTATTTTTTACATTTCGTACTGGGAAAGAATTTCATTTTGCATTCGAACTTTATAATGTCTCTGTAATTGAGGCTTACCCTTGAAACTTCTGTTACAGTAACAACAGACCAAGCGTCTTGCTACTATATTTCTATTACCTAGAAATAACAACATTAACAATTAAATGTACACCTTTTCTAAAATAATTTTTATCGTTAGTAGATCCCAAACACAACAAATATAATAAACAAATAGGTAATAAGGTGAAACAACGACACGTTCTACCAACATTACAAACAATAGGAATAAAAATAGATAATCAGCTCATACAAGGAATATAGTTCACACAAAGCATTGGTAGAGAATTTATTGACTTTCGTGATATATTGCTTCAATAATATAAAGAATTATATTTCAGTTACAACGAATTTAATGAGCATGGGCGCTAGCGTAATGCTGCTTAACGTGATCTTTCCTTTTGAAGCATTTTCCGCAGACAGAGCACGGAAATGTTGGCAGCTTGTTGCACTCGTAAGTCATATGTCTTCGTAGAGTATTCTTTTTCCTGTACTTCCTATTGCAGTTTCTACAGACGAAGAAAACGTCACCTAAAATAATATCACACCATTTAGAATTTTTCTAAACGTTTCTATATTAGTAGCTACCGTTCCAGCAGGTTACTTAACTCAATCGGGCTAATATAAAAATAATGAGGAGTACTTACACGTGTTTGTCTGATGTCAGAAAAAGGTATTTAAAATTTAGGTTATAAGAATTCTGAACAAAATACATAATAAGAAATGATATAAAAAATTAAATAACACATAACAAAAGAAGTTTGTAGATTATTTATTATCAAACAAATACATAAAATCAGTATGCTAGGACAAGCTAATATCCAAAGAATACAAACACACAATCAGGAAAAAAATCACATTTTATATTGCATGATAAATGAACTGTTGGAAAAACTGAATGACTGAAAAGTTTAGAAAAACATTGTTGCAAACAAACTTGGTTGGAAAAACTGAATGACTGAAAAGTTTAGAAAAACATTGTTGCAAACAAACTTGGTCCTTTTAGGCCTGGGCCACAGGATTATAATAAATACTTAAACTATCAGCACACAACAATTAATAACCCAAAGTTTGATTTGGCGTTTGTTGAATGTTTATATCCATATGAACAGTCCAATAATGCTGTTTCATATTCTCCTTTCGTTTGAATGATTTTCCACAAATCGGGCATGGAAAAGTTGGATTTTTGTTGCATTCGTACTTGATGTGTCTTTGTAAAGTGCACTTATTCTTGTACGTCCTATTGCAATGGGAACACTTGTAATTTTCAGAACCTAAAAATAACGATATATTAGTTGGGTTGTTTTTAACCAAATACACCAATTTACTAATTTTCTTGCGTTACTTCTAAAGTAATAATAAACACTCGGTAAATTAGATCTCGGGAAAACTATGATGGTCCGTGGTGATCTCTACAGCAGAGGCGGTACTATCGTCTAACTGCACTCATACACGTAAACAAAATTTATACAAACTATATATGTACATCAAAACACAAAAATTAAATCTCCGTCTCAAATTGTTGCAACCGAGACTATACATTGGCGCTATAAATCACTAGTCTCTCAAGCGGCCTCGTCTACTTTGTGACGCTAAAATGTAACTAAAATGTCAATGATTTGAAATTAATTAGTTGTAGAACCTTTAGATTTATTAATGCCACTTACTGTTGTTGTCCTTTTTCGAAAGAGCA
Organism: Melinopterus prodromus; assembly: GCA_964023965.1. NCBI lineage: Eukaryota > Metazoa > Arthropoda > Insecta > Coleoptera > Scarabaeidae > Melinopterus > Melinopterus prodromus. The sequence goes on from OZ030390.1 coordinate 87,873,070, forward strand.
TATGTATATGTTTATGTAGCATACCTACAGTGTGTCCTGGAAAGTCAGCATCATATGGACAATAAATTTATGAAAATTTTATTCTTAATAAAAGTTGGCGGATTGTATGAAACTAATACGGCAACAGTCAAATGTTTAAATTTCGGTACCATATACCAAGCGATTCAGAATATATGAAATTGTGATAAGAGTAGGTACCTTTATTTTCAGTAGTATCGATAAACATTATTTGGAAATTTGTTGTTTAGAAGTCAAAATTATATTCAAATATGAAATCACGGCCACCTATCTTGAAATTGTTGTTTTTTTGCTCTTTATTTAATTCTTACTATTATGACAAATATTAGTCAATGCCAGTGATACTAAAAGGTTGGTTTTAATAAATTTTTATAAATTTTTATACCTTTTCGACAGTTTTTATTATTTTGGTATAATAACTAATGTTAATTTAGAACTATCGCAAAATTACTCATTTTCCTATAGATAATAATAGTAGACAATAATTAATACACGAGCGTGACTTACGTTTAATTCAATGAATATTAATGACTTTGGATATATTTATAATTGTAGTTATCCATCTACAGCAAGCGATTAGGCGATGTTGCTGATATTTTCAATGACAGACAGCGGGACAACCAAATTACCCATTCAACCATTTCCAGGATAATCAGAAAATTTAACGCAGACTGGGTCTGTTGAAAATCTCTTTAAGAAACACCATAAAATACCTTGCCGGAAAAAAAAGGAAGTAAGTTTACGTCGGTGTTGCAAACGGTAATCGAGCATAGAACGACTTCGGCTTGACAAATTGCTTCTCCCACGCAATGCAGTAAATCAACATCACATAACATATAAAACAAAACAAATATCACCCTTATAAACCGAAATAACTACTCAAATAAAGGCAAGAGACTATGGTATCTGGTATGACTTCATTAATATCGACAAACTTTACGTGAGAAATTGTTTAGAACTAAAATTTAATAATATCTAACCCAATTTCTGGTTTAAAAAGTTCTTGACGGTGTTTAAAAAAGGTGTTAACACCCTATTCAGGAACTGAAAATATAAATCTACATTTAAATTTTAACAAAAAAGGGCCCAGATGTTTGATTCTTCAAAATGGTCGTAAAATAGTACTAATATCGGCATTCTGCCGTAAAATTTGGGGTTTCTCTTGTCCACCAACAGCTATTTTGTGAAAAAGAAGTTCTATTTGACGTAAATGTCGCCTCGTCTAGCCATAGAATATTAACAAAACACAATCTGTCCTCTTCTATTTCCCCCTCAAACCAGATGACGAAGTTATACCCATGGCATCAGGTCTGATGTCATAGGTGTGGTACTGATGATGTCTTTCCTTTAGTGTACTTATAAATTTCGTATATTTTTTAAAGGTGATATTTCTTCAGTTTAACTTGTTATGTGCTGTTGTTTTACTGGATTGGGTGTGAGAAGCAATTTGTCGAAGCGAAGTCGTTCTATGCACGACTACCGTATGCAACACTGGTAAACTGGCTTTCTTATTTTCGACAATATATTTTTGTGGTGTTTCTTAAAGAGATTTTCAACAGACCCAGTCTGCTTGAATTTTCTGATTATCTTAGAAATGGTTGAATGGCCAATTTGGTTGTCCGGGTGCTTTTATTGAAAATATCAGCAACATCGAGATAATCGCTTTTCTGTAGATGGATAACTACTATTATATACATATCGAAAGTCAATAATAATATTATATAATATTATTGTATGATCTATTATTATCTACAGGGTGAAATATCAACTTTGCATCAAGAAAATGAATAATTTTGCGTTAATTCTAAATAAATATTAGTTATCATACCAAAATAATCACAAATATAAAATATGTATTCAAATTTCTACAAAATAGATTAAAACGAAAATTTTTACTAATATTAGTCATAAAAGTAAGAATTAAAAAAAAAAAAAAAAAACAAAAAAATATGTATAATTTTTACGTCTAAACAACATTTCCAAATAAAGTTTATCGATAATAATTAAAATAAAGGTACTTTACTCTTCTCACAAATTCATATATTCTGATTTACTTGGTATATGGTACCGAAATTTACACATTTGACTATTGCCGTATTGGTTTCATGCAAGCCGCCAACTTTTATAAAGAATAATATTTTCTGAGAAATTGATAATAAAAAAAAAACTTCCATATGATGCGGGCTTTCCTGGACATACACTATACTATATGAAACAAATTAACGCATCACTGATATTTCGTCATATTTTAGCGCGGGGAAGTAGGCAAGGCCACTTGAGTGACAAGCCCCATTAGACGGTCGTACGACCTCTGCTGTCATAGTTTTGCCTAGGTCTAATTATGATCAACATCCTACCCTAAGCGCTAGCATGGTCCATCTGTCTGTCTGCTCAGGTTCTCTAGCGAAGAGGGTTGAGCGTAGTCAAGAGACCCCTATACCGTATGACGCCCCATCGTATTCTTTCAATATTAGAAACTCTTAGTTGTTATTAGAGCAAAATCCAAGGAGCAATCGTCACACAATAATTGTTACTTGTAATCTCATCGGCAAACCACATTTTCTGTTTTAATATTCTTAGAACAATTGACACCTTTTTTAATATAATATAACCAGAGATGGTTACTCTGATAAAAACTTATGCAACAGTTAACGTTTAGTAGCGGAATCAAAATAATAAGTCAGCTCTATTTTTCTTTTACAACGGTGAACAGTGTGTTAATCTTCTTCTTCTGTTCTTCTTGAAACGCCTCAGTCATTCTCACAGTCTCCACCGAAAAATGTGGTTATGTAGGCGCTTTTACGTTTGACGTTTGATATCAATGCCACCAATCTTAGAAACCTAAATGTTACTTAAATCCGTGCTGCAATTTGCATTTGTGACAATATTGAACGCAACGTGAAAAAAAATTGTTTAGTGGTTGATTTGGCGTAACAGAGCATTCAGCAGAATAAAGCAAAACACGTTCAAAACTTAGAGGTATGATAATTTATTAGTATTGACATTATTTACACTCTGTATATTGCATGTTATCATTTCGGTGAAAATAGTACTGGAAACCAGCGTTTAGACAACAAACAATATTTAAAGTTTTAGTATGTTTTGAAATATCAGGATAGGCAAAAGGCTGGATACGCATGGCGAAAGAAATCTGCAGAGAATAATCTCAGCGGAGTTAACACATTATTATTATTAATCGTCATAAACCTTTATTCAAAAATAAAAATTAATTTTAAATAACAGAGAAATTAATTTAATTTAATTTAATCATTCGGAAAACACGTCTTGTGCACAATAGAATGTTGTCTTACATATTCCTTTCTTTTGAAATACTTTCCGCAGACAGGGCACTGAAATGATGGTTTCTTGTTGCACTCGTACTTTAAATGCCGTTGCAGCGTGCTCTTATTTTTGTAGGTTCTACTGCAGTTAAAGCAGCTGTAGGGGGTATCACCTAAAAATCACATCACTGTATTTATAGAAAATTATAAAATTGTGAGGGATAAGATAAAAATTGATTTGCGCAACCAAACCCAAAATACCAAGTTTTGGATCTATTGAAAAAGGGATCTAAAATGTAGCTATTCGCAAAACTAAAATTTATTTAACACAAAAACGAATACAATACTAAACTTATTGTGCATCATGCTAATTATACTCAATTGCTTCAATAGTGGTATTGTGAATATATTTGTAGTGAAGCTTAAAATAGTCCTTCCTTTTGAACGACTTGCCGCTTATGTTTGTACTTCTTGTTACAGTTGTTACACAGGAAAGTTTCAGAAGCTAAAAATAACCATAAAGGATATAAGATATATTTTTTGCATAGTGCATATTGAAGTACTCTACGTCTGTTCTTAATCTCTATATTTTGCACTCAATAAATATCTTAAGTTTAACAATTAAATAATTATTACCATAGGGTTTATAGGCTGGACTATATTAGATGTCACTATTGTGGAAAAAAAATTTCCCTGATTTTTTATTATAAAATTTTTATTGACACTCACTCAAAAACAAACAATACACAAGTATTTAAAGCGATAATTTATCCACAAAAGTAAATTACAATCGTCGTTTCTCACAAAGTTTGGTGACAGCATTTCAAATGGTACATCATATTTCCCTTCAGTTTAAAAAGCTTTTCGCACACAGGACAAGAAAATGTTGGTTGTTTGTTGCATACGTACCTCAGATGGCGGCGTAGATTGCTGTTATTACAGTACGTCTTATTACAGTTGTAACAAACAAAAGTTGCACGAGCTAAAAAAAAAAATAAATAATATAAGATTTCTACGAATATGTTTTGTGTTAGTACAATTGTGCTGTAGGCCTATTGTCGTGTATTTTAAATAGGAAGAGGTGCTCGAAAAAGGAAATATATAGAGTACATTACGAAAATAAAATGTATACATTGTCGAAAAATTATATTATAATACTTACTTTTTGTAACCAAATAATTATAATATAATATTGTAGTTTGATTGTGTTTACGCATAAAAAATAATAATTAAATTATTAATATAATAATAGATTCTAAGTACCTGTTTCTGGACGGACACCACGGACATATCGGTGATACCGATATATTATAATTAGGGGAAAATGGTGAATTCGTTTGATAATAAATAATCCAATAATCGATTTACATTTTGGGTCTGTGATCACAATCTCAAAAATAGTATATTACACTCGCTTCATAGGATATCTTGGCGCATTTGTTCATTTAGGGCACTCGTCGCTGCGCTTCCCTTCCCCAAAACCACTTATGCGGCAGCTTTACGTCTTATAGATCTCGTTCAATGATAAAAAATATTAAAACATACTGCAAAAAGCTATTTAGTACCGTTAAATAAGTTGGCGTTGGATAAAATATGAAGCTGTTAACGCTAATGTGAAAATGAGCTTAAATGTTGTAGGCGTTGGTTGTTGTAAAATGTAAATTGTTTCACATAAATTGAATTCTCTCATCATATTTTGTCATTTTGTAACATCCAACAATACAATAAGCTTGATTTTAAATAATTTTAAATTAATTGAAATTGTTGTAAAGAAAATCACAAAACACACCGTGGACAGAAGAAAATTCAGTTTTGCGAAACTATCAGCTTTTCAGCAAAAATTCATTATAGTTATTATCAAAATAATACCTAAAATGTGTTATACACTTGTATTTTTTATACTACTAAACATTTCAAAGATATGTAAATTAAATAATAGTTTTTGCTGTATTACCGCAGATTTATTTTAAATTTTTTCATATCGTACGTCATATCTGCACTCACGGTTTTCACATAATATGAAAAATAAATTGCTACAGTTTTTTTTACAATTTAGGCACCTTTCGAAATATCACAGGCAATAGCAATCATGCAATTAATAATACAAATAGTACTTTTATTAAAAAATAATTAAATTCTTACAATTACATACATCAGTAAACAAAAATAAAATCCGGATATTCAATATACAGCACATATTATGAATGATTAAATTATTTTCTGTCACACATATTTTGTCACACATATTTTAAACCATGAAAAACTTTTTGAAAGAATGATGGAATTCTGAAAATAATTGCACTGTAATTTGAATCACAAAACTGTAATTTAAATGTTTGCTTTAGCACAAATTAAACAAATTAATTGGTATGTTCGTATTGAACATAAATGTAATTACATACAATTTTTTATGTTAGTGTTGCGAATTGTGTTGATATTCTTGAAAACTTGTACCGTGAGTATATTTATAGTGTTCCATAATATAATCCTTCCGTTTGAAAGCCTTATTGCAGATGTTGCAGACGAATGTTGGTACCTTGTTGCATTCGTATTTCTGGTGACGATTCAGGTTACCCTTATTTGCATACTTCTTATGACAGTTGGTACAAACGTACCGCTCAGAACCTAAAAACAACAATAGATAACACTTTAAATTTATGTAAATATTAGTTGCAGAATAAGCACAATATTAAACATCCAGTACATCCCAGCCAAAATAATGATGCAAATACTTTCTTTGTAAAGTCAGTAGTTTCGAGCAAGCAGAAGTGTAAGGTGTTTACTTTTTTGTACATTATCTGAAATAATAAATATTTCCGACAAGAAATATAATTTGAGTAGATAAAAAACAAAAAACCTACAAATGTCAAATGAAAAAAAAATTAACAAACTAGCATTGACATTTTTACGCAAACATATGATTTAAAATTTAGCTATTTATATATATTTATATATATATTTATATTTATATACATACTCTTCGCAAAAATTAATTCTTGCATGTAAATAAACACTCAATGAAAATTTAAATTGACACTAGAATTTGTTTTCTAAACTTCTAACTTTGAATAAACAACTTAAACTTTGATTTAACTACAACGGCGTACCTAATTGCATATACCTCCTTGTGACGACATCGTACAGCTATGTTGATAGCAAATTTGGAAAGCCAATCAAAATATGCATCCAGTAATGGTATTTTTAGACACCTTCACTAAAATAACCCACCATATAGGTTTCAAAAACTGACGGTTAAATGGATCTCCTAATTATAATGTTGGTATTTTTAAAAATCATGTGGAATAACTTTCGTTCATACCTCAAATTGTAGGTAATTAATCATGGTAGCTAACTTTAAAAAGCTCAGATCACATTTTTATTGTCCGTGACTAACAACCCCTAACTTACAACACTGCATATAGACCATCGTACATGAGCGTATGCAGCTGAAATCGGAAGGGGGGCAGGTTTCTAAATTTAACTTGCTGACTGGGGGAAGGGTATTCATTAGGGTGATTCAAACATGCATTTAAAAAAAAATTGTGTTGATAGAAACCAACGATCCCCCCAAAGCGTTTCCAAATAAAAAAAATGTACACATATTTTTTTTTTTTTAGTAGTGTTTGTCTAGGCCTTAAATTTACAGGGAAAATGCATGGGAAGAAGACATTTTTTGGTATTTTTCGAATAATTGGTCGAGGTTTCGGAAAACTTAAGATTACTTAAGCACAAGTAGCGGACTTTCCAAGGAAGAATTTGACCTTTTATACATAGCAATTTAAAGCCCCCAACCCACCCCCACAGTGCCCTGAAAACTACACTTAATGAAAAAATGTACATCCTCAGAAAATTTAACTTTTTAATCATTTCAGTCTCTTTTTTTCTCATCTAAGTCTAGTGGAATGTTTTTAAACATTTGTCAGTTTCCATTTATTTAAACAAATTCCATTTGTTTAAACAAATTCCATTTGTTTAAATAATTCGCATTTCTCGAAAATCCTTCTGAACTCTGTTATCTTAGTTCGAAATGGCAAATTACTATCTGAGAGTGACATTATTCATTAATAAAAGTCTTCCTATTGTTTAAATAATCAATTGTTTTTCATTATCAACTTTTTTCTAAGTCTGGTAGAAAAGTCAGCATTTTTGTTAAAAGAACTTAAATTTCATGTTCAAGATATGCCAGTGATATGACTCATATTTTGGGATGATTTCGATTGATTAAATAATAAAATATTATTCGTTTCTAATATCATTTATTCGAAAAAATTTAATTGTTTAAAATCCTTTTTTAGGAAAATTGGGGAGTTACATTTCTTTTAAAAATATTAATTTTCCTAACGTCAACCAATTTCATCAATCACATTTCTTTCTCCCTATCTTATTCTGATTTTCTACCACTGTATGTCAAGATAATGTTAATTTGTTGCTCTCTGGAACTGTTCCCTGTGCTCTAATTTGATGAAATATTGAAAACCATCCTAAATATAAATGATGTCACTCGAGATTAACAGTTGGCTTCCTAAAAAAATTATTCTAGGCGAATTGCAAAAAAAAATGTTTAAATAAATTGCATATGTTAAACAAATGTGGATTTATTAGATAATATAGGCAAGATGTCTTGAACATGAAATTAATAAGTTAATTTCTCAAAAAATCTGACTTTTCTATCATAATTAGAAAAAGTTGAAAATGAATGACGCTAATAATTGATTGCTTAAAGAATATGACGAATTTTTTTAATGAATGATGTCACTCTAAAATAATAAACCGCCAGTTCGACCTCAGAAAACAGAATTCAGACGGATTTTCTAGAAAAACGAACACTTTAAACAAATAGAATTTGTTTAAACAAATGATAATTAACTGACAAATATTTATAAACATTCCACTAGACTTATTCAAATTATTTCTATGAGAAAAAAGAGAATTAAATGATTAGAACCGTCAACTTTCTGAAGAATGAACATTTTGTCATTTTAGGTTAGTTTTCATGGCACTGTGGAGGTGGGTTGGGGGTGTCAAATCTGTATGTATAATAGGTCAAATTCTTCCTTGATAAGTCCTCTACAAGTCGTATAACTTTAATCTTGAATTTTCCCAAACCTTGAAGAATTATTCGAAAAATCCCAAAACATGTCTCTTGCTATGCATTTTCCCATGTAAATTTGAGGCCTCGGTAAACACCATTAAAACCTAGTTTTTTAGGATTTGGAAACGATCTGGGGGTGATCGTTGCTGTCTAAATACAAATAACCACCCTAGTGTTCATAAGGGAAATAGTGCTATGTAATAAATATAGTAACAAAATACGGAAGGGGGGGGGGGGGCAGCTGCCCCCCTGGATATGCCCATGCCATCGTATGTATTGTTTGTAGTGAAAATGCCAGCAACATCTTTAGGTATTCTTAATTAGCGATCCCAAAACCACCAAGTGATACTTTTCCATTGGAAATGGAACAAATGTACATATGCTACAAAATACTACACATGTGACTCAGCTCCAAAACTATTGACAAAGAAAATATAATGTGAAGCATTTGTTTGTAGAGACTTTCATTTAATACAACTTATCTACTACATGTTTGTTTTGTTTTGGATGTACCGGAAAAAATCCCAATGTTCGACCTATTTGGACTAAGCCACTTTGTAACTGGTCAATTTTCCCAGTAGTATACACACCATTAGCAGCCTGATGCGTCTCAATCAAATGACGAGTCAAAGATCCCTGCTGCTTGAAAGACTGTTCGCAGATGTTGCATACAAATGATGGATTCTTGTTACAATCATATTCCAAATGCTTTGAAAGCATTGTCTTGCTGTTCTTACGTGGCTCTAAATCAAAAAATTATACCATATAGTTATGTACGTATTTTGCGTTATCAGAAGCCTTTAGAAAATTTATGATATAAGTAGGGAATTTAACAATGATAATAGTTAACCGTAACAGGTATGAAGCCAAGATTTGTTTCATAGCGGTAAAACATTGTAACGCTCAACACCTTTTGGGATTTTATTTATAAAAATAACAATTTTCTTAATACAAAAATATAAGTGCATAAAGCTGCAATGAAACAATATATGTAATAACAGGAAAATTATAATAAACTTCATTCCTCACGATCTTTTGTGAGTGAAACTTAGATGATACGTCATATTTTCCTTTCGCTTGAAGCCACGCTTGCAGATGGGACAAGAAAATGTTGGATTCTTGTTACACTCGTACTTCAGATGCCTGGTAAGATGCCTCTTGTGTTTGTAGTTTCTGTTGCAGCAGTAGCAGATGTAACGGTCTAAACCTAAAAATTAGACTATATAGTAGACGTATTTCTGTAATTAGAGACCATTTTGCTGAAGGATTATTATTAACGAAAAGCAAGCAAAGAACCAAATATGATTTAGACAAAGTCCCACTCAGTCTTAAACTATCAAATAAAAAGAATTTGAACCATAAAATTTTTGAATAAGTGCGTGACGATCGCAGCTAACTACGTGCAATAGTCAACAGTGTCCTCGGTCTCGGGACTACGTTTGCCTTAAGAAATGTAGATATCTACAGCCTACCCTATCTCTAAAGTCTCGTTGTGAAACTTTCGTCTCATTCCAGATTGGCATCAGCATGACGTCAGAACTTGCCACATGAAGGTGGCTGAACCAATAGCTCATCTCACCCCCCCTTCTACCATATTAAATAATTTCTTTCAAATCCAGTTAATAATATGTTTATTTATTACACTCCAAAATTTTTCCTTTTTTACTTTATCATACGCAGTATGTAAAGTATTGTAATCGTGCCGAAAAAAAAATTTGAGATTTTAGCGGAAATAGGTCTTTATGGGTCCCCTGAACATTTTTGACCAAGGTACAAAAAAATGTCTGTGTGTGTGTGTGTGTGTGTGTGTGTGTATGTGTGTAAATGATTTTTGTGGCGACGATTCCGGAGAAACTAGTAAAGGTATCGGGACGAAAGTTCATATTTAGAAGTTTCATGACCTAACTTAGAGCTGAAAAGCTTTTGGTTGAAAAGGGTCCAAAGGAACTGGTAGTTTATTCTAAGCCTTATTGAAGGATTTTGGAAATGAGCCGCCATTTCTGTAATTTCGACAAAATAGTTAATTAATAAATTAAAGTAGAGGAAATTTTGAATAATTTATGCCTATGACATTTTTTGGTAAAATTAATAGTTTAGCTTTTTAGTTTATTCTAAGCCTTTTTGAAGGATTTTGGAAATGAGCCGCCATTTCTGTAATTTCGACAAAATAGTTAATTAATAAGTTAAAGTAGAGGAAATTTTGAATAATTTATGCCTATGAAATTTTTTGATAAAATTAATAGTTTAGCTTCAAGAGCAAATTCTATTTGATCGAGATCGGTCGCATCTGCATTGATATGAAATTACATAGTAGCCAGGATTTTGACAAATATTTTTTTGTGTTGTCACATTCGAAAACAGCTGATCTCATCAGAGGTTGGAGAACCACTATGGAACGTTGCCGCTGTAGTGCGGCAAATTATAAAATACAAATTTCAAATAATGTAAGATCACCAATTTGATTGTTTGTTGATAAGAAATATAAACCCGTCTTTATATCTAATTCTAAAAACGATACATTGAGAAAATTATAAATAAAGTATAGCGATGAGTGTAGTTTTATTTTAGTATGTTGGTAGGGTTGTGTCATGAACAAATATAAATCTGTCAGAATATGAATTACCTTTTTAAGGTGCGTTTTCATTAGTGATAATGGCAGTGGTAGCAGACGCCGTTATAGTATTTCCAATAGAAAATTGATAGTGACTCATGTTTATGTACATGCAAACTAATATGTGTCATTATCACGACATGTAAGAAATACTATAATTTCGTATTCTACCACCGCCATTAGCTACCATTACCTACCAATCGGGACGCACCTTTAAACTTGACGTTTCGTCAAAGTGGTACCAACCTAGCATTTACTATACAGAAATCATTTTTTTCTTAATTACGTATTTCTTAAAAATCAACACAATAAACGTTGATGTCGCTCCTGCCAAAAAGTAGATAGCCGACTCGCTCATATGCGACGGCGACACTCCGCCTTCGGTGACGCGCCGCATCACCGCTCGTCGCGCTATTCCGTACTTTCAGCATTTGTGACAAATAACTATTATTCTAACGACGTAGTGTAGGTAGTGTCAAATGCTGATGCTTTGACAATACCTACGATTTATCTCAATAGAATAGATTCTCATGCAGCTAAACTATTAAATTTATATATTGTATGATAAAGTCATGTGCCTGGCCACATCAGATTTTTAATTTTATTGGCAACATATATTCAAAATAAGGACAAAATTGATTAGGTATAGAATCTTAAAACCACGCACTTATTAGGGAAGAGATGTACAATAAAACTAAGGCTATTTTTATTTAACAATGTAATTTTTATACATTTTAACTACTATTAAAATATACCTATACAAATCACTTAAGGACACCAACCATGTACAAACGTTTCTCGTAATGATTTAAAAGCATTATATTCTTGAAACTTTACTTGTCCTCGAAAATTCCAAATTTATAATTCCTGAGAAAGTTCAATGAGACAAAACACAAACATTATTCTTTGGCGTTGTTTTTCCAATTTTGCAATATGAGATATTATTATCATCATCGCCTGCACCTCTGGCATGTCATAAGTTGTTTGCACTACACCGAGGAGTGAGGAAAACTGCAGGCAAAACCGTCACGCCAGCATGAACAGTTCGTCGGACTCGAACGCAACGCAAGGGGGGGTTGGGTTCGAGTCTACTATCGAAAAGGCATATGGACACCAGATAAATGCTGTGTCAGATGTTCCTTACGCTTGAAACACTTTCCACATAACGAGCAAAGGAATGTTGGATGCTTGTTACATTCATACTTGAGATGCCTTCCCAAATTTTTCTTGTGTTTGTAGCTCTTGTTGCAGCGGTAACAGATGTAGCGCTCTAAACCTAAAAGATGATACCATATAGTAGACGTAAAGGTTTGTTTGATATAAGTCTTCCCCACTCTCGCGAGACGTAGCGAGATACCGCAAATCGGGAGAGTGTGGATGCCACATTTACCCAAATCCGCTAACATTCGAACTGCCAGAAGTCTCTACGGATGTAGATAGTTGGATAAAAATCACCCGTTCGGCGAGTGTCTCGCCATAAACCGCTTTATTTGTTCGCGTCCGCGTCGATCCATTCAATGTCGGTCTATTGACGCGGCTCAAAGAGTTTAATGTGTGTACCCGAAGGTATTATTTACGAGAGGGGTCTGATTTATGACACCAAACACGTGCGGTGCATCAATGCAACCCGAAAAGTAGGTAACGAATGGAATAAATTATTTACTATTGAAATAAAAAGATTACAAAATATTAAACACATAAATTTATATGCAAAATAAATTTGCATATAATTTTTTATGTCATTTTAAAAAATTAATTTTCAAATTGATTCATGCATTGCCACAAAGATTTTAAAAAAGAGCAAAATTAGGATTGTCATAACGTCGTCGGGAGATTGAAGGAGTAGCAAGAGGACCTAGATAAGAATCTTATCATTGTTAACTTTTTACCTAAACACATAAACCAGGAAGTTCCATCAAGTTAAATTTGCACTATATTAATGAATATTCTTTACAAACTATGCTAATAATAGTCATTTTAAATTTAGATTTGCTTTTAAAGACACGTTGTTGCTAGTCAACACAATGTTCATTTAAAATGAAGAAAAATTTTATAAACACGAAAGTTGCACCTATTTGTTTATCTTTCAAATGATGAAGGTATAGGACGGAGTTAACTTGTTGAGATTCGCTGACTTTTTCATACAACTAGTAATGGAATTTTTATGACAGTTTGAATATAACCCATTTCAAGTGACAGTTCTTATTACTGATAGTACCTGGCAGTATTGTTATATGAGTTGCCTAATTACAGTAACAAGGAACACCGGCAGAGGTACCACGCCGTGCTAATAGACGAAAAATGCAGTTTTTTGTGATACCAGGGTAGTGTGATCAGTTTTTTCCGGAAACCACACCGAGACATTTTAAACGGCACCGTATATTATTTGTATGGTAATTTCAATCAGGATCACAACCTGAATACAAAGACATATTGATCATCAGTTTTTATCATCAAGACAACAATAATATTTTCTTGCTTATTAATCTATGTGATCATGAATTCGCGAAAATAGTCTAAAAATATCATTCGTCTTTGGCAAATAAGTCATTTTTTCCCGGGAACCTTGCGGATGCAATCTTATTATTCGATAGATAACATTTTTCCGATTACAGTGACACCAAATACTCGACATTTTGCTAAAAATTGTAGCCTGGAAATGTCGTTTTAAGCAGGGAAATAGAAAACTAGTAAGAAAATTATCTTCAGCCGAAACGAATTTAAAATAACCCCTACCGAAAAATATTTTTTATAATAGAGTATATTATAATATTTATTTATAATATTTAATTTACTATACATATAAAACATCTGTCACCATCTTGATGTACAGGGTGGGCCAAATTCGATGTTACTATAGGAGATCTCGGTAACTATAAGAGATATCGAAACATGAGTAAGGTTGTTGTGTCGTCTTTTTTTGAGAGAAACACAATGGCGTAAACCAAAATTAGCTATCGACTTTTGGTTTTGAGTTACACTCGATGTTTCGCTATTTTGGTACTTGTCGATATCTTCGTTGTTTGTTAAATCAGACGAATGATATTTGCACGTCCTTGAGGCACTTTTTCGATTAGAATTCAGTGGAATTCACAGATTTTAAATATCTCTCATAGTTTTGTAGATATAACATAAAGTTGTATCAATGCCGTTCCAAATACTTTTATAAACAACGCACTTCGAAGTATTGCGACGAGATATAATTTATGCATCAATAAAAATGGACATCAATTTGAAAAATGGTGAAAGTAGTTTGTAGTAGGTAACCTTATTTTTTATTTTTTTTTGTTCAGGTAATTATCTAATTATTTTACTTCGAATAAAACAATATATCCTGAAATTTTAACCTTTCAGTCATACCCTCGATAAGCCGATATAAAGTGAAGATTGGTGCAAACCCACGCTTATTATGTAATAAAATAAAGAAAATATAGATCACTATTCACTTCTGTATTTATTTCACTCCACACACATTATTTCTTTTCAATTTCATTTGCAACATCAGTCAGTCAATTTATTAATGAATTTTCAAGTCACACCACACTTATTTGGTAACTGAGGTGCAATACAAACAATATTATTATTATTAAACAATAATTACTTCAAATAAACCACTACAAACCACTCGAACATAACAAACCTTTTTGTCAATAGGTTACTAATATGGTAACAAACGTATACTCAATGATTCAACATAAGTTCCTATATTTTTATTATTTTTGATAATTCCAAAATGCTAATTCCTGAGAAACTGCTCTGAACCAACACACAAACGTTGCTTCACATTGTTCTTTCGTTTTGCATTCCCAGTGGGTGACATCCAGCATAGCACCGACGAGTTAGAAAACCCACACAAGCCTTCACTCCTGGAGTAAAGCGCGTTAGTACTATACCACAACCACAGCCTCATGCAAACTATGCAACTGGCATATGCATATTAGCATAATGCTGTGTGAGATGTTCCTTACGCTTGAAACACTTTCCACATACCGAGCAAGGGAATGTTGGATTCTTGTTACACTCATACTTGAGATGCCTTGCCAAATGTTTCTTGTTTTTGTAGCTCCTGTTGCAGCGGTAACAGGTGTAGCGTTCCAAACCTAAAAAATGACACCATATAGTAGATGTAGTTACCGTTATTACGTTACATAGGGTCCATTTTGTCCCGAATATTGTATTGATTTTTATCGAAAAATATGGACAAACTTAAAGGTGGCACTTACCTGTATAGTGGGTTCTAATTAGATTTAAACAAAGTCAAAAAATATTTAGAGTTACCTCGTCAGATAAATAATGAGAAATGCTGTAGAGTCAAAATGTTTCATATATAATCGGCCGTATATATATATATATATATATATATACTCAAGAATGCATGGAATTCTTTGATTTACCCTATATATTAAGATTTAATATGAGCTAATGTAATAAATAGACGTAGTTGGTAGAAATACATGTTTATTGGGAATACCTAATAAAATAAAGAAACTATATATGTACATGCGCATACAGTGTCTAGTTTAGGAGTTAGCTTCACTCAAACAACAAACAATTTCACCTTTTGTATTATATTTTCAACATCAGTCCCAAAATACATAAATATCAGGTTCTTAACTAAATTTAGGAATGAAAAAATTATTTGAGGACGGGCCCATGGACACGTGTGAAATGCTTTGTCATACGTTCCTTACGCTTGAACCACTGTCCACATATAGAGCAAGAGAATGTTGGATTCTTGTTACATTCATACTTCATATGCCTTACCAAATGGTGCTTGTGTTGGTAGCTCTTGTTGCAGCTGTGACAAGTGTAGCGGAACCAACCTAAAAAATGACACCATACAGTAGATGTATTTTACGTTATTGCGAAGCCTATGTAACATTAAAAATGAAATCCGGCCATATTAGCAGTGTTTATGCAAAACCATGCTTTATGAAATTTAAATGCATTCGGAGCATGGATCAGAACGAAGTATCCACCACCAAAGTCTAATAATATCTATTTTACATTTTCTGGTAAGAGATAACGATGCGAAAATTTCATAATTTGCTACATGCGTAAGATTGCCACCTGCAATTTTAAACGCCAACTTTTACCATACTCTGCTACCTTTTATCTGTTTTTTTTTCTTTTCAAATATGAATACTTATTGACCTTACTTCTTATCAAAGCATTTTGGTAAAAAAATTAAAAATTTAATAAGTAAAGATGTGTTTGATGATCAAAAATATTATACAATAAATTACGTTTGTGTTTTTTATTATTTCATTCTACACTTGTGATGTAGAAGAAATAAAAAAGAACAAAGAGAAAAGAAATGACAGTATTTGTTATAATTTAAAAAAAATTGTTACCAATTTCTACCAGCTATAAATCTTAATTAAATGAGTATTTAGCAAAAGAATATATTTATTCATATTAATAAATTTGCAACCCAATTAAAAAAAAATCGATAAACTTCTGATTGTAGATAACAATAAAAAATAACCGGATAGTAATTGTATTATATGAATCTGAATGTTAAAATTGTGAATTGTCTTGAGAAACTCAGTGGCAAAAATGAACAGAACGCAGCTTGCTATTTGTTTTGTTATCAAACTGGAACAATTAAAAATTTCTGTGTAGGTAGTTATTCAGATACTGAACATCGCCTATCAAAAATTGTTATTAAAATTAACAAACATATTCTGTTTTATTTTCCTTGGGTAAATTAGAAATTTTATATATTTTAATTTTATTAACTTTGACAAAAACGAAATATTATTTTAAAATGTTGCTAAATATGCTGCATTTTTTACAGATCATATAATGCATAATGCACATAATGCACACATATGAATAAGTTTAAAATAACTGACTGGGTTGTCGAGTTTGTAAGTAAACTGTCGTTCGTTTGCTTCCAACAAAGAAAGTTGATTTTTATGGATTTTCCCAGCGTTAGGTTAGGTAATGTTCTACGAAGACAACACTGTGACGCGAGGACACGAGGACACATCATGACCAAGAGGACAATCCTCGCGAAACGAGGACGGGTGGCATCCCGAGCAGTTAATAAATCGACTCTAGACATTCAGAAACGCATTGGATTCGAAATGTTTCATGCAGTCTGGGTCATATAATCACGAATTCAGGGAACACTTTTTGAATAACACTGTATAATAAGACATAATATAACGTTGTGTAATAAATAGACGTAGATGGTAAAAACGTTCATTGGGGATATATAATAAAATAAAAAAAACTTATATATATATATACAATGTATAATTCAGAAATTTATTTCACTCAAAGAATGCAAAATTTCACCGTTTGCTGTTCATGTTCAAAATCACTCCTGGAACTGTACAATTAGTTAGGGACAGGCCTATGTACACCATTGAAATGTTCTATCATATGTTCCTTACGCTTGAACCACTTTCCACATATCGAGCAAGAGAATGTTGGATTCTTGTTACATTCATATTTCATATGCCTTGTTAAATTTTGCTTATGTTTGTAGCTCTTGTTACAGCCTTGACAAATGTGGCGTTGTGTACCTAAAAAATGACAACATGTAGTAGATGTATTTTACGTTATTGCGGAGCCTATGAAACATACAAAAAATGGATAGCGTCATATTAGCTTTATAAAATTTAAATAAAATAAAATATACATTCGGGGCATGAACGAGAACGAATTATCTTACACCACAGAAATCTGGTAATATCTAATCTTGCCACTAAAGCTCAATTTGCTTGAACTCAAATGCCATCCGTAATTTTAAAAGACAACTTTTACAATGTCGTAACGTGCAAGAAGCGGTAAAAATATTAATGTTAAGTAATATGTTTTCTTGATTTTTTTTCTATTTATTTTGAAAATGGGGTTTTTGGCTCTACGTATACATTCTTCTATTTAAAGAAAATTTAAAAAATGTATAACTGTATTAGATTATTATGAGACACAGCAGATTAGGCTTATTAACCGTTCATAATGTTCTTCATGACTTCATGCTTCATGACTAAACTTAGAGCTGGTTCAAAAGTGTCCAAAGGAACTGGATATTTAGTCTTAGCATTTTGCAACGATCTTGTAAATGAGCCGGCATTCCTGTAATTTCGTCAAAATAGATAAATAATAAATTAAAGTACAGGAAATTTTGTATAATTTATGTCTATACCATCTTTTCGTAAAATCAATAGTTTAGCTGCAGGAGCAAATTCTAGTTGACCGAAATCGTGTCTGCATCAATTATAGGCAGCCAGGATATTTTAAAAGTTGATAGTATTCAGAACGTCAGCGGTTGCGAAACGTCAATTCGACACGCAAATGCATGGAGAATACGATGAGGAGAAACACGTCCTATTAAAGTATCATGACGAAACTTAGAGCTGAAAAGCTTTCTGTTGAAAAGGGTCCAAAGGAACTGGAGGTTTAGTCTTAGCATTTTTGAAATAGTTTGCAAATAAGCCACTATTTCTGGAATTTCGTCGAAATACTTAAACAATAAATTTATGTAGAGGAAATTCTGAATAATTTATGACTATTAAATTTTTTGGTAAAATAAATAGTTTAGCCGCGTGAGCAAATTCTATTTCATCGAGATAGCTCGTACTGCATTAAAACACTATAGTATTAAAACTAGTTAGCCAGGATTTGTCAGATATTGTGATTCTAATGACAATAGGTAGCATCAAATGCTGATGTTTTAACATTACATACTGTAAATATAATCAAAATATCTGTCTAGTTCTAATAGTTTTATTTTAATGCAGACGTGGCCGATCTCGATGAAATAGAATCTCATGCAGGTAAACTATTAATATATGGCATGATAAAGTCATGTGCCTGGCCACATCAGATTTTTTTATTGAATCCTAGGAATAACGAATAAGTAATAATGAAAATGCAAATGGTGTACCTTATTTCTGTTTTATTTTAGTTCGCTACTCACTAGATCACATATAATAAACACATAATTATGCGCACAAATTATAAGTATAATTACACTGATTAAAAACAAATACTTTTACAAATCTAGTGACTATTGGAGTGTACATTTTTAGATATATCATATATATATATATATATATATATATATATATATATATATATATATATATCGGAAAACTTAGTGGGAATTCAGTCAAAAAACGTTTTTTCTTTTTTATATTTTTTATTCCATATACCAATATTTCGGACTAATTTTAGTCCTTCCTCAGGGTTCTAAAATGTTTAATAATATATTAAAATTATATATAACTACCTATAATTAACACAAACCGGAGAAACTTAGATAATAAATGTAAAAATTATGAGAGATGTCATAAAACAAAGTTGGACATCTCATAATTAGACATCTCTCATAATTTTTACATTTATTATCTAAGTTTCTCCGGTTTGTGTTAATTATAGGTAGTTATATATAATTTTAATATATTATTAAACATTTTAGAACCCTGAGGAAGGACTAAAATTAGTCCGAAATATTGGTATATGGAATAAAAAATATAAAAAAGAAAAAACGTTTTTTGACTGAATTCCCACTAAGTTTTCCGATATAATAACAACATACAGTCATTAAATTATCAAATTATATATATATATATATATATATATATATATATATATATATATATATATATATATATATATATATATATATATATATATATATATATATATACATATATATATATATATTTGTTGCGTGGGAGTGACGTTTACTGTACCTTTTTATTATCTTAGTACAATACAGTCACAATACAGTGGAAACAAAAAAATTACGTGCTTACAAAAGATTAAAAATATAATTTATTAGGCCTTCGTCTGTGAACAGTTAGGTGATGTAGCTTCATATTTCCTTTCTGTTTGAAGCTTTTTCCGCAGACTGGACAAGGAAATCCCGGCTGCTTATTGCATTCGTATCTCAAATGTCTTTGCAAGTTGCCCTTGACTTTGTATCTCCTATAGCACTGGTTACAGGAATAGTAGATGCCTAAAAATAGCAATTTATTAATCTCGTGATCATATAACATGGAGGAAAAGTATAATGCTGTTATTGTACATATAACATGTATACGGTCAATAATCTAAGTCAGGCTCCATGCGATTTCTACCAATAAACTTTTATACATGACATACAAAAGCGTTAAAACATGTAGGTAGATTGCACCCTAAAAACTCAACTGGCGAACCGTTGAAGTAAAACAGTGAAACAACAAATATAGATCGGATTTTTCTTTTACTTTTATTTCTTGTTACATCCAATTATAAGAAGAATAACAGAATGAATCATTATATCACTGAGCGACAACTAATATCGTCTATATCCTCTAGTTTAGTGTGGAGAAGGGAAATGGCAGTATGGAACTACAATGGGGAAATTCTTCACTGTAAAACATGCAGAAGTATCAGTGCTTCTCAGTGTAGTTTATCATTGGTATAATGGATCATAAATATTAAGTACCTACAGAGATATCAATTAGTGGAATTACCACTTTTAAAAATAATACTACGTGAGTCAATTTGATACGTACGTGGATTCAGTTCCAATAAAATTGTAGGTTAGTATGTAATTTATAATTATAACAAAAAGTCGTAACACATAATTTTTGATCTCACTGTTAATATGTAGTAGTTAAATATTAAGCACAAAGTATGTATTTATTTTTATTCATACCACGTAATAGGTCAAAAATACGATAACTGAAACTAGTGAATACCTGGCTGATAACTAAACAACAAGTGTACAATCGTACAGAGTGGCAACTGATTCTAGTAGGCTCTTTTTCGTAGATCCGACAGTTCTTCGAAAACAAGCATACCCGAATCAGTTGTCACTTGAAACGGTAAAAAGTGACTATTGTTCAGAATCAGTGATAAAGTGTTTTTCTTTTTACTGTTGGCTAGGTTAGTCAGTTAGGTTTGATTATTATAGTTTGGACAAACCAATTACCAATTGAAAATAAGTTAAATATATAAACTCAACATTTCTCGTGTTTTTTTTTTATTTATTAAAATACTAAATTCACGCATTTTTTAACTTTGGCAAGACTGTTCTCGTAGAACTGATGACGTCATCTAGTAGAGGAATATCTAAAGAATTTTTGCTGCAAGTTGGCTTTTTGATAAATGATAAATCTATGAATCGTTGGCCGTCAACCCTTATGTGTAAGGGTTGATGTGATAGTACATTTTTATCCATGTAAATAGTCTACGTACAAAGTTAAAATACAATTTTATTCCGATATCAATATTTTGTGAACTTTTATGTAATGCGTTTTAAGATTTACTTTTTGCTTGAAGGTCTTCATGCAGACGGTGCAACAGAACGCAGGTTGCTTGTTGCATTCATGTTTCAAATGTCTGTACAAAGAACTAACGTTTTTGTATCTTCTGGAGCAATTCTGGCATGTGTGGCTGTATTCATCTAAAAAATATTATATTAAAAATATAAACTACAACAGTCCAATAGGATTCTTTTTTGCAAATAAAAAAAATCAGACAAATCTAAGTTTCATTCTAATGGTAAATGGAATAATATACTTACTGACATTTAATTGTTTATAATAATATATTTTGTAAATTAAAAGTAACTGTTTATACACGTGATAGAAAAGTATTTATTAATAGGACGTAGTATATTTTTCAAAATATTTTAATATGCAGAATAATAATTATGCTAAGTGGAATGAGTTCTAATAGTTTACGTCACACTGCTGCGCAGCCAATAACATTTCTTCATCACATTCCCTTTTGTGGACCATCATAACGTGCTGCTTCAGGTTTCCCTTTCGTTTACACGCTTTTCCACACAACGGACAAATGAAGGAAGCTTCCTTATTGCATTCGTACTTTAAATGTGTTGTAAGTGTGCTTTTGTATTTATACCTCTTCCCACACTGACTACAGGTCACACGTTCACCTAAAAATATCAATATGTCAGTATAATGCTCATAATAACTACCAGACAATAATAATATTACAAATTTCCCACAAATAAAATAAGCACACCGATCACATGGTACGTGAGTGGACTATGGTACGGAAAAACGAAATTTCAGGATACAAAAAAAGAAAAAGTAATAAATTGGTATTTCCACATGGAAATATTAGAACTATGGCATCGAAATTCAATTTTCTCAGAATATCTCCTCTCTGCTAGATTCATAGTGATTCACTAATACTCCAATATATATATAGGGTGTAAATAAGCTTTTTAGTTGTTACTATTTCACGGAAATATTTTGTTAAAAGTATTTTGGGTAATTCTGCTGTGAAGTTTGGAATCTTGGTTTTATTTATAACTTACTCGGTCATTTTTTTAACATAAATATAGTATATATGTTTATGAATTCAACTATATGACGTCCTTACATGGAAAAACACAGAACAAAACTGTAAAATATTACTTTGGCTCCATCACACTTTTGTTTTACAGAAACATAAATTGATATTAAATTATTATATATTTCACTTGTAAAATACATACAAAGGTGAACAATTAAAAAAAAATGTTGTTCATTGATTGTCCATGCGCACAACCCTATGAACCATTACAATATGCTGTCTGAGGTTTCCATTTCGCTTAAAAGCTTTTCCACATATGGTACATACATGGGAAGCTGCTCTATTGCATTCGTTTCTTAAATGTGAATTAAGGGTACACTTCTTCTTATATTTCTTTCCACATTGATTGCAAGCGTGCTGAGTGTCATCTACAAAATATATTGCTCGATTACTACTTATTGCCACTGATACAAAGTTTATGGTTTAATTTACATTAAATACCATGATTATTAAAGACCAAGTCTAGATATTAAGAAAGGAGTTAAGAAGTTGAGAAAGGATGTAACAGCTGTATAATGGAATGTAAGACAGGTACAACTTTACACTGAACACAACAGCACGCATTTTTGTTTCTATTAGATAAACAACTTGTTTGCTATTTAAAAACTGAATACACAACCGTTGATGTACAGTGAGCTCATACAGTTTCCACTACAAACATCAACGCAAGGTATATCTCTAAAACCAGATATTCCTGGCTTGACCAGATGTTGAACAGTTACTCGTACATTATTCTACATTATTCTTCTAGATACTCGTCGTATGACAGGCGCTTAAATTTAGCAAACCTTCAAAAACATTTTTCCGTGGGGACAATCTTGGAAGAGCAAAATAAATTTAAAAAATTACCAAATTGTCAAATAAGGTATGCGAAAGGATATTTTGCCACTGGCCTATTGTGCCATTGGCCACTTTTGCCAATTGTGCATCAACATAAGCCATTCTCTAAACATCATGTTCCTCTTATGATATAATGAATTTTTCCAATGCAAACTATTTAGGACAAAGGAGATATAAAAATCTTAAATAATAACAACTTTTATGAAATTTCCAAAAACAAATTTATGATCTGCAGTAACACAGTAAAACCTATTGCATTCTTCACAAAGAAACTTTGTCTTCTTGAGGAAAACTGGTTAATCGACGTTGAGATATAGACGGAGAAAGGTATTTGTTGGGCAATTCCGTCATCGAAGAAACCAACCGTAGACACCTGTTTCGGACTATTAGTCCTCATCAGTACGGTATAGCCAAGCAGCAAGATGGACACTCAATAGAAAAACACTAAAATGGAGACCATAAAGGGGGTGACCAATGTCGCCAATTTGGTGCTTCAGTCCCAACATCATTTCTTGTCTTCGAATTTTGAAGATGTTGACTGACTTCATCAACTTCTCAAGTCTGAAAGCCATTTAGCAAAGTAAAACTTGACAAAAATTAAAGAAAATAGGTTTAAAACATAAAATGAAATAAAACAGTACGAACACAGCCACTTCTATGTTGTGTTAAGCTGTAAGTAGTTAGCCTTTTTGTGGCTTTATGTTGCTTATGTAGCAAAAAATACAAATAAAGAAGTAAATCCCTATAACCCCACATGATCTTTAATTTACCTATAGGAAAATATATAGGAATATTTTAAATTCTCGTACATACGTCTCTCTGTTATCTCTGCGGTTGGACATAGGCGAAAAAACAGCGAATCCAGACAATCCAATCAGGTTACGTCGGACCCTGTATATTTAGTTTTGCCTCATTGGATTAATCATTTGTAGATATCTAGCATATTGTAGCGTAAAAAATAACAAGTAATTAGCGATCTAAGTACACACCTTGATGTACGCGTTCTCAATAGTCAAATTGAGAATAGCAACGACGAGTCAAGACCAAGCCGAGCGCGACTAGCCGAGTTCCATCTTAACTCAATGTGGTAATAAATAAACTTAAAAGAAATTTTCAATATCAACCTTAAAGTATATGTAGTACACTTTGCCGCAAACTTGTTAAATATCTCATTTGCAGTTGCTCATAAGCTGTCTTACATCAACATTTTACAAGCAATCAACATTTATATAAATTTATTTCTTTCTGATTTTTTTTCTTATGTTTCTATGAATTAGATGTTAATTATCATCTGTCATTTTATTTTTTTTGATTTCAAAATTTTAAATTGATATTAAAAGAACAAAAACAGATTTTTGAATTTCTTAGAGTCTTTTCTAGAAAATTTTCTTATGGAATGCCACACAATTTGAACATTATTGACATATACCTGCCAAGAAAATTGGCAGATATAGTGATTGTACTTCCACTAGATTATAAAAAATCAATCAAATCATACAGCGACGGCATCATCACAACAAGTAAGGACAAATTTACATCACAAAACACAAATTAAAACACATCACTCAATCCCTCGATTAACAACTATCTAACTCAGGTGTCGGGTCATAACTCTACATATCAGTAGTGTAAAGGAAATAGAAACAAAAAACAAAGGAAATCTTCAAACAAACCATTCTCAAAACATAAACCATATATTTATTAGTTAATTTTCATATTCTTTACTTATTAATTATGAAATAATTGCTGAATTGAAAGACTCTCTCAGTTATCCGTTCTCTTCATTGCTTTCCCTCTCCTTCCTAGCAACCATTTCCATTAACTTTTGTACAGCCACACAATGTACAGAATGTGACATCTGGAATCGTCTTTGCGCGAATGATTTCCCACACAGCGAACAGATAAATACCGGCTTAACTATTTGTGTTACTCCTGGGCAGTCAGTTCTTATGTGGTGGAGAAGATTACACTTTCTTTTGTACTTTTTGGGACAGTCAGCACACGCGTGAATTGACGCCACTAAAACAGTACAATAATCAGAATAAACGATAGTATGTACAGGGTAAGAAAATATTAAAACTAATAATAATATCAATAAAGTGTGGAAAAAAGGAAAGACAAAAATTGAGAAAGACAACAATTTATTGAGAGACCAATTATTTATTTTACTTAAATACTGCTTGATTGACTTTACACTAAGGCTTCATCACATATTTATTGCAGTAGGTACCAACTCAAAATAACTTATGAACGCTCATACGATGTGCTTTCATGTTTCCTTTTTGCTTGAAACGTTTTCCGCACGCCGAGCACACAAATCCAGGGACTTTGTTGCATTCGTGCTTTAAGTGGTGGTACAGCGAACTCTTATTTTTGTATTTTCTGGGACACTGTGGGCACTGATGATAGGATTCATCTAAAAATAACATATTAGTGAGTATGAAGAAGTGTATGGTGTGGTTAAAAATTAGTCCTAGAAAGAAATATGTTGATTACAATATGTTACTTACTGTTAGTGCCAATAAAGGAATACATTGCAGTAAAAAGAATTCTACAGAAGTATTATTCTACGCATACGAAAGATCACTACAGGCACGGATTAGCTATTTTGCATTGCACAAATATATGACATGTCGGATTTATTGTGAACTCCAATATTACAATAATTTGTGTAAAACATGTAAAAGTTCAACTCTGTTGAAGTTGTATTTGATATTTTATGAATTTAAGGTCATACATTATTTTATCGACACATCGAACATAGATTGTTGTTTTAAATATAGGTAGTCATATTTTTTTCGGCTAGTATCGGACAAATATGGTGGTGTCGCTGGTCGAGCTCAATGAGAAAAATCGCCGTTACTATCCACCTTAATTACCTTGTTGTCAAAGAGATGGTAGAGGCACGCCCAAGACATAAAACATTATTATTATTGCCATGTACCATTACATATTAGTAAGGTATTTGAAATCTCTTCATAGCTAAAAAATCTTTAAATTTAATATATTTTTATTTACAAAAACCGTGTGTAAAATTGAGCACGTCGTGTCATGTAAGCCGTGTTATGTAAGCTTTTTTGTCCAATTACACTAGAATGCGTGAACATTCGGAATTAAGAAATCCAGAACAGGTGTCAAATAAAATCCAACATGTCGCACTTTGAAGGTATTTACTAAAATATAACAAAAATTAAAGAAAACATATAAAGCATACAAAACTTCAAAATTACTGATGGATACAGCAGTCAAAATGAAATAAGATCCAGCCTGTATCATAAGTGTTGAGTGAGCTGCTTTCTGACGCAGTCACTACTGTGCAACAAATAAAATTTACTTCCAGACATCAGAAAACAGCTGAAACTCGAATTGAGTATTTCAATATAATTAAATTTCGAAAATAATCATCTATACCAAACATTTATTTCTTGTCGAGAAGGTATCTGTTACTTACATTAAATAATATAATATAGTGAGATTTTCTAAATCATTTAGACGTAAAAAATAAACTAAAATACATATATATTTTTTGTAAATTTCTTATTATTTACTATTATTTACACGAATTAATATTACCTAAAGTAATCAGATCAATGCCTTATTGGTAATTCAGTTACCTAATGTATAATTATAAAATTACGTACAAAATTACCAAGCACTAAAAGTTTAAAATAATAAAAGCAGTTTGATTGTACTTAACTACGGGGTATTTTCCGAATATTTTACTTATCTAAAGTTGAAAAAATAGGAAAAAGACATCATAAACTCTTTTAAAACTAAATATACAAACACGGTACCCATAATATGGATAATATGATTTGACTATATTAAAACTGTTTAATTTTTTCAGAAAATGAAGGGGTATTAGCGTTACAAGTGTAAATTAAGAAGTCTTTCCTATAGAGACACAATACAAAAGATTAACAAAAATCCGAGATTCCCAGGATTATATCATATTGCACTGCACTAATACGAAAGGGGAATATATATCGGCCCGACAAATTGTACACGACAAAATAGGTACTCAGCACGACAAATTTGGTATTCCCAACGACAATGGTTAACACGACAGAATATGTTTTCAGCACGACAAATTAGGGATTCTTAACGACAGTTTAATTGCCTAGCACGACAGATTAAGTTATTTTACTTTTTTAAGCTGGTGCAAAGAAGAGAACGATAATTAAATTCAGGTGAGGATAATGGAGAGTTCCTGGTTCAAATCCAGGCGGAGGTGTTTTTTTCCAAAATTTATCCTCACCTGGATTAATTATCATTTGCTTCTTTAGTTGGTCCTACATTACTGACGACTACGTACCTAATAACCATTTTCCCTTGAATTTATACAAAATAGCTTATAAACTTGACTACACCTTCACCTTTCATGATTAAAAACAATTAGTGCAGTACGATTTTAATCTCAAACCCACATTTAAATGATATTAAATATTTTTAAAAAAAATATTTAATAAGAATCCATTTTTAATATTTTGTTGTAATAAAATGTATACCGACTAATTCTTTCTCCACGTATCTGTTTAATACTGAGGAATCCACTCACATGTGAATAAAAAATCAACAAAACCAGTTAATCGGGGTCTAGAGAAAATCAACTTTGCAATCGTGCCATTTTATTATTACTGTTCTTGTTGTATGGCCGTTAAAAACAAAGACAATGAGGTGAATCGAAAACAAAAAAGTTAAAAAAATAATACAGTGTCATTTCAGTTATTGCCAGTCTGTTATAGCTGGAAAACTCCATATAGTATTTCAAAGTTCAGGCAAAAATATAACATAATTCTTACTCTCAAAACTGAAAGTAGAAATAATAATTCTTCAGCCGTACATCTTCTGAAGATTTAGGCTACCAGTAAGTGAAAGAATCATCAAAATGGTTGGGGAGACAATCAACTTTCAATTTTTAACATTAACTCCTAAATCTTTTGACCACTTTAGTTCAGAATTAACCACAATCTCTAAATACAGAATGAACATCAAAAATGAATGATGGATCATGAACATTAAAAATCTCAAAAGTTTTAATCTCAAAATCCATTTCAAATGACATTTACGAAAATATTTTAAAATAATTACGATTTTTAATAATGATTTTTGATGCAATTCTGTTCATGTTGTTTCTGGGCTACTACTAGTAAATTTTTTTAGTAAAAGATTAAAATGGTGCTTTATAGGTAAAACCACGAGAGCTGCAAATGAATCATCGCTTAAAATCGTAAGAACAGACGCATGGAAATGCACTCTGTTTCTGTCTAACGCACGGGAATGGTCGGTAACGTATCACCAAAATAACAGCTGAAATCGATGACTCACTTGCAGCTCTCGTGGTATAACCTATACCCTTCATTGGTGCAGTTGCATAACAAGTCGTAAAATGTCTTTAGTTTCATCTTTGAGAGTAATATTTCGAGACGATGAAGAACACAAGTGGACGCGTGGGCTGAACTTTTCGGAGGATGACATTATAGGGAATTTTAACACACGGTTCCAATTTAGTTTGAAAACTCCTGGTGACATGCATGAAATATGTGAAAATTACACTTGAACGATATATTTACGAGAATTCCACCTTTAAATTATTTACTTTCTATTTATAGTAAGCCCAATAATGTAGCAATACCCAAATAAAAATTGTCACTGCTCTGCTATAGTTAATAAGTAAGAACTAGTGTCGCTACTCCGAAGCTCATTGCAAACTTAGTAATTAAAAAAGTTACAAATCAGTTTTACATTTTTTAAATTTTATTTTATTGTAATACAATTTTAGCGAGGGCTCGCGGGCCGCACAGTAGGGTGTTGAGGGCCGCAGGTTTGACATCACTGCTCTAAGCTATAAAAATCATTAATGTTGAATGATTACAGGGTTTTTGCTTTTGATGGCCTGGTATGATTTATCGTAGTAAACAAAACAAAAATGATTCCTTTTTAATATGATGATTTTTAATATGACGAGTTCTCGATTTTGTGCCCCGTGGGGTATGGGTTAATGCACTGTCTAGATCAATCTCAATTTCACCGGAACTAAGTGTGTATTGACATAAATGAACAAATTGGGAGTGCTGCATAAAATAACAACAGTACAAAAATAAGCACCACCCTAATTGACATAATAAGAAATGTCACAAGATTGTAATTATGCGGGTTCAAATTATACGGTCAAACTTGAACTTGAAAAAGTACTAACAGTTGATCTTTTGCAACTGACAAACATTTTACTTAAACAGATCATATCAATCAAACAAGTAATTGCCTACAACTTTTCAATTTCTTGTTATATTTTGTAGTCCATATATCTCTAGCTCGAACAATATATGGATATAAAAAAAAAATTAAAAAGTCAAACAAGCAACATCTTTAATTGCGCCCTGCTAACCCAAGATTTAATTAGCAATATATGGATAATTTATAATTATCACTTACCTAAACACTGACTCAACGATAACTATGCACAGAATAATCTCCAATTATCGCCAACGTCCTTCTGTGAAATTAAAAACAAACTACACATAACCACACTTTTACGGTAGCACACGGTATGAAGTTTTGTGCGGCTGGCCTAGATGGCGCTGCTTGTTGTACTGCTGTTATTTATGGTCTTTGGGGTTAAACTACATAGCTGATTTTATCGTTGAAATACAAATATTGTAGTTCATTTACATATTTGTCGTTAAAACATATATTATGTTTTTTGTTTACATCTTCTGTCGTTAAAACACATATTTTGTCGTTCAAATGCATATTTTGTCGTTAAGGTACCGAAATTAGTCGTGTGAACCCCTAATTTGTCGGGCCGAAAAATTACACCCCATACGAAATATGCTTAAATTGTAATAAAATTACAAACATTTCCTTAGAATACTGGTGTTTATATTCCAATCACTTTTATTTTTTGTGTTTATCGATTCTTTGTTCTTATAAATGCTGGAGGACAAGTTTGCCAACTGATTTGACGGCTACAATCTACAGTAGCTTATGAACGCTCATATAATGCGCTTTAAGGTTTCCTTTCTGCTTAAAGGTCTTCTTGCAGATTGCACAGAGAAAGGCTGGTTTCTTGTTGCATTCGTACTTTAAATGCCGGTATAGCGACCCTTTATTTTTGTACTTCCTAGCACACTGTGGACAGGTATGATAGTTTTCATCTAAAAACAAATAAATTTATTTAGTATAACCGTATATAATTATATAAGTGTAAATAATAATAGTCATTGATTCTACCTCTAAAAGAAGTTAAAAGAGTGTTTAATTTAGTAAAAAGTACATATCAATCATATTATTGCTTACAATACCTACCTAAGATATTACTAATAAGCATGTCTTCTAAAAAAACAAAAAACAAACAAAAGATTATTTTAACATGTGTTTATTCAAGGCAATAAACAGCTAAACAGTATAATGTGAAGTATTATCAAAACTCATGTTATGAACGCCTTGAATATGTGCTTTCAGATTTCCTTTTTGCTTGAATGCTCTAAGACAGATCGTACAACGAAAGGCGGGTGTTTTATTGCACTCGTACTTTAAATGTTGATAAAGTCCGCACTTGTACTTGTACTTCCGACTACACTGCGGACATTCATGCTGGTCATCATCTAAAAACAATAAAGTAATAGTTAATAATTAAATTGACAAATTTTCAAAATCCTTCATAAGTAAGCTTTTATGCTACCTTTTTGCCAATACAAACATTCTAAACCTTGAGGATGTATAATCCTCCCCAAACATTAACAAACTAGTGAACAGTTTCACATGACAATTCTTGAGGGGCTAAAATTTAACAAGAAAATGATGCAGCATACAAAAAGCACCCAAAAATGTCTAGCGTTGATGAAATTATCTTTTTTATTTTGAATATTTTCAACATTAAATACTAAGAGGTGGGAATAATAAAGAAAATGTGGTTGTAAAGTTTACTATCTCCATTACTGGTAACACCATAATTTCTTAACGCCAGCGTATATGTTAACATAATATTCGTAAAGAACCAAATTACGTTAATCGTGCAATAAGTTGTGGGTAATTAGTCAGTCAGTTATTTGTGTATTAATAATAATAATAATCCACGTCTGAACATCCCCCAACAGCTATCGCTACTACGGGGGCATCGACAGGCCCGAATTATCATTATTATGGCCCGAGTCATAATAACCGTAATAATAATGTGTATTAATAACTGATTGAAAGAGCAAGCATTATTTATTCATTCACCACACAACTACACACACAGTCGCAGGTTACAGCGAAAAACATTTATTTTAATTTATCGCACTGCATATACTGTTAGGACCAAGGCCACCCTAGTAATATATTTATTTGAATCAATATTGATGAAAGTATTTTTAAATCAAAGGAAACCAGTATTCTATTTAAGTATTTTATTTTAAATAAATGTTCCAAATGCAAATATTTAATACAGCAAACTTCGGAAAATTTCCAACCCAGCTGGATTTTTGTATACATATTTGATTTGTAGTTAAAACTTGACCGTTTCCAATATATGTCCACACAATATATGTTAATCTGCCTCATGTAAGTAATCCTCACCTTGTTTTTTTTTCGGAAATTCAATACCACTTAAATTTTGATTTGAAAATTCTGTAAAAGGTCTAGCAATTTTATCCCCCGCTCACGGTAGACCATAAAAAAATATTGAAAAAAAAAACGAATTCGAAACAGTGACAAAGTCGTGTATGCGGCATTACCTTATTTCCCATTGGTCTGACAGCAATGAAGGTTAGATTGATATTGATGGGTAGATCTTTCTACACAAATGGTTCTATTCATCTCTTTCGTAGGTGTAACCGTTTTTAATTTCTACTGCTGAAAAGCGTCGACAAGTAGCAACGAACACATTATACAGGGTCATTATAAATGATTGTAGTCGAAGTAGGCCGTGCCAATGTTAATAATTTTGTGCCGCTATACCCAAACAACTGCCAAACGTGAAATAGGTTATGTAACTAAATTAATTTTTGTATGTAGAACAGTGGTATTCCATTCAAATAGAGCGACAACCTGCCATATTTACATTTGATTTCATTGCATACTTCGACTACAATCATTTATAATGACCTATACATATTATACAGGAAATCACAAACCGCATCTTTAAAACGTGCAGGTCGCAGGATCAAGTAGCATTTTATTTTATGGTAGAAAACAATAAAGATGTAGTCAAAAGGTGGCAGTTTTCGAGTTCCTCAGAAGAACAACGTACTTTAGATAAGTACCTCCGCTGTTTTTTTTTTTTTGGGGGATTTTCCAAATTTAATATCGCAGATATTGCATTTTCGCTAGAAAATAAAGTATTACATAAGAGATTGGCAAGAAATAACTCCATATTCATCATTGGAATCACAATCGTATAAAAGAAAAAGGAAATTCTTCTTCAGGAATGATGAAGTTTATTAAAAAGATATATCACAATACCGGTTTCGGGTCACCCCGTCGTCAGTTGCAAACGTCAATAATTGAAAAATACATGCGCGCTATATTATACATTGTCACTAGATACTATGTCTGTTGATAGGCAATGGAAGACTGGACAGACATAGTATCTAGTGACAATGTATAATATAGCGCGCATGTATTTTTCAATTATTGACGTTTGCAACTGACGACAGGGTGACCCGAAACCGGTATTGTGATATATCTTTTTAATAAACTTCATTCCTAAAGAAGAATTTCCTTTTTCTTTTATACGATTATTATATAAGACACTTCTTATCCTTCTGATGGACATATTTCGGAAATGGTAAAGTCTTATCTCTATGCTACTGTCTTTTTTATTATAAAATATTATTCTCTTCGCCTTGGGGAGCAGAAAGGTTGGCCCAGCACCCAAATACGTGATGCTTTTCTAGACCTATTACTTGAAAACGCCAACTCGTAGTGGAACTATGTATACATTTTTTTATGATACATAAAAATTAGACATATTGGAATAACGCTTATTATTCCATATAAAGCAAGATATTGCTAAAAATTCAATTTGGTCATCTTTAACCTTAAATAACTCGCAAGGCAGGTGTGATATCGATTAGAATTTTTTTACACGTTATTTGTAATGCCCGATCAAAGGCATATACAAAAAATCAGCAGGGTTAGAGAAGCTTCAAAAGGTTTATTAATCTAGGATTTTAACTTATGAGGAGACTGTAAATGTCTACTGTTGACATGGTACATCAAATCCTTTTTGTAGTACGATGTATGACTACAGTATGGGCATTTGAATTTCTTTTCTTTTCCACATTCAATCCGCAAATGCTGGTTAAGTGTTTTCTTCGATTTGTAGAATTTCACATTGCATCTATGACATGGATATCGCGTATCATATTTAATAAAATCTAAAAACAAAAAACATGTATAAGTAAATAAAAATTAGACAAAGGATATGGAATAACTGGCTGGTATATAAAATGTAAGTACTTCAAAACGAAATACTAGGAGTGGATTAAAAATATGAAAATAAAACACAAACTCCACAACAATATAGGACAACAAAGATTTATTTTATTGTATGTAGTATTAGTCCAGAACTAATATATAAAATATATAATATATAAACGACATAATTGCATAACAGTAAGTAAATCATATAGTGTATCTTAGAAGTAACGAACCGGACCTGAGCAAGTCGAAAGGATTATTCTAGTATTCTGCTACTTTTTGGTGAGCTTCAATACTAAGTATTTTCATTGGAAAGATGATACTTCATTACGGCCTAAAAGAAATTAAGTATTTTTAAAATATAGACAACGTGAGAAAAAATATATAAAAATATGTTGATAAATTGATCTTGATAAATTGTACCATTGAAAAAGTAATAAGTAAATATGAACATTAAAAAGACTTTTTCCTTAAACTTTGACGTTTCATAACTTTTGTAGGTAATATTCTCCCAATTTTAAACTATATTTCACAAATAAATACGCAAATGCACAAATAAATAAGTTACCTCATGACGGAGAAGTTGAAGAAATGCATATGCTGGAGAATGAAACGATATTAACCTTGTAAAAAGCCCAGGGCTATAACTTGGTAACTAGAAAGGTAAATATAAAGCTTCCAAGGTAGGCTATAGTAAAGCTTACGTATTCTATTCGCTCACGAAACCTTATTAATGCTGCCTTCAGACTAAGGTATGTGCTCAACCTGTGGAAGGTGGCAGAGGTGATGATGATACTAAAGCCAAGGAAACCTCCACACGAAACTACGTTTTATAGATCTATCTCATTGCTGCTCATCATGTCAAAAATCTTTTAATTACACAATATTTTGAAGATTGTTACAGATCTTTAGTTAGGATTTCGGAACAAGTACTCGACTATTGACCAACAGAATAACCAACATTATTGAAAAGCGTTAGAGGAAGAAGGCACGTTGAGCAATCTTCCTAGATGTGGCAAAGGTGATGCATGCTCTGTTCTCAATGATAACCTCCATAAGGACATCAATATGGAGTTTGTGTAGAAAGAATACAAAACAACGCAAGGAGTCACGAAGAAAGGTTTCGTCATCACGTAAACGTTGAAGCCATCCAGCTCCTCGATAACACCGGATGGATCAGAATACTAAGAGAAGCCATTGAAGTGTTAAAAATAAAATAAAACCTTCAAAAATACTTCAAAATGTATTTACCATCAAAGCGTAAATGGCAATATTTTTCTTAAAACTGTATTTGAGAGTATTTGAGAGTATTTGAGTATTTGAGTATTTGAGAACATGTGGAAGTTATGCAACTTTATGCAAAGTTATGCAATGTTATGCAATGTTATGAAACATTATACGAAGTTATGAAACATCAAAGTTTATTTCGCATTTCGCAGGAAGGGGAATAAATAAAAAAATAATCTTCTCTAAATGGATTTAAATGGATTCGAACCAAGATGAACGAATTTGGAATGAATTAAACTGAGATGTAAGTTCTTTCTTTACCTGCTCCGGATGTACCCTGCTAAAATGACGTCTCATATTGAAAACACGGGTCGTTTTATATCGACAGGAGTCACAGTACAAAATAACCTTAGCGTTACAATCTTGAAATTGGTGTGATCTTAGGGTAGCTCTATTCTTGTACTGCCTATGACAATAGCGACAAGTATTCGTCCTCTCCCATTCATCTACCATCCCTAAAATCAAACGAGTATAAGCTATAAAGAAGATGAATAACCAGAATAACCCAGAATAAACAAAACAACCCTCACCTGCAAAACTCTAAACAACACTTAGTAACCAAAGTGATAACACAACTCTTCATTGATATTATTTATTCTTTATAAAAATAAACTAAACATAAATTCTATAAACATAACAGTTTCCTATTTTATAAACATTTCACTTATAAGATATCCGTGTGTCGTTTTCTTGAACGTCTGCTACAACCCAAGGCGATCTGGTGTTTCTTCAGGAGATGTAACCTGTTCTCGTAAGACCTTTTCGACACGTGACCACATATCGAACATTCGTAGGTTCTTCGGCTGCAATCCTGCGACATATGTGCCCTGAGTGTATTTTGATTCTTATA
This sequence comes from Melinopterus prodromus, assembly GCA_964023965.1. Taxonomy (NCBI): domain Eukaryota; kingdom Metazoa; phylum Arthropoda; class Insecta; order Coleoptera; family Scarabaeidae; genus Melinopterus; species Melinopterus prodromus. Next base: position 87,908,784 of record OZ030390.1, read on the forward strand.
ACATTTTCCGCAAGATGTACACTGTAAGTTCCCCGAACTGTCCGTGGAGTCATTGTGTCCTAAAACAAATTAATAATGTGAACACTGGAGTTATGAATAAGGCATTTATTCCATAAACATTGACGTAAACATTCTTAAAGCTAGTACAGAATACAGTAGACACATCAAATAATATATTATTATACAAATTATTTCATTTGTTGTGTTTTTAAGATGGTCCATATAATCAGGGGCTCTCAAATCTGGACGGTGATCTTCAAAAGACATTTACTATTTTTAACCGATTTTTATAATTGTTTTATTGCAAATCATTGGCATTACATGACTAGACAAAAAGGGACAAGGATCACAACAGACAAATTCAGATAAAAAACAAATTCATAGTGATAATTTGTACTACAAGATGGCAATACTTGCCTATAAGTAGACAAGATTCGTCAGGTACAATTTATTTGAATTTTGGTAACATCTTTCTCTGCAACAGCCGATGTGACAGTTAGGCCATTTTTAAGTTAGTTTACTTATTGTTGCAATTCATCATGAATAGATTGACGCCCGAGGAACGTTTCCAAATTGTTCAAATTAATTTTGAAAAACACGTTGCAATTCGAAAGAGATCACATTACATGCGTTTTATGGTGCTCATAATCGTCCTTCAGAGCGATTCATTCGAGAAACTGTTGATCGTTTTCGCAATACGTTTCCTCCACTCGACAACAGTGTTACAACCAACAAACCTTAGTCGGCCACTACCTTTCACGAGAAATTCTGTGAAGAACGTCATAGTGAACGGTGAGCGATACAGACAGACATGATTACCAACTTTTTCGTGCCTCAATTGGAAGGCATTTATGTTGCAGAGATGTGGTATCAGCAGGGCAGCGCCACATGCCACACAGCGCGCGAAACAATTAATTTACTGCCAGAGATATGTGACCTACGATCAATTTCACGAAATGGACGTGATAACTGGCCACCTAGTTCGTGCGCCGTTAAACTATTTTCCATTTCGCATTTTGGTATTATGTTTATTACATAGCACTCTTTCCCTTATGGACACTAGGGTGGTTATTTTTATTTAGGAAACGCCGATCCACTCCAAATCGTTTCCAAATCAAAAAAAAACCTTTGTTTTTGCGAAATTTTGATTTTTTAATGATGCCTTTCGATGCCTCTAATTTACATGGGGAGAAGAAATTTTTTGGTACTTTTCGAATAATTGTTCGGGGCTTAGGAAAACTTATGCTAAAGTTATAGGACTTACAGAGGACTTTTCAAGCAAGAATTTGACTTAATATACATATGGAATTGACGTCCCAATCCACCCCGGTGTCCTGAAAACTACCCAAATCAAAAAATTGACCGTTCTAATCATTTCATTATTTTTTTCTCATAGAAGTTATTACTATAAGTGTTGTGGAATGTTTATAAACATTTGTCAGTTAATTTCTATTTGGTTAAACAAATTCTATTGCTTCTATAATTCGCTTTTTTCGAAAATCCGTCTGAATTCTGTCTCCTGAGTTCGAAATAGCAGTTGATTACCTTAGAGGGACATTATTCATTAAACAATTTCTTCCTATTGTTTAAACAATCAATTATAATTCATTTTCAACTTTTTTCTAATTACGGTAGAAAAGTCAGTTTATTTGTGAAATTAACTTTCATGTTCGAAATATCTAGTCTATATTATCTGCATCTGTTTAAACGGCATTTGTTTAAACAAATGCTATTTCTTGAAACATTTCTTTATGCAATCCCCTTAAATAATTTTTTTGTTGATCGGTCTGGCCAATTGTTATTCTGCAGTGACATCATTTATATATTGGGATGATTTCCAGTGTTTGAATAATAAAATAATATTCGTTTTCAATACTTCATCAAATTAGAGTACAGGGAACAGTTTCCAGACAGTAACAAATCAACATTTTCTTGCGACACACAGTGGTAGGAAATCAGAATAAGAAATGGAAAGAGAAATGGGATTAATAAAATTTGATGAATTTTTCGAATAAATGATATTGAAAACGAATAATATTTGGAAATGGAAATCATCTCAAAATATAAATGCTTGATAAATCACTTGAGAATAACAGTTAGCCAGACCGATATAAAAATAATAATTTTAAGTGAATTACAAACAGAAATTGTTTAAACAAATAGAATTTATATAATCAAATGTGAGTTTAGTAGATAATATAGATATTAGGTTTGTTAGATACCACCAACATGAAATTTATTAGTTAATTTCACAAAAAAAACTGACTTTTCTAGCATAATTAGAAAAAAGTTGAAGAAGAATGAAAAAAGTTGAATAATTGATTGTTTAAACAATAGGAAGAAATCTTTCAATGAATAATGGCACTGTAAGATAATAACTTGCCATTTCGAACTCAGAAATCAGAATACAGACTGATTTTCGAGAAGAATAAATTATTTAAACAAATAGAATTTCTTTAAACAAATGCTAATTAACTGACAAATGTTTATAAACATTCCAAGCTTATCGTAATAATTTCTATAAGAAAAAAGTGACTGAAACGATTAGATGGATCAATTATCTGAAGAATGTAAATTTTTTTCATTTAAGGCTCGTTTTTAGGGCTCTATGGGGATGGCTTCGGGGCGTCGAATCAAATATGTATAATAGGTCAAAGTCTTCCTTGGAAAGTCTTCTACAAGTCCTTAAGTAATCTATAGTTTTCTCATACCCGAACAATTATTTGAAAAATATCAAAAAATGTCTTCTTCCCATGCACATTTAAGGCCTCGACCAGCACGGTTAAAAATCAAATATTCAACAAACAGAAATTACGTGTCCACTTTTTTTGGATTTGGAAACGATTTGGGGGGATCGTTGCTTTATAGCATCACAAACATTTTTGCCATGCATTTTTGAACCACCCTAATGAGCACCCGTCTGCCATACAGCAAGGTAAAGTTAAACAACTGCCCCCCTTCCGATTTGAGCTGGATACGCCCCTGGCCACATGTCTACGTTGATAAACCAGAAACACTTGAGCACTTGGAAGCCAAAATTCGACGAGTGATTGCCGAAATGCAGCCTGAAGTACTGCAAAAGTGTGTGAAAATTGGACCTCTAGGTGGCTCCAAGTTCGCGCCAGTCGTGGGGGCCACATGTCCGAAATCATATTTAAATGTTAATGCCAAACAATTATCTTTGACATAAAAAACAATACACAAATATAGAAATAAAAATTTGTGTTTAATTTCAATTTAAAGTTTTCCGCCTCTAAAAAAAACATTTACATACCATTCGGTATGCGATCATAAAGTAATAAAAAAAATCAATATTATCAAATAACTGTGACATCTCTAATGATACATATGTAGCGGCGACACCTTTGTACTAACAAAAAATATACAAAAATCCAATAAATAAGATATTTATTACAAGTCACAAGTTACAAAAGTATAACAGAATTTTCAAATTACAGTTCACTCTCTTAGCTTTCTGTGACGCCGTGCTTATTCAACATGTGCATCTTCAGGTGGTATTTCCGTTTACATCGGTAATCGCACAGTCGACAAAATAAAATGGCCGCCTGACAATCTTGGATCATATGTGCTCTGAGTGTGTTCTCGTTCTTGTACGACTTTAAACAGATTCGGCAGACGTATTGAGAAAATTCATTAGATGGCGCTTTAACCATACCTAAAAATATCGAATGTTTTGAATGAGCCAAATATTGAAATTAGAAACATTAGGTTTTAATGCTGTAGGTATATAATAATCCACATATATACGATCATGTAAAGATTCACATAGTTAAATTTTATTAAATGAAATAGTAAAAAGCTTTTATGAAGATAGTTAGGTATGTAGCAGAACATTTATTATACAACTACAAAATAATACTGAAACTACAAGTTGAAAGTTCGGAATAGATCAAATTTACATTGTTTCAAAGTTATGCTTTATGTTTTGTTTTCATGTGTATTTTTACATTGTAACCACGATTGCTCTGGTAATCGCACATGGTGCAAAATAGCAACTTTGCTTTTCCGCAGTCAATGCTCTGATGAGATCGCAAGCAGTGGACGTTCTTATACACTTTCTTGCACTTTTCGCAGATAACACCTAAAAACAAAGCAAATTAATCACGATAGTTAATATAATTTAGAAGCAAAGAGGGAGCAGCCAGATACGTTATTTGGGCAAAAGAAATACAAGCAGTAATAGCGCAAAAGTCAACAGTTTGATAAAGTTAAGTTTGTAGTATGGCAATATTGGAAATATGATTATTACGAAAAAGAAGTAAGGAGTACCCATAAAGAGGAAAAGATTTCGAGTCTATGAAGGACAAGGAAATAACACGAGCCATTTTTTTTTTCAGGAATAGATTAGAATTTTGCGCGGAAGATTGGGGACGATTTCACAAAATTAGTTATGTCATGTTAGTTTGCTTCATGGTAGTTTATCATTGACAATGGACATCAGCTTAAAGAGGGGTGTTAAAAATACAGAGTTATCTGATGTCAACTGTCAACTATTAATGATTGTTTTATAATATAAGTATTGATGGTCAGGCGGAAGTATCGACCCAATACTTGTTGGCAGTCAAAAAAGTAATATCTGGGAAAAGGGTCATGAGCCAGTGGCAATAACAGTCAGACTTCTTTCGACGTTTCGCACTTACGTACTTCATCAGGAAAATCTCTACAAAAACATTTGTAATAGCTAAGCACTATTAAAAGTTATCTACTACTTACAAGTTATAATGAAACAGCGAAGAAACCGAACATGACGCGTTTTTTTCTTGGGAACCGGTGACATAACCTCACAACTTGTTGACACTACTATAATGGTTGTCATTCAAGAGGAAGCCAGTGTGTTTAATAACAGTTTTAATTGAGTCACAGCAACAATTGATAAAATTAACACTTAACACACACACAATTAACATTCTGAAATATGAGGAAGCGCCGACAATGGCGTGTCGTTGGTATATGAATAAAAATAGAACATTGAAATGAAATGGCGTCCGTCAGTTGGAGCGCCACCTGTTGTGTGAACTTTGAAGTGGATTTGAAAATAGGTTTGATACTTGACTAATTTAATGAATGTTTATGGTTGGTTTATTTCGAGTTTTATATAATTCAATAAGGTTGGCATAAATATTACTTAATCCTGCCACATCAGTTCGATAGTTGACTGTATTGCAAGAGGCTCTAATGTGGAACATTTCCAGGAAACACCGGCCATAGCACCCCTGTTCAGTTGCTAATATTATAACATTGTTAAAGTCGAAATTGTGATTGTTGTGTAAAGCATTAGCAGCCAATGCACACGCGTCACGTTTAATTCTGATATTGCTGTTATGCTTGGAAAGGCCTTTGCAAAGCCATTGTTTTGTCTGGCCCACGTAATGACCAGGGCAGTCCTGAAGGAGTTTTTGATTTGAGTTTTGAGTAGAGCAGGCTGGCCAAGAACGGTTGATAGCAGCCCAACTTTACTGTGTCACTTTTAAAGATAACTTTTATTTTGTTGGTTAAACCCCAATGTGAGGGAACCGGAAACATCTCACTGATGAATTATCGATGAGTTAGTCCTCAGCAGGCTGATTGACCGAACTGTGAACGGACCCCCCTCATCGTTATTACCAGTTGGGACGCCTTGTGAACATTGTGGTCAGCCAGCTCTACCGTAGGAGCGGTAAGTATGTCAGTACGTTGTATGTTCAGAACGTTTATCTTCAAATAAAGCTGATTTACACCTACAATTTGTGTTTTTCCACTGCAAACCTTAACACATAACCTCGAAATGACGCATGACCCCTCGAATCTGCAAACTGTAAATCGGCGGTAATTATAAGAACTATTGCATTTGAGCACTGTTAATTGTGCATTCCCTCTTTTCATTGTAGCCTGGCCCGACGACGAATTGTAATTTTTCGAAACCTGGTAACCACAAGAACTAATAAATAACAAACATCATCGGATCACGCAATAGTTTTATTTTCCACAGCGTGGATCAAGTCATACGTATCACACAGAAACCAGCAAGTAATTGTAAACAAAATGGGATTAGAAGGATTGTCATCAGCCACTGAAAACTTTGTTGGATTCCCTCAAGGCAGCATTTTGGGTCCTTATCTCTTTCTTATCTTTATAAATGACTTGAGTAACATTATAGACTCAGATGGAACAGCTATCACCTGCTTTACTGATGATACAAATCTTTTGGTGGCAGATAGAGACGTCAATGAATTGAGAGGGAAATGTGAGGTAATTTATAATAAAGCGGAATCTTGCTTCAACACTAATAGTATAAAAATAAATGACGATATAACCATGGTATTAATATTTAAAACTAGCAACAGAAGAGATAATATAGCAAAAGTTGATCTGGGGGGGGGGGGAAGAATTGGAAGTGGTAAAAAAGACCAAATTTCTGGGAGTAGTGATAGATGATTCCATAAAATGAGATGGACACACGGGCTATTTAAATAAGAAACTCAACAAAATTTGCTTTGCCATTAGAGTTACAAAAGATTATGTCGAACCGGAGGCCATAGGAACTCTTTACTTTGCCAACTTTGAATCTATGTGCTTAGATACGGTGTAATTTCTTTGGGGGTTGCTCCAGCGCATGTGCTTTATTTAATGCACAGAGGAGAGTATTGAGAGTAATGCTGGGACTGAAATTCTGGGAGAGCTGTAGGGGAAGATTCAAAGAGCAAACAATTTTACCCAGATACAATATACATATTTAACAATGTTTTTTGTTTATACACAAACACAAACAGTTGTTTGTTCCTTTAAACGACAGCACTAGAACGCGCTACTACATCACTCGGTGGAAATGGAAAACGTGCAGGAGAAACTAGAAAGTTCTTTTTTGATAGATCTTTTTATGAAAGTATTCTTTCATGTCAATAAAAAAACGTTGCATATGTTCATCGGTTTAGTTTTCAATAGGCAGCCGCTGATTATATATTTCACTCTTTCGCCAGAGTTTCAAATCCAATCTTCAAATACTACTGATTCTAAACGGAATGGATTGGTTCGTCAGTGTGTGATAGAGAGCCAGCAACCTGTTATACAACTAACTAAAACAGCTAAAAATAAATCGAACAAAAAAATCAAACAACCGTCTTTACTATTGTTAAATCGTACCAATTATTGTTAATAATTACTTACCTGATTCTATCAGCGTAATTTCAGTAAACTGAACATCGATTTATATTAAACAAGTCAAGCAAACTAACAAACAAATTATATTACCTTTATTATTTTCTCGCACTAATATTATCATAAGATAAAAATTAATAAAAAATATTAATAATAATTCTATAATCCCGAAACCTCAATGAACAGCGGATCAATTCCTGGAATATCCACTTTATCATTGTGCTTACTGAGAATGTGGCCAGATAGCGAATTCTTTTGTGAGAAGCTTTTTTCACAGAGATGACAGACAAATAGTTTTTTTCCTTGGCATTCGAATGTTTGGTGTCTGGTCAGACTTCGTTTGTGGAGGTAATTCTTCTTACACGTTGGACATTCAAAACCACCTAAAATAATAAACACAAACTGAAATATATACCATTTATATATCACGAGAAATATAGACACAAGAAATGCCAGTTAAACATCAATTTTAACTACTCTCAGGTCGGATTTTACCAACAAAAGATAAATAGGTATTGGCTAGAGAATTAACGCTTTGGGGTTATCCAAAGCATAGCTATTTAGCTCTGCTTGATGAAATCATACCTTAAAACAAAAAGAAAATCAGCAAAAACATCGTTATTTTTTTATTGCTAAAATTTTATTATGGCTAGAAACGGCTCAGTAAAACCGTACAATAATTACAATACTTATTTGATATTTGAGACGCAATAAAGTATTAGCGTAATGAGCTGAAAATAAAAATAGAAAAGAACAAGTTGGGAGAAGCGTCGCTTAATTTAACTATAATTCGCTTAATACAAAAGTGGTCTGAAATATTATTGTTTAAAACTTCTTCAAATGGTCTTTGCGCTCATATGCAGGTACGACTTGAGAGTTTGAGATACTCGGCTGGCATTTTGTAGTACCGAAAGTAAAACATAATTGGAACAAAATTTTGCAGTAGTGCTGGTATCAAATAACCAGCAAAGTTGTTATAAGATTTCAAATTGAAAGTGAAAAATCTGGCAAACTGATGAAAAAGTAGCCATAAAAGCCAGTGTTCTAAGTACAGCAATAGCAGGGAGTAAGATAAAGCAAAAACGTATTAAGTAAAATATAGGACATCAGTGGACAGCCGATTACGTAATTAAGTACTTAGTTTTAAGAATTCACATATAAATTAATGCTTAAATTGTTAGATTTGTTTCATAATGCATCTTAAGCTTATTAATAAAAAAATAATTAAAAACATACACAGGTGTAAGTTTGCAACACGAAAAATTTATCTATTTCTACTGTATATTATCTTAACATTTTAGAGTAATATTCTATGTGCAGTTACAACGTAAACAAAATGACATTCTGACAAAACTTTCATGTATTCCTTAAGTAAATGCTTATTTGTCTACGTTTGTCGGAATATACTTGTGAATAAGTGCAACGTGAGTGATTAAATTGCCCTTCTGGTAAAACATTCTTCCACAGTCAGCGCACGTAAAATTTTTTTCTCTTCCACATTGGTATTTCAGATGTGTCACTAGAGAAGACTTGTGCTTGTAGGTTTTGTTACAGGTGGTACAACTGAAACGCTCTGAAACAATATATCATTATTAATATGGCAGTTTAGAAATAATATTCTGTAATGTAGAGTGTTTTTAGTTTTCTATAGTTAAATGTCAAATCAAACTATATATATGGAGTGCAATGTAAAAAATAAATAATATCAGTTAATTTCAAATAAAATTTATTCGTAGCTAAGACGGATTCTAAGACATAGTTACATTTTTTAAACGCAAGTTCAAACACGCTTGTTTCATTAACTTTTCCTAATGAAGTGATGGTACACTATGGAAAGGAAACAAATATTTGTTTTGGGTCTACAGTATTCCTTAAAGTGTTTGAGATTTTGCTTCATTAGTCGTAGAAAACAGCATCTTAAGAATCACATTATTTCTGTATCATAATATTAGATATCTGACAAACATCAATCCAACAATCTCCATTCCAAGAATATCGATTTTCTTATGGGTAACACTCTGTACATGTTGCGATTTTTATTATCTACGTATTTTTGCACATATACAACTACTGGCATATTTACGTCGATTCTGACACAATAAACAACTATTATGTCCTACAAGATCATAAAGTGACATATTACATCTTAGATACCGGGGGAAAAACTGCTTCTTAACGCCAGCGATGGCGTTGGAGTCTTAATGCCCACGTGGGCATTAAGGGTTGTCATGGTTATATGTCAAATATATCAAATATTTGTCATTCAAATCGTAAATTTTAAGTCATCAATGTCAATTATATGGTCAATTATTGGCGATTAAGGTTATAAGTTTGACAATTAATTATCTGTATTTTCACTCAACTCCGAATTGTTTGTATTGTTATTCAACTCCGTAGATATGCATGTCACTTGATAACGTCAAAATAATTATTAATATTATTCAAACGGAGGAATAAAACCATTGTAGGACATAAAATATTGTATACACCTCGGGCATTACTTGATGTTTATACCCTCGGGCGACTTAAAAAGCTCTCGGGCCATAAACAACCGTGTAATGCCCTTGGTACATAAATAACTATTTCGTTTCTTTTTTAAAAAATCTCATTCTAAGCATCTAGTAAAATACAACATAATTTAAGGGATCTGATTCTACATCACAAACATTGTGAAGAATATCTCGGTACTAAATTCTGTTTGAAATAGTTTATTTCATTTGTATTTAGCAAGTTAAACAACACCAAATTACATAGCATTTACTTGATAACACTAAAAACGTTCTGAAATAAAATAAAATAACGAGTATTACAAATAACAATCCTACAATCTGGGTGATCTCTATAGTTTGCGGATAAATTCCTGGTTTATCATTTTATAGCGGATGCTTTTTGATAATATGGTTAACAAGAGAACGCCTTTGTGTATAGTTCCTGTTACAGTGATTACAGACAAATAATTTTTTTCCATGGCATTCGAATCTTCTGTGTCTGTACAGGCTTCGCTTATGGGCGTAACTCTTCGGACATGTGGGGCACTTGTGCAATAACCCTAAAATAATAAGATTTTAAAAATTTATATCATTTAGTTATCAGAAAAATATGTAGGGTAAAGTCAAGCACATACATAATTCTATTATATGGTATCCTCTCATTTATACCTCGGTAATTTAAATGACCAATAATTAACAAAAGCAATTGTTTATTAAAATATCATGTAATTAAAATTCTGTGGATTACGATACAACGACAGACTACAATTTGCACTTTGTAAAACATTATAGGATACACAAGGAAATATAAAAGTAATCATTACTACTAGTGCCTCGTCACCATATGATGAAGTAAAGCTTTCTTCTGTGTGTAGCTTCTTTCGCAGTAATCACAGTGAAATAATCTTCTGCCTTGGCATTCGTATTTTTGATGTCTCCATAGGCTTTGCTTGTGCACGTAGCTCCTGTTGCAACTAGTGCAAGTAAATTCGCCTGAAAATAAAAAATAAACTCTCAGATAAAAACTTAATTTATTGATTTAGTCGACAAATAGCAACGTTTTACAGAGAACATACGTATATGGCGAGCTTTTTTTGGACGTAGTACCTACTACCTACACACCATAATTAGAAGCATAATTTCATGGGCTTTTTTTTTCTGGCAGCAATTTCTGCTATTTTATCTGCAGTTATCAGGAAAGTCAGTTATGATGAATAAAATCGAATTGTTCCGTTATGGTACAACCTCGTTAATCCGAACAATTACATGCAAGGCTACATATGGCTCTAAAATGGCATAATAACGTTGAGTGAAGGTTAGGTTGCGTAAGTATTGCATGAAATAACTGCAATACAAGATTATTCAGATTTAACGTGTGTTTGGATCTACGAGGTTTCACTGTATTAAAAAATATATAATATTATAGCTTTGTAGATAATTGTGTTGTATAAATAGCCTTTTCAATATTTTTGGCTGGGATCTACCAGAAAGTAATTGGTTAAAACGTCAGAAAGAAAAAGACTGTATTATCTATTCCAATTTTGTTATATAATATGATATATATATTAAATGGGTCAATACAAAAATTAAATGAAAGACATCTCTCAGGTTATAATAGTAATGTTTATTCGTAAAGTGTATTCTATATTACATCTGTACATTTTTCGGAAGGTACTTGTGAACAAGCCCAACATGCCTCAAAAAATTTCCCTTCCGGTGAAACATTTTCCCGCAATCATTGCAAATGAAACTTTTCTTGCCTCCACATTCGAATTTTACGTGATTATACAGAGAAGATTTGTGTTTGTAGGTTATCTGGCAGGCCGCACAACTGAAATGAGCTAAAAAATGTTTTATATTAATATAGATTCAAGAAAAAAATGCATACGAATTAGTTATTGCAAATAATACTCGGGATTTTATTTTAAGAAGTTTATTAAATCACAAACCACGTCAACAACCACTATTAAATACACATTTCAGATATTCTATTTAATATATAGAATCAAGTAAGATGAGAGCACATTTTAAAAAAATCGCTTAGATTTTAAAATAAATTTTAATCACATCATACTTTCACCAGCGGAACAAAAAGATACATACACTTAATATTTGGCAAAACAAACAAAATTTTATATTGAGACGAATCGACAATTGAAATGTTTAGAACAGAGGATGAACTTGAGAACCAGACCAAAACATCTTTTTGGTTGTGTCTGTATAATAAGCTGCAATCCATTTTTAATTGCAGTACCATGTAATAGTGCATGGCAAATAGGTTAGGTGGCAAGTAAACAATGTAAATCTAATGATGAAGAGAAATAGAGAAATCAATAAATTACTACATCATCAGTTATAATTCGATTTTGCCTTTATTATCTTACATTGGATTTATACGCTTTTCTAAAAATTAGTCACTCTAGCTCTTCAAGCATTGCTTTACAATGGATGCGCACGTTGGTAGTGAAGACTAAGACTTGAATTTCGAAAATACGTTTTGCCACACTTGGAGCATGCGAACTGTGGACCCAACTCGCACTCCAATGCTTGGTGACTCTGTAGATCGGCCGGGCTATTAAAGGTCCTCAGACATGTACGACACGTGACAGTTTCTAAAATAAATCATAGATATAATATAACTAACATTTTCAAAATAACTGATGGGGATTCCACGTGGAAAATACTTGCCTATTGCGTTCACTTTGTGAACTACATTCACGTGAGCTTTCATATTACCCTTGCGATGAAATCTCTTGCCACATACAGGACACTCAAACTGAGGGTCAACTCCGCATTCAAACCTTAAGTGTTTATTGAGAGCAGGTCTTTCCTTGTATGATCGTGGACATTTGTGACAACGAAACCGACCTGAAACATATATTATTATAAGTATATTCTCATATTCAGCGATAAGGAAACACAAAAATATGATGTCCATTTTCTATGGCCTACCAGATTACACAACTGCTCTTCTATATTCTATTCGTGCTCTACTATAAAATTTGTTTTCTACAATAGTTACCTACTGAATTGTTACTCTTATTGAGTATGAGTAATCGGATAAAATGTGAACAACATTTATTCATTGATGTATAATAATGTTTTTGATTTCCTTAAAATGTAATTACATGCGTATATACTATAAAAATAAAAAAAAAATATTACATTCCAAAACCCCGTAACACAGACACTCCAAGGCCTACAATTTTAGGTAAAAATTGTGCACTAGTAGTGATCCCATAACACAAATTAAAATGTACCACAAAATCTACCAAGTTCACTGTTCTAATCACAGAAATATGTCTATACATGTAAACGAGTTCTGAAACAATTGCATGCCAGTAAAATGTTACAATAGTAAAATAGGTAAAATAATGATTTTTATATAGTTATTCGAGAATTTGTTAAATTTAAGTAAATGAACTTTTTTCACCAACGTGTTTCCATGGCGATCTTCTTAAATATCGTCTATTAGTTCCATATTTACTTATATAAAACTTTGCACAAACAATGATCGTCAGTAATATACAATTTGACGGATTCAACGTCATAAACTGTCACCTACGTCAACAAATATCAGAATAAACTAACTTTAATAAAGTTATTTCTTTAACTATAGGGGCACAATTGAACAAATCGCTATACAGCACTCGTGAGAAACCACTTCACTCACTTGTATGTCATATCCGACATATGAATGAGCGAAAACACGTGGCTTCTTCACTTTTACGGTAATATACTATTTGTTTACAGTCGTTGCTAGGTAGCGATGATTAGTAGCGCAAAAGAAACTTGCTGAAAAATTCTGAAAGATTTTTATTGAACGTAATAAATATATAAACCTAATGTATTCAAGCACGTATCTCGTTTTGGAGGTTATGTTTATCTTTATGCAGACATTAGATTTAACCAAGGTATACCTTCAAAGCTAATTTTTCGCACGAATGGGGTTTAAGTAAAGTAATTTAACATATTTACTGATATAAGGCATTTTTGCAAATACACAATAATTAATAGTAATTACATTAATATATATCTACAGATGGCAAAAACTTCACAACAACGTGATGACCAACGTTTGTGGCACACATCGCATCGTCTGGGAGGGGCTTTACACGTTTTTTTTTTTTAATTTTGGGACATAAGTTTCATATAAAGTTCAGGAAGAAATTTAGAAAACGTAACCGTAACTATGATTACCAACAGTTTTTATTAAGCCATACTTACCAAAAACCGTCCGTTATGAACGTAAAGAACAAAAGGTCTCTTCGTTTTTTAAGGTATTCAACCACTGTGCAACTAAAAATACAAAATTAAATTATATGCGCGCTACTACTAAGAAATTATAGTAAAAATAAGACGACACAATATAAATCCATAATTTATTTAATCAATGATTGTTACATCTACAAATTTGCCAAAAACATTGCGTAATATATGATTAATCCGACTAATCAATATTTAGATGTTTTTGATATTTTCTTCCACACTAAAATCTTGACATTTTAACATAAAAATTGCATGTATCCTTCACGGTAACGTCAATTTCATGCTGCTGTGAGCTTTGCAACGATTCTGCAGGTGGAACTTCAAACCATGTTTTCTCCTGAACGTTTTCAAGCACGTGTCACAGCGAAATGACTCTACAAGTACAAACACGCTAATTCACATTATATGTACTTGAAATACCATTTGATATGCTTGCCTAACGGTCCTCGTCCGTGCATGTATTTGATATGACAGTTTAGGTTATTCTTTTGGGAAAATCTTCTCCCACATTCGTTACAACGAAATTGAGGTTCACGGCCGCACTTATATTGTTGGTGATTTTTAAGTGAACTTTTTTCCTTGTAAGTTTTTGGGCAATTCTGACAACGGAAACGACCATCTGCATCGGCAACTAAAAGAATACTAACTATATTATTTTCTTAAAATGACCATTTAAGATACTATTTTCATGTCAGATAAGACAAATGATAATTTTAAGAAGACAAATCAAACCGTTTTATTACTTTTATTAATAAGATAACAATAGAGTCAACAATGACAAAATTATTTGTAAGAAATAACTATAATTCTTTCACTTATATTATAATATGATCTATTTACACATTTCAGTATCGCAACGTATCCGTTTCGAATCAGTGATATAAAAGAAAAACTAGTGATATTGTTGTTACCACCTAGACATGGTACGACTGATGTGTGTATATAGACCATCATGAGTAACTTCAGCGCAACTTAGACAATATCCAGGCTCGTTAGGACATGTTGTGCAGACGTAAATTGTGTCCTTTCGTGTTCTTCCTTTTTGATAACAAGATTTACACATTTTTCTTCTAGTTTTTCCATTGTTACTTCGGCTATCTCTCCGTGATAAAATGTGTAGACGTTCATGCTTTACAACTGCAATTCGAAAACAATAAAATAGTATTGGGGCAACACGAACACATTTTGTTAGGTGACAATATTGAAGAATATTTATTAATATTACAGTAAATGAGGAATCGTTTGGTATATTCTTCATGTTAGTATGCCTTCCGATTTTTTAGGAAATGAAAATTTGAATAGAACTATATTATTTTTGTGATAAACAGGACCAACCAGATGGTGCACCATTGCCGTGTTTGCTGATGACACTGGCATCACGGCAATATATACAAATGTTGAAGCAACAACACCAAAACTGCAGAATACTGTCAACAATATTATAGTGATTGGAAGCAACGATGGCTAATTGCATTGAACAAAAACAAATCCGTTCACATATATAACAAGCGAATACAATACAATGCAGTGCAAAAACCTAGGTATGATGCTGGCCACCAAGCTTCAATGGAAAGCGCATGTTAAAAAGAAACGAGACGAACTGGGCATAAGATACAGTTTACATTATTCTTTTGGGAAAATCTTCCCCCACAACGAAATGGGGATCACAACCGCAATTATATTTTAGGTGATTTTTAAGTGAACATTTTTCTTTGTGACTTCTTGAGCAATTTTGACACCGACCTTGGAAACGGCAATCTGCATCGGCAACTAAAACAACACTAATTATATTATTTGCTTTAAATTGATCATTTAAGTTACTGTTTTAATATCAGATACCCAATCAGTCATGGACCAGAAATGTTCCATAATGAGATAAATTTCGCCCACACTACAGAATTACTTTTACATCACACAGGCAGACAGAATAAAGATAAATCAAATTTTGGGTAGCCAAATGATATTTTTAAGTAGTCAAATCCAAACGTTTTATTAACTTTTATTAATAAGATAACAATTAATTTAACTATGAAAAAATAAATTCCAAATTAGTATAAAAATATCTAAACTAGCATTCTTTCACATCAGGGTGTTTCAGAAATAACGTATAACCTTGAAGAAGCATATGCCCGAGGACGTAATAAATATGTTTTGTTAAATAACGTATGGTGTAACTTAACACATTTTTGCGGAAACTAATAAAGAAAAACGGAGTACCACCTTGTTCAGCGCAAGAAAATCGTCGACATGCTACCGCAGTACTGCAACTGGGACAAAACATCGCTGCTTGCAAAATATCGGTCTCTCTCTGCACTGGCGGTTCTCATTTACAGTGACATTAACCTGTTCACATCATCGTAGTTAGCTGGTCATTCCTTTATCCACAGTAAGAATCTTTTTAACCGTGGAAACTTAATGTGGGTGTGTTTTGTGTAGTACGATTTCTTTAATACAAGATTGTTAGAACTTAAAACTTAAAATACATTTATACGTTATTTGACCAACATTACTCCTCTGGCCTCGACGGATATGCTTCTTCGATGTTAGCAGTTATTTGTCAAACAACCTGTATTATGCTCTATTTACATATTTTCCTATCGTAACGTATCCGTTCCATATCAGTAATATTTTAAAAAACTATTTTTATTCTTGTCACCGCATTGCTATGGTCTACGACTGATATGTGTATATAGACCATTATGTGTGACTTTGGCGCAGCGTAGACAATATCCAGGCTCGTTAGGGCATGTTTTGCAGACGTAAATTGTGTCCCTTCGTGTTTTTCTCATTTCATAACAAGATTTGCACATTTTTCTTTTGATTCTTCCATCGGGGGTTCTGCTATCTCTTCGTGATAAAATGTGTTCAGCCTGTAGACGTCCTTGCCTTACAACTGCAATTCGAAAATAATAAAATAGTACTGGCAACACGAATACTTGCTTTAGGATATTCTTCAGGTTATGTGATTATGCGATTTTGGGGAAATTATGTAATCTGTGATGTTTAAAATAGAATCCCTAATTATTTTTGTAATACTTTTTTCTTTATCAAATAGAACTACTACACAGCGTATGAAAGCAACTACTGCACAAAAGGCATCGAAGATGAATTTATGGTAAACATTCAACAAAGAAAATTGATTACAGTTGGAATATTTGGTATTTCCTCCTGCACAACGACCTTAGAAAACTGTGATATGATTTAATTTTTGCCAATCTCTGGAATTATAGCTGCTTATTCCTGACCTAAGCGACATATCCCCAAATGCTTCTTTAATATATTCTTTCTCCTGAACGTTTTCGATCATTTGTGGTATACAAATAACTCTACAAGATAAAAAGCGACAATGAAAATTGAATATGTACACTTAATATTTGATATCCTTACCTAATCCGTACCTATCCTTACGCCATGCATAAATTGAATATAAGTACTTAGATTACTCTTCTGGGAAAATTTTCTACCAGATTTATTGCAAACAAATAGGGGGTCAAAGCCGCATTGGAATGTCGGATGCTTGTAAGAGATCTTCGTATTTGTAATTTCTTTGAAAATTCTGGCACCGGAAGCGCGGCGAATGGCATCAGCATCTACAATATAATGTTATTATGTACACCTTTCTTTATTTTTTTTGGAAAACGCTCTTTACTCTGCATGACAAAACATGTATAGGGTGCGAAAATAGATTTTCTTTAAAATCTTTTAAATTGCATTGTTTAATCTTCCGTAGAATTCTCACATCAATCTTGAATAAGCATTCAGTAATTACTGAAGAAGCTAACAATACGATTAGAGAAACAGAAAAAACATTTATGTGGGGAATTCCCGGATATTTTGAAGAAATATTTCCGTCCACTGTCCACTTCGGGCGTAGTCTATTATAGGCATTCAAAAGGGGTAGTAACTCCACGTTTCAGCGCAATAGTGGTCAGGATCTCCTATGTACTCCCTTGACCCATATCATCTTTCAAATGACAGTAACTGCGGTTAAAAAACATCAGAAACTGCACAAATCATAAATTATGACATTACCTTTGGACTTATTCCAATAATGGTTACGTTTTCTGGAACAAAAACTAGTAATTGATTAGACACACAGGGATACTCTGCTAAAGGACATCATTAAATATCTAATGTTATTTTTAGAATGTTATGTTATGTTGCTAGATGGCCAAATAACAACAAAGTACCTAACATAAGCTGCCGCATATAAGATACCGTAAGCATTCTGCGGCTGCTCTGTTAAATTCTCTGTCAGTTAACATTCTGTTACGTTGTTCTTAGATAACAAGGCAAGGAAAAATAATAATCAGTATTTTTTTTTAAATACCACAATATTATTTTGTGCTACTTCTTTATAAATCATACACAACTGTACAACAGATATAAATAATTGCTGCGTGAATGGAATGTATAGCAGATTTATTCAATATTTGGCATTTCCTCCTTCACAATGAGCTCAGAAAACTGTGATATGCTTTCATTTTCACTAATCTCTGGAATGACAACTGCTTGTTGGCGACTTAATCGACATATCTCCAAATGCCTCTTTAAGATATGCTTTCGCCTGAACGTTTCCGAGCATTTGTGGCATCCAACTCTAACTCTACAAGATACACGTACAATTGACATTGAATGGAAGAGTGTGGAGTTTACTCAGTCAAATGCTCAGAATGTAACTCTATATATGTAGGTCAAACTGGAAGGAACTTAGCAAAACGAATGGCGGAACATAAAAACAGAGCAACATCTAACTTATTTCAACATAGGTTAAACACGGGCCATCATATTGATTATAATACACCAAAACTAATCCACCGATGTAACAAAGGATATAAGATGGATTTACTAGAACAATTAGAAATAGAAAACACAAACGAAATAATAACGTCACTTTGCTTAACGATCAATTAATATTTTATAACAGACCAATATTTTCTTACATTTTAACTTCCTAAATTTGCCCAGCCTGTTTTCCTCCACTACGCTGCTAACTTCCCAAGGTCGTCTTGTCATTCGTCTGTTGTGTTCTAGGATGATAGACACGTGTTGTTGTGTAGTGCTTAATTTATTTAATTTTGACCGTGAGTAATTTATTAAAATATTTGTATGTGCTTATCTAGATTAAGTTCTGTTTTTATATATTGTAGATTTGGGCTGAAGATGTCGTAAGACGAAACATGTACCCATTAAAATAACATAACCAAACAAAGGAAAAGAGGTTTTATTTACACATTTCCAATACATTATCCACCTTTGCAAAACATGGACACATTTCAAATAAAAAAATAAAAAACAAAAAAAAATAGATATTATTTCCCAACTGATTTGAAGCCCACACAGAGAGGCCATGACAAAGTGGTTGCTTCAACTCTGAATTTAATTGCACCTTCTAAGCAAAGAATGTCAGGTCTTTATGTAGAATTCTCTTGTTGACGAGTTGAGGTTCTTGGGTATTCACGCACACTTAGGCAACAGCAGCTATTCATTCGGCTGTACACACCGGCCGGCACATGGATATGTTTTGTTGTCCACAAAGAAACCAGTTTCAAGAACTCTGTTTATGAATTTCCTTACAGCAGCCACTGGTGGGGCTTCATTTCTACCAAAAATTGTAGTAAAAATCGTAGCGATCCTGCAACACAGCACTCACTTTTGAATTTTTGTTCTGCGAGAGTGTTCTGCGAGAGTAGAATAAAAGAAAGTCTGTTAGGTTAGAACATATCTTTATTATTCAAACTATGGGTTAGCTACTAAAAAACATTTTCCCATAACGTTATAACAATAAACATTTAAAATAAAATACGGAATAACATACATTATATAAAGTGACTTTAATTAATATTCTGGGACCTTGTAAATTCCCAGTGCGCCCAGTGTGGACTAAAGCATATTTCAGATCCATAATCAGAATTTAATTTTCGTATAATTCTTCCTTCACTAACACTGATTCAATGGGCACGTTTGGTCCCATCAAACGAGCATCTGTTTCTTCTTGGGTCATACGCCGATTACCAGTTCCTTGTACCTCCCTTCCACACGCTTCCAGTTTGTGTCTCTGTAGATGGTGCTTCGTCTTATAGCTCTTCTTACATTGGTCACATTCAAATCGGTCTAAAAAATGTTTTATATTTTATAAATTAAATAAGGATTAAATTCGTATCCCGTAAATTATTGCTACTTGCCTGATGACGAAGAATAGTGGTGAATGAGCCTGATATGCGTAGACAAGCTACCCTTCTGAACAAATCTCTTCCAGCAGATATGACACATGAACTGTTTCTCGACTCCGCACTCAAATCGAAGATGCTTCCGAAGTGCTGTTCTCTCTTTATAGGTTCTTGGACACTTTGGACAAGGAACACGACCTAAAACATATTTGCTAAAGGTAACAGTGAGCATGACATACGTCTAGTTCAACGTGACGTGCGAGCGGGACATAAGCAAAGCAATATTAAGAAGTTAACAATGTTTGCGTGTATTAGGCAAAGGTTATTGTTGCACATTGTCAAATATCATACAAATGAATTGAGTAAATAAAAGCTTAATGGTTATAATATACTAGCTTAATCGTACCTATCATTTAAAATAAAACAAATTCAATCATAAAGAAATTTTATTAAGCCTTGTTTGTACCAGCAGTATATAAATGTTTCGTCAAAAGACGACCAATTCATCAGACAGAAAATTAATTAATTATTTTTCTATGGTATGTAAATTTATTGTAGTAAAAGAATTACCAGAAATTTGGGACGGTTTTGCATAAAAATAGTTATAAGTATAAAGGTATTCAGTGCAATCACAAAAAGTACGTACTACTTTAAATACTAATTTTAATCGCCACTATAATGACTCTAGAAGGTTAGATATTATCTGTAAAAAATATAAAATAAAGGCATACTGATCATACAATAACTTGGAAAACATTTGAATAGTAGGACACATAATCACAGAATCATAATGATTTATTATTAAAATTACTTAAAAATCTAGTAATACCATGTTTCTTCAAGATGCACAAAAATCATGTTTGGCATATCACAATAGAAAAGTCTCAAATATAAAATTATTACCAACTACAACCATTTTTGGCCGTCTTTTCTCCTTAATACTGTACATTAGGTAGATTCGTACTTCGTCAACAATCCTCCTTTTTCAGCAACACCTTTACTAAATGTTATATAATCGGAAAAATAATTACTGCATTTTTAGAATTAAAAAAATACATATAGGGTATCAGCAATTAACAGTTACGAAAAATTAATTAGCATGCGAAATTTTTTTAATTTTTTTATTAATACTTTTTAAGTTAAATTTGAAAAACTGAGCTCACTGGCCCACAACACCCAATGGAACGAAGTAACACCTGATTCTGGCATGAATTCTTCTAAAGAATCTTCCTTTCTTTTGTAAAAAAAACAGGGCCAGGTCTTCGACAACACATACTAATAGGAATTTCTTTAGAGATTGCCATGTGCCGATCACGGTAACTGCGTCAAGTCTTCCTTCACGCTGACTTCAGCTATCTTGAGTAGCAAATCATTTTCTTCAGTTTGTTGAACAGGCAAGTTGGTAACCAGCCGTTGGTCCATATGGCACGCTAGCTGGTGTCTTTGAAGACTGTGTTTCCGCTTGAAGCATTTTGAACATTTTTTGCATTTGTAATCTACTAAAAATGAAGAAACATTAAATCGTTAATTAATCATTACATCCCTCACGCAATTTCATAACTACAACTATAAAAGGTATTATTTAATGAATGCAATGCATACTTGCAGTAGAATCAATCCAAACTTTACATTGAAAATTTTTGCCAATCAATTAAGTTTATTTACATCTCTAAAAATTTTCAAGTTTGCAGCCAGACATCTTAAAACCGCGATTTCATGAGCACTATACGGTGTCTTCGAAATTACTACAAACGTGGATGGAGCAAATTCACGGGGACAGAGAAGCATTTAATAAATGAAAGTATAAAATTTGTATGCCGTGAATTATTGTTTTTACTTGCCTGATGACGAGGAATATTGGTGAATGAGCCTGATATGTGTAGCCAAAGCACTCTTCTGAACGAATCTCTTCGAGCAGAGATGACAGATAAACTGTGGCTCGACTCCGCACTCAAATCTCAGATGCTTGTTTAGTGTTTTTCTTTCTTTATAGGTTCTTGGACATTTTGGACAAGGAAAACGACCTAAAACAAATTTGTAAAAAGTATCGAAAAAAAGGAAAATTAAGAATAAGGGCCACCTTAAAGCTAATAATAAATAACAATAATACACGCTTTAACATCCCCCAACAGCTTACGAAAATACGGGGACATCTGCAAGTTCGAATTATCTTTTTTATGTTCTACCTCTGTGGCACGTTTTCAGTTATTTTCACCGTTGAGTGAAGAAAAATCACAGAAACACTTCACTCTGGAAGCAGACCGTGGCACATCTACTCTATACTTAATATAAAATAATAATAAGGTAATCGGTGCAATAACAAAAAGTACTATAACTTATAAACTTTAATTGCCACTTTAACGATTCTAGAAGGATAGACATTATCAGAGAGTACCTAATATAAACTAAGAGCAATAAAAGTGTATTCATAAGGCGAAATGTGTCAATAACAAACTTTCTTAGAACAATTGGAAATAGAGAATTATAAAAGCAATAAAAACATCATGTTACTTAACAACTAACATTTAATAGCAAACGAAGATTTTCTTACACAATAAATTCTTAAATTTCCCAACTGTTTTCCGCCATTCCGCTTCTAAATTAACAGCGGTCTTCTCATACGTCTTGTGTGTTCCAAAACGTCAGGCGTCTGTTGTTATTTATTGCGATGTTTAACTTTGAACGTAAGTAATTTTACAAGAGCCCCCAGGCTCCAGGGCACCGAGTATCTACGGTTTGCCTATGATCCACAAGAATAACGTACCTTTGAGACCAATCGTCAGCGCAATAGGCTCCAAAACCTATTTGTTGGCAAAATACGTGTCGAAAACCATCCAACCGTTTATAGGACAAACTACATCTTTTGTTAAGAACTCTGGACAATTTATTCAGATTTTGAAGAAAGTTGTTATTGACCCGCAGGATATACTCGTAAGTTTCGACGCAACATCACTCTTTACGTGTGTTTTGGTTAAGGAGGAAGTCGAAGGCCTTCGGACAACACTGGTACCCCTAGGTCTACCAACCGATGTACCGGATATTGTAGAGTATTGTCTCTCCACCACATTCTTCAAGTGGGCGGGAGCGATGTATGAGCAAGTAGAAGGTGCTCCCATGGGATCACCTCTTTCACCGGTAATCGCCAATTTCTTCATGGAATTGTTTGAAGAAAAAGCCATTAGGTCAAGTCCTTACAAACCCAAGCATTGGATCAGATATGTTGATGATACCTTTGTGGTTTGGCCACACGGTAGAGATAAACTTACTGAGTTCCTTAGCCACCTGAACAATGTGAATCCTTCTATCAAATTCACGATGCAAATAGAAGAGGATAATCAGCTGCGATTTTTTGATGCGCTGGTATACAGAACGTCAACGGGTACGCTTGGACATACAGTATACCGTAAGAAGACACATACCGACCGGTACTTGAATGCCAAATCACAACCAGCATCCCAACAGAAGAGAAGTGTATATTAACATCCTGTTCAACAGAGCCGAGAAGGTGTGCGACGCCAGAACCTTGGACGACGAACGGAAACACTTGGAGTGGGCTCTACGTCAGAATAGATACACCAAGTCTGACATACGGGGTGTCAAACAAAGAAAACCGCAAGTCTCAGAGGAGCGGCAGGAGTCAAAGGGGTTCGCTTGCTTACCATACGTAAGTGGGGTATCAGAAAGCTTTGGTAGAATACTGAAGAAATCGGGTATCACGGTAAGGTACAGAGTACCAGCAAAGGTAAAGGATCCTTTTCCTAACCCAAAGGATATCACACCACTGAAGGCCGAAGGGGTATACAAGATAACATGTGAGTATGGAACATGCCATGTAGGACAGACAGGACGAAGTAGCGAATGTCGAGTCAAGGAGCACAGTAGAGACACCCGGCTACGCAAGATCCAACAGTCATCTGTAGCTCACCACTGCCACGAGTCGGGACACACAATTAATTTCAATTACATGAAGATGTTGGCAAGGGTGGGTAATTATCATCGAAGGCTTATTAGAGAAGCGATCGAAAACATCCTGACATCAATCGCGAGGACGGTACTGACATTAGTAGGGTCTGGAAATCGATCCTAACGCGGTCACGTAGAAAAGCACATGGGAGCGGTAGCTCCAGATGTGCGCAGTGAGGTGTAAATTTAGGTATATCCGGAAGTAGCTCATTTTCTAAATGATACTGGCCGTGAAAGGCTACGTACTTATTTACCTAGGTTAAGTTTGTTTTATTGTATTGTGGATTTGGGCTGAAGATGTCTTTTGAGGAAACATGTCTTTTGAGGAAACATGTCCCCATTAAAATAAATCCACACAACAAAGGAAAAGAGCGTTTTATTAACACATTTCCATTACATTTTCACATATGCAACAACATGAACACACTAAAAAAAAATCTTGGACATAAACTACACGTAGCGAGCGGAAATATTTGTATATCTTGCTATCATTGTACTAATATTCGTAGAACGTATTTCCGCTCCATATCAATTGCATACTGCTTTAGAGCGTTCAACTTAAATGCGTTTTTTTTTTTTCCTTAAAATCTAGACTCATATGCAATTTTAGCAATTTCTTCAGTCATACTCCACCATAAAAAAGTGTTTGTGTCTATCCAAATCAAAAGTTAAAATCCCATATCTTATTCCATATAGTTAACAAGGCTGGTTTTCTATATGGAATAAGATAGCTGATGATGGTCTTGAGGGAAATAGATTTTTCCAACGAAACCTAACGTGATTATTAGAGGTACATTGTGGAACTAAGAAAATAGCTTTACTTATCAGATTGTATTTCAGATAACAGCGCTAGACGTAAGCTGTATGTACGATGTTCATAGCTACTAAAGTTTCCTCTAGCTTAGAGGTACAGCCCACGTAGAAAAGCTAAGAGCAATATATAATAATGGCTGTTTATTTAGAAACTGCCGTGTGTCAAACACGGTAACTCTCTCAAGTCCTCCTTCACGCTGACTTCAGCTATCTTGAGTAGCAATTCATTCTCTTCAGTTTGTTGTGCAGGCAAGTTGGCAACCAACTGTTGGTCCATATGGGTTACCTGGTGTCTCCGAAGGCCATATTTCCTCTTGAAGCACTTAGAACATTTTTTGCATTGGTAACCCACTACAAACGAAGAACCAATCAACCTTAATTAACCTTACTTAAAACCGCAATTTCATTAGCACTCTAATTACGGTATCTTTAAAATAACTGCCTAAATTCTATGGAGCCAATCCATGAGGCACAGAGATCAATTTTTGTTCAAATAGTGCTAAAGAATGTTAGGCAAACTAAATTGTAGGTTAGTAGTTATTTCAGAGACTTGATGTTATAATTTTTCTTTAAATATATATATATATATATATATACTTACTTAATTTTGAAGAATATCTATGTATGAGCTGGATATGTGTATTCAGACTTCCCTTTTGTATAAATTTTCTGCCACAGTCATAGCAGCTGAACTGTGGTTCGACTCCGCACTCGAATTTCAAGTGCTTATTTAACGCCGTTTTTTGTTTGTAAGTTCTGTGACATTTGTGACATGGATGGCGACCTAAAACACGTTTTATTAGTCACCATAATACATAACAGTATCCATATTGATGCAGTCTAATCTCCACTACATGGAGGCATGCCAATAGATTATGGTGATCTAGATTTCGTTACCAAATATAAATGTAGTAAATCGAGAAACACAACAATAATTTGGAGTAGGTTTTATTGCTTATTATTTATTTGACATAATTAAGACTTATCATGTTGAATTTTGGCTACATTTGTTAACATTAACATCTTTTCTTTTCCCTCACATATTTATGGACAACGAAGAGATGAGTTGTCAGATTGAAGTTCTGGTGGAACTTTTTGCCGCATATATCGCAGGCAAATCGAGGTTCCAGGCCGCACTCCAATCGGACGTGTCTATTCCTGTCTGACTTCCATTTGTAACTTCGAGGACACTTCGGACAATGAAAACGACCTAAAAATTAAAACCGATGTAGATATAAAACAGCTAAATTAATACTAGTGATATCTACAAAAATACATGCATACAGTAACTCACCTCTGATTTGTCATACCCTTTTATCCTTGTATAGTTCAGGAGAAAATAAAGAATATAAATCAGAAATATGCGTTTTTCGCACTAAACTTTGAATATCGTATAGACACACGTTATTCCCGTGAAGTAGCGAAAATTTATTATAAATTAGAGAAGGAACACATCATTTCTAAATATGTACAAATTGATTATTGGTTAGGAGACGGTTTCCGTTGATTATACACGTACTGAAGGTGTACAGTCAGATTTATTTTCTGATGGAATCTTCTGCCACGTAAGGCACACTCAAACTGAGGATTCTTTCCACATTCAAGCTTTAAATGCCTGGTCAGTTCAGTTTTCCGTTTATAACTTCGAGGACACTTCGGGCAAAGAAACCGTCCTAAAATTAAGCATCACATAGATTACAATAAATAAACTTTATTGAGCGTTAATATGATAGGTACTTCACAAACGAGAATTATTAGGTCACCATTACAAAACCAGTTTGAGTGCGATAACATAAAATACGCTTTATTAGTGAAATATGGTTGAACATTATGTTTTATGCTTTCGAAGATACACTTAATGCCTGTGTACCACAAGAACATGTTTATTGCGATTTACCTTCTGTCTGAATTTTTTGCCGCACAAGTCACAACTAAATTGAGGTTCTACTCCGCATTCGTATCTCACATGTCGGTTGAGGTCGGTTTTCGCCTTATAACTTCTGGGACACTTCGGGCAAGGATAACGTCCTAAAACATTGCATAGGTAATGAAAATTGATAATTATATAGCTAACAATGCAATTTTAACAACAGATGGAAATTTGATTACTAAATACAACTTTTTTAAAAGACAGGAAAAACTTTATGATACAGTATAATCAAAACAAACTTTGAAAAAGTAGCTATAGCCTAGACGCCCAACTTATTATTTTCGTGAAGGACGCTCTCTAACCCTTCCTATTAAGTCAGGATTTTAAAAATACGAACGTTTCAAAGAATTTAAAATAGAATAATTTTGAAATCGTCGAAGTTTTAAACATTTATTGATTTCTCGCAATATCCGGTTTTCGAGCGCAGCTCGTCTTTAGTTGTTCGCTATTTCACTGTCAACAAGCAGTTTTGTGCTTGTTGACAGTGAAATGGCTATGATATTCAACGCTTCCGTAGAACTTTTAGGTCTGTTAAATGTGTTTTATATCTTTTTATCTACGACTCACCTATAATAAGTTCATTGCATACGTACCTATGACTATATAATCCCCATCATTATACGCGCCAATGATTATAATGACACTAGCGTTGTATAATAATGACAGTTCGTTCAAATAATGACCTCATTATTTGAACGAACTGTCATCTTTAAACAACGCTAGTGTCAAAGTCTGTCAAAACCAACGTGGATGACAGTTATGTGACAGTTCGCCTCGCTATCATTGACAAATACATTTAAAATATTTGATATAAATGGAATGTATGAGTCGTAGATAAAACGTCGTATTTAACTCGCACATAACGGATCTAAATCGCTCGCATGACTACACGCTCGCCTACGGCTCGCGTGTAAACTTCATGCTTGCGATTTATATCCATAATTATGTGCTCGTCAAATAATATACTATTAATGGTTTAACCAGTAATGTTCTAAGCCAAACGTAGCACAAATTGACGCGACGTAAACAACTGAAGACGATCTGCGCTCGAAATGCGGATTTTGCGAGAAACCAATAAGTTTTTAAAACGTTTTCGAATCCAGAATTTGTCAATTATTATATTCCCTAGGTTAAATGGAGCTGTTCCTAGCCAAGTTAAAAGAATTTTGTAGTTTATGAATACTTCAGCAGAAAGCAAGATAAGCATTTATATACTTAAAATACTATTACTCGCGGATAACTAATGGTAATTCGGGGTAATTAATAGTAATTTACGGATACTAAATTATCGTAATTTACGGCTTAAATTACCAAAGGTAATGACCCGTCAGCATATATATTACCGTTGGTAATTTACCGATATTTATAATAATTTCAAAGGCCTGAAAATGTTTAGCTATTAAAAAATACTTTATTTTTGTGTCTACATTATTTATTCGTATTTTATTACTTTTGTACCTTGTTGCACAAACAATGAATATATTTGATCCGGATATTTTTTTAACACCGGTACATATAGTACTCTTTTTTGCTCTCAAAGCCCCCTTCCCCTCCTAAATTCACCTGCCGAATGCTATTTTTGGAGAAAATATAGCTAATGTTACTGTATTGAATTAACAGAGGGTGGAATGGGGGAGATCAATTCAGCGGTGCTAATAATGAAAATTTTAATGCAGAAGCAATTTACCTAATATTTCACGATTTAAAGAAATGTTCTTCTAGACTGTCCTTTTATTAATAGCTGGTATAAATACTATTTTTATTATAGTCCTTGTTTTCATTTCAATAATTAATTACTACTATTATTAAATTAGGAAAAGCATCCGAGATTGGTGGTTATTTTCGAAATAATGACTTTTAACGTTGTACCCTACATTTTTATTAACATTACTTACTGTCATCAGTAATGTATCATTATAAATTTCCCGGTAATTTAAGAAAAGGCAATTTAACATTTTTTATTTTTGATTTCGTGGTAATTTAGTATTTCTAAGTAATAATTTGAATTTTAGCGTAAATTTAAGAACAAAAAAATTACTGTAATTTAAATTCTCTGGTTATTTCAAAAGATTCTTCTTAACGCTTTGAAGGAGATATCTCCGAAACAGTAAAGAGCTGCCTATATGCTAATTTATTAATTTTTAAAAATTTTCGCATGTAGGAAAAATATGTATTGAATACTTTCTGTAGAAAAGTAACATATCGACAAATTTAAACATAGCTTTGTCTGACCAATAGGAACCAAAATATTGGCAGAATAGCAAATATGGCCTCTCTAACCGTGAATAACTCGTCACGCCCACACAATACGATGGAAACTTCCTGCACTCTATTTGTAATAAATTTGCATTTTTTCGAAGCGAAATCCTGAAGTTATTGGACTAAAATGATGTTTAACTCTTAGCCGCCGATCAACAGTTAACGACCGATTAAACAAAAAATATTTGTTTGATCATTCGGTCTTTGTCCAACCAGCTAATATAGGTGCTATAGCACTCTCTCCAAGCGTTCCAAATAGCAATTAATTAGTATTGAGATTGGTCTTCAATTTGAAAATAAAAATTTATTAGTTGTTTAGTAAATAGGTTATTGAAATTTCCATTGTCCGCAGATAGATATCAGCAAGAATTGTTGTTTATTAAGAATGCTGTCTTACATAATGGGTAC
This sequence comes from Melinopterus prodromus, assembly GCA_964023965.1. Lineage (NCBI taxonomy): Eukaryota > Metazoa > Arthropoda > Insecta > Coleoptera > Scarabaeidae > Melinopterus > Melinopterus prodromus. The sequence continues at coordinate 87,938,240 of OZ030390.1, forward strand.
CCTGCGAAAATAGTTGATAGAATGATTAAGAAGCAGAATCAAAAAATGTATGTAAATCAAATATCTACTTTAAATACTTTGTCCGTAGAAAAGAAGAAATATGTTAAAATACCATTCGATTGTGCATATACGAGGGGTTTGAGAAGTATTTTTACATCACAAAATCTCTGTATAGCATATTCGACTCATAATAGCATAAAAAACCTTCTTGGAAACCCAAAGGATAAGGTAGATATACTTGATAAATCTGGTATATATTGTATCAAATGTCATGACTGTGAAAAAGAATACGTTGGCCAGACTCGAAGAACAATTTTAACTAGGTTCAAAGAACATGTAGCTCATTTTAAATATAATCGTTTTGAAAAATCTAGTGTGGCTCAACATATTTTAGACGCAGGTCATAAAGTAGTTGTAGATGACTTAAAACTTGTAAAAGCTGTGTCAAATAATAGGGAACTAAACAGCTTGGAAAGTATCTTTATTCACTTGAATAGAGATAAATTAATAAATTCAGACAGGGGTCCTATACCTAGTTCGCCATTGTTTGACCTGCTTTAATTAAAACATGTTTTTTACGCTTCAGTGATCAAAATTCACTGAGGTGTGACGAACAATGGGTATATATAGGCTAATTTTTAACATGGACGTCACTTCCACTAGTGATTTGCTTGGACAATATCCAGTAAAGATACTATGAAGTGCTAATCTCTTTTCTTTTTAGTTTCTACTAAAGATGGCAACTTAGTTGCTGAAATACGTATTTAGGTTCTAAAATACTTGTTGTGGTTAGGGGTGTATAATTTTATTATTAAGTTCGCCACAGTCTCCAAAATATCTAGCACTGGAGTACGTAACCAGAAAAATAAATAGAGGAACACTAAGAACACGAGGTGGTCAAATAATAGCTTATGCGGATGATGTGGTGCTAATAACAAAAAACAGAAAAATAATGGAGAGAATGCTGACTGAGATGGAGACGGAGGGACAAAGTATGGGACTTAAGATAAATAAAGAAAAAACAAAGATAATGAGATACGGCAAACCGCTTGAACATAGTGGTAGGATGCTAAAGATCGGCGAGCACCAATTTGAGGAGGTAGACAAATTTAAGTACCTCGGAGTGACGATTTCAAAGGATAGGGAAGCGGAAATAAAAGAAAAAGTGATGTCGGCTAATAGGATTTTTCATGCTAACAAAAAGTTACTGAAAAGTAAGATTTTGACAAGGACGACAAAAATGAGGTTGTACAAAACAATAATAAGACCAACAATGATGTATGGTGCCGAGACAATGACGATGACGAAGAGAAACGAGGAACAGCTGAGAATAATGGAGAGGAAAATACTGAGAACAATACTGGGACCATTGAAGGTAGCGGAAGGCGTGTACATGAGAAGAACAAATGACGAACTAAACCGAGAGATAGAGGAAGACATTGTAAGAAAAATAAAGCAACAAAGAGTTAAATGGTTGGGTCACGTGTGGAGAGCCGGAGCGAGGACGACAGTGTACTCAATGCTGGAGTGGCAACCGGGAGGAGAAAGAAGAAGAGGTAGGCCCAGATCGACATGGATGGGAGAAGTTAAGGCAGATCTTCGAATTGCGGGTATTTACGGGTGGCAAGGAAAGACCGGAGATAGGAATAGATGGAGAAATATAAGCAAGAAGATATAAATGGTGAAATGGGGACTGATCTACCCCGAAATCCAGGATCTAGAGAGCATCAATGATGCGGCGCTATCCCCTATGGGATGTCTTTAGCCACAATATATACAGTCTCCAAAATATTGTTATTCAATTTGAAGATAAAGAGAACAGAAACAATGATGTTTAATGGATTTATTTAACTAAGGGATAAAGCATAATTAGGTGACATGTTTGTGCGTAAAGTAGAGGTGAGATATCAGATTAAAATTCTGGAAGAATTTTCTGCCGCACTCGTCACACTGAAATTTAGGTTCCATTCCGCATTCGTATTTCAAGTGTCTGCTCAACCAGGCTTGCCGTTTATAACTTTTAGGACACTTCGAGCAAGGAAAACGTCCTGAAACATTACATAAATAAAACTTGTTAAACTTGAATAGATAAAAGGTTGAACGAATTTATAGGTAAGTAAATAAGTGATTGTGAACACTACGTTCTATATATTCAACTTGTACGTTAACGCGATGGTTGTTGACAAAAGACCTTGAATTTGAATATTTCGCTACAACACTGGCATCGAGGTTTCACTCCACATGGATACTTTAGATGTGTCTTTAAGTCGCTTTTATATCTCCTTGGACACTTTGGACAAAGAACGCATCCTAAAGCATTTCGTAGGAACCACATTATAATATCATATAATTACATGTGGACAAAATGCAATTTGAAACATAATAAAAGTAATGAAAAATGTATAAATAAATTACACCAGATGTAGATCCATTTTAAATAAATTTGTTATATACTTCAGACTAGTTCCGCCATTACTGGCACTGTTGATATCTGCAAAAAACACCACAAGACTAAACAAAATTACAAAACAACCGAGAGAGACAAGATTTGCAGTCGAATTATTCGACAACCAAAATAATCAGTGCAGAACACTCAAGCCGTCACTCGGCCGACACTTAAGGTGACTCACCAGAAAATTCTACAAAATACATGCAAATAAAGTCATAAATCGAATGAACCTGGAAGAAAGAGAAAATAAAACTTACAATCAATGAATTTCCACACAGCATTATCGGTGTAAAAATCTATGCGGTAAAATGGTTACATTATCAGCGAAAATAGTAGGAGGTACCGACTGTTCTGTGATTTTCTTCAATCTTGTGCGGTTATTTGAAGATTTCACTGATGATGCCAGTAATGGCGATACTACTCTGAAGTTTAAAATTAATTTATTTTGCAACAAAGAGGCTTGCTTTGTTTCATTTAAATAAATAACGTCTCTGCAATTTTAAAACACTTTATTCGACATAACAACTTAAAATACACCAAAGAAACAATAAATATTAATCAGGAGTTATTTTTAATTCTTCGCCTTCTGCAATATATAATGATGAGTGATGTATCCTAATGACATGACTGTTGAGGGTGACCTTCTGTTTGAATTTTCTGCCGCACACATCACATTGGAATTGAGGTTCCACTCCACATTCGTATTTTAAATGTCTGTTTAGATCTTTCACCATTTTATAACTTCTAGGACACTTGGGGCAAAGAAAACGGCCTAAAATTTTACAATAGTTATAATTATGTGAGCAAATAAAATACAATTTGAAACAAGAAACAGTACGGTTCAAATAAGGAGTCAAGAAAGTGCATAACTTTTATGTTACATATCAGATAAATTTTTCTGATTCTGATTACAAACCATTAATTCTGTACAAAGTGTTAACGCTTAAAATATTTGAAAATACGGTAGCTCTAAAGAATTATTACTAGTTCACTAACTAAATAACTGTAAGTAGTTTATAAACTACTTACACTACTTACATAAACTACTACTAACGCAAATTATCTTGCGTCTGACTATGCATACTCGGTTTTTCGGTCGGAGTAAAAAGGAGTTTATGACTTATTATTACTTACAACATCGAACACGTGATGCAATTTGATGATGTTTTAGTCATATCCACACTCTAATTTTTGGAGACATGAACCTAACATTTACATCTACAATTAACTTTAATAATTGAAATACTGGGAATGAACTAACAGCAGCATATTATACAGCGTGAAAATTAAGAAATATATAAAATCGATAACTTCGTTAATATTTATGCTAGAGCAAAACCCTAATAAGGAAATAGTGAGTAAAATTACAGACCTCAAGTAGTATGTTGCCTTTTCGATTAGAATTATCCCGATCAAAACATAAGTTAAGCAACAGTCAGCAGAATACAACTACTGGCCGCCCTAACTAAAGATGTGGTTTTGGTTTAGCACAAATATTAACAAAGTTCATTAAATGTTCACACTAACTGTACTGCGCACCTGTGATCTGACTTAAAAAATATCTGATATTTATTTTTGGACATTGTGAACCATATAGCGGTGACTAATGAGATTGCTCTTCTGTTTGAATTTTTTGCCACACACGTCACACTGGAATTTAGGTTCCACTCCGCATTCGTATCTTAAGTGTCTTTTTAACTCATTTTTCCCTTTATAACTTCTTGGGCACTTCGGACAAAGGAACCGCCCTAAAACAACACAGAAATTTTTTAAAAAAATTCGTAGGTACTTGGGTAGACAAGAAGCAATAAAGGAAACGCAAAGAAGGAGTAACTAAAGTTCAGAAAATCTTTATTTGAACTATAGGAAAATGCTAGTAATATTCTGATACACATTAAATACCAATGATTCAATACGAAGCAGAGAAAAATAAAAAAAAAATAATTAAACATTCAAATTATAAGACACGGAATATTTATAAAGCATTATCATCATATCAAATTACTATTCTTATTAAAAGATTCCTATGAGCTCACCCCTGGTAAGTATGTACCAAAAGACATGGGTAGTGAGACTGGACTTCAACTGAAATTTTCAGTCACAAACGCACACATCACATTGGAATTGAGGTTCCACCCCATATTCGTATTTTAAATGTTTGTTTAATTCTTTCCCCATTTTATAACTTCTAGGACATTTGGGACAAAGAAAACGCCCGAAAATTTTACAATCGTTATAACTATGTGAGCAAATAAAATACAATTTGAAACAACCAACAGTACGGTCCAAATAAGGAGTAAAGAAAGTGCATAACTTTTATGTTACAAATCAGATAAATTTTTCTGATTCTGATTACAGCCCATTAATTCTGTACATAGTGTTAACGCTTAAAATATATCAAAAAATAAGGTACCTCTAAAGAATTATTACTAGTTCACTAAGTAAATAACTGTAGTTTATAAGTAGTTTATAAAGCACTAAAAGATTTAGTTTTTTTATCGAGTTGTTATTTGTCAAACTTGATATATCTTCGGATTAACAGCATCATTTAAAAAAAAGCAAGAACAAAACGGCTCTTAGTTCCACAATCCAGCTGATGCAAATAACGAAATATCCGAAAACGTTTCCTAGTCTCAAAGTAAGTACATATTAATAAAAACACACAATAATATAGATGAAGTTTTATTTCTAGCTCATACGTCATAATAATACGACATAGAAGACATGGCGATTAAACCTGAAATACCCAGACTGTGCCACTGTGGCGCAGCAGCAAAGCGCTTGGCTATCAGTCTGGGGGGCGTGAGTTCGATCCTCGCGCCCTGTTTTCAGAGTGACGGTTGTTATGTGGTTTTTATTAACTCCTCGGCGAATGCTGAATGCCAAACAACTAAAACAAAAACTCTGGCATTTATTTCTGGGCCTGGTGTACCATATAGCGATGACTAACGAGATTAGTCTTCTGTTTGAATTTTTTGCCACACACGTCACACTGGAATTTGGGTTCTACTCCGCATTCGTATTTTAAGTGTCTTTTTAACTCTTTTTTTCCTTTATAACTTCTTGGGCACTTCGGACAAAGGAACCGCCCTAAAACAACACAGAAAAATAAAAAAAAATACATACGTGGGTAGATAACATGCAATAAAGGAACACACAAAGAAGGAGTAACTAAAGTTCAGAAAATCTTTATTTTAAGTATAGGAAAATGCAAGTACTATTCTGATACACATTTAATTCCAACGCAATAATAAAAAATTCAAATTATGAGACAATCAATTCATAAAGAATTATCATCATATCAAATTACTATTTGTATTAAAAGCTTCATATGAGCTCTGGTAAGTATGTACCAAAAGACGATGGGTAGTGAGACTGGACTTCAGCTGAAATTTTCGGTCACAAACGTCACATTGGAATTGAGGTTCTTCCCCACTTTCGAGTTCTGTATTTCTGTTTAATTCTGTTCTCTCATTACATATATCAGTGCTATTGTTCAAAAGTACACAGGAACTCTGGGTGTGTACCAATAGGAGATGACTGGTCAGACTGGACCTCAGCTGGAATTTTCTGTCACAAACGTTACATTGGAATTGATATTCCTTGTCACAATCGTTTTCTACATGTCTGTGTAACTCTGTTATGCTTTTGTAACTTCTTGGGCACTTGGGACTACACAAGCATCCTAAAACATTACATAAGAAATAAACATCGTGATAAATATTAGAAGAAAAATTTAATATGAAAGTAACAATTGATAAAATAACTCATAAAACAAATAATGTTATTATTGTAAGCATACGCTACCACCTCAAAAACGACTTAATTTTGTTCTGATAAAAATTCTATTACAAAAATCACTATAAGGAGTATAACGTACGTAGAAAAAGAAACATTCATGAGATATCACTACATTAAAAACACCAAACGTTATTCATATTATGCAACGCCAAATTCGTTAATGTGAAAACATACATGGGATTATATGCTTATATATATATATATATGTGCTTACATTATATGCTTATATTATATGCTTATATATTTATGATTATATTTTATACGTAGTCATACGCAGTCATACGTAGTTTTGCAACTTCTGGAACACTTTGGATAACGAAAACATTATGAAACATTATAAAATAAAACTTATAACAAATAAAGCAATAAAATGCAATTTGTGGCATTAAACATTGTACTCCATAGTACTAAAATAAGGTTACTACATGTAATGGTAAATTAAACAACCAGTACATATTCAAAAACAACTTTATTTGAAACAACAGCTACCTAAAAAACACAATGGGTTGTCCATTTGTATGATCATTGTAGTTGATGGTAGATGTTATGGTACATTCCACACTGGACAAAAAAGAAAGTAATTATGCTAGTCATTCATACACGGACTATTCTGATATAACTTTGATAATTTTAGTACTGAAGAGAATCAAGTTTTAAAGTAAAATAACACTAAATATCATTTAAAGATACAACTGAGTCCTTGTGTACCATATAGCGATGAGTGTTCAGGTTGGCCTTCTGTTTGAATTTTCTGCCACACACGTCACACTGGAATTGAGGTTCCACACCACATTCATACTTTAAATGTCTTTTTAGCACTTTTTTCTCTTTATAACTTCTGGGACACTTGGGGCAAGGAAAGCGTCCTAAAAGATTACAAAGGTTAAATTTATTCAGAGAAATTGCAATAGGAATCAAATAAAAAGACATACGTGGAAAGAAAGTAAGGAACACATTTCAACAAACTTTATTTTATGTTTTACTATCATATTATGTACTAAAATGGAATTTTGGAGATGTAGCAAGAACCAACTTATGAAATTATGAATAAGCAACAAAAGAAAAGTAATTTAAAACGTCAATATTAATGAGATCACTATATGAAAGGAAATTGCATGCCCATTTTAAAATCTAATGCTTGTTTTTTATTTATAATTTTTATTCAGGTCCGTGTGTACCATGTAGCAATGATAGTTGAGTTTGGTTTTGTGGTTGAATTTTCTATAGGCAAAACTGGGAGAGCTGAAGGTGATTCATCGCTTAAAATCGTATGAACCAAGATATGAACGTACCGCGTGAATTGGTTATTAGCTGTGTATATTAAGTTGCCTACTAGGTAGTTCGTTCAAGATTAATATTTAATTATTAAAAATACTGTCATTTAATTGTGATAATTGTCCTATCTAATTTATATATCCATGATTAGCATGTTTAACAGAAGCAAAGTGAAAACATACTAACGAAAACATCTTGTTCACATCACACGTTCGCGCTCGAATTGGAGGTTAGGTTGCTACCGCTGTCATTCGTTCTTATGGTTCTAAGAACAGACGTACTTTGTTGTCTTGCCCATTTAAATTATACAGCAGACGTATGAAAAGTATGCTATTTCGTTTTAACACGCGTCAATATTTAGAAATATTCTGTAACGTATGTCTAAAATAACAGCTGAAATCTATGAGTAATCTTCAGCTCTCCCAGTTTTGCCTATACCACAAACCTATTTACCTATTTAGCACTTTCATCCATGTATAACATCTATGACACTTTGGACAAAGATAACGTCCTATACTTGAACCACGAACATCCCTATTTCCGGTCTAGTGCACTCCCAGTTGAGCTACCGCGACAGTGGAAACTTAGTGTCAAATCTGTCACTTTAAAGAAAGATCTCAAGGTATATTATTATTATTCAAATGTACAAATAGAATCTTTCAAGCTTAAAACTAAACAAAAAACACAAAAGAGACATCTAGTAGTCATATATCTAATTTAATTAATGTGTATCATATAACGATGATGAGTGAGGTTAGCTCTGTGTTTAAATTTTCTTCCACAGACATCACATTGGAATTGAGGTTCCACTCCACATTCGAATTTTAGATGTCTGTTTAAATCTTGTTTCCCTTTATAACTTCTGGGACACTTTGGACAAAGAAAACGTCCTAAAACAACACATAAGAAAAATAAAACTCCCAATAATTACATATACACAAGGTTTTTACGGTCTTACTCTATTTTTATTGGGTGATCTGCACATAGTTAACAACCTTAGTTAATGTTAGTATAACAAACAAAACAAGAAACATAAAACAGTAGTCATAATGCTTAGCATAAGAAACTTCAAACAAACGCTGGCGCTGTACGAAAGATGTTCCACACTTCACAGTAAACAATTTAAATATTGTTTCTACTTTCATATTACATATCTACTGCATTGCAGTTTTAGAGTATATCCATTTTGGGTACAGAAAAAAATACAACTGATGAAAAGTCAATAAAATAATGCATTTGAGCCTTATCAAATATCATTGTAATTGACGAAACTTACAAATATAACAACGTTATAAAACACATCAATACTATTAAAATAAGAAGTTTAATTCAGATCCTTGTGTACCATGTTACGATGATTGTTGCGTTTGGTTTTGTGTTTGAATTTTCTGCCACAAATGTCACATTGGAATTGCGGTTCCACTCCACATTCGAATTTTAAATGTCTCTTTAGCACCCTTTTCTCTTTATAACTTCTAGGACACTTAGGACAACGGAAGCGCCCTAAAACATTACAAAGGATATAAAGACGGTAAGCATAAAACAGGCCGACCGGAAAAGATGTTAAAAATGCACTACATACTTTTATGTTAAGGATCATTTTTTAGAGATAATCCGAGAAGCCATATTGTATTCTACGTAAAGTATTTTTCGTATTTGTGTTCAATAATACCAAATCCCACAGCACCATTAAATAAATCACATCAGCACTTCTACAATAAAAAATTTATTCGAGAAACAATTCTATCAAAAGAAAAATTAATCACACTATCCAAACTTACAAGAAAACCTTTACTGGGAGCAACCCCCACAAAAAATAAATACATCACACAAACGTCTTCCTTAATATGTACAACCTTAATGGTTCGCATGTCTTAAAAAATATATACGAAAGAAGATTTAACCCTAATATGTCAAAAACCAAGTAATTTACGCTAAATAACATTCGTATGGCATGCTTGATCCTTGTGTACCAAAATGCTATGTTTGGTGAGATGGACTTTCTGTTTGAATTTTCGGCCGCAGATAACACATTGGAATTTAGGTTCCACTCCACATTCGTATTTTAAATGTCTTCTTAGCACCTTTGTCTGTTTATAACTTCTGGGACACTTGGGACAAATAAAACGCCCTAAAACAGTACAAAGAATATAATTATATAGATGATATGCAATTTAGAAACCAAATACAGTACTGACTCGATAATTCGAATAATTCGAATATTGATAACCGAGACACTTTTACATTATTCAACTTCACGGAAACTCGCAGTACAATTAAAAAAACCACTTACAGAAATAGGCGAAACTTTGATATTCACTAGTTTGGCCGACTTTCAATATTGTATGCGGGATATTGTAAAGAAATTCATCAAGAATCAAATTCAGACTTTTCATTAGCCATGATCAAACATAAATACAAAGAAAACAAAAACAACTATATAAGGCACGTCAACAATACAAAAATGACATACATTCAAAAAAATAAAGTTACAGCTGCAATTTGCGATAATCAATAAAGTGATAATCTTGATGAAGTTTTTTAGAATGTATCGAACAATATATAAAAGCGGTCAAAGATTTCAAAAATGATTAAACATTTTTGACTAAATAGGATTAACGCAGACCTTTAATTGTGCCGGTGATTGTATTAGTTCGTATATTAACTATACTACCACACACCAAACAAAAGTTTTACTAGATGTATTTACGGCAAGAATCCACCCCACCACAAATATCTAACCGTATACAATTTCTCGTAAGCATGACAACCACGGAAAATACAAAGCAGAGGTTATCTACTTCTCAATAATTGTTGAAAACATTTGTTGTGGTTATGTTCGTTATTGTAAGAAGTTCTATTCGAGAGCGATTTATTTATGATTGTTTCTCAAAATGAATATTGATTGATTATTTGTTTATTAGGGATTTATTGATAGATACGTACACCATTTCACTGGTTTTCATATTTTCTAATTAAATATTGTTTAAGGTGCTCCATTTCCATATAGAGCTTTACGTTACCATCCAAGGACAGCAGCTCTGTATACTTTAGTCTGAATACACGATATGTCATTAGCGGCTGGTTTACTGGTTTAAATTTAGATCAGAGATGGTCTGAGTTAAATATCCTTAAGTACGATTAGACGGTAACTCAAATTGTGTTGTATTACATAACGTAGTTTCCTTTGCTCTCCGTAAAATGAATCGTCTAATCATTCCTTTAACGCAGCAACCCATACCGAAATAACTCCATTCAATGGAGATCGTATTATTCGTCATTTTTTGGTTGCTCAACGCAACGGGAATATCTCAATATTTTATTACGCAATCTTGAGGGTGAATTTGTTTTAAATAATGCTTACCGAAAAACCTTTTCATATAGAAAAGATTATTCCTCTTGCAATTTAAATGTAATAAAATCTACCACCTTGAGGTAGGAAGGTATATAATGAATGATTATGTACATAAAAATAGAAATAAATAAAAATTGTGTGTTGTTTATTATTTATGTCAAATTCAGCAGAAAAAAAGAATGTCAAAAATGAAAAAGAAAAAAATACTAATAAAACATTTTTGTGACATTTTGCTCTAATTACAATAACATATTTTTAAGTTATTATTCCTACAGCTTATATTAAACGAACTTCAAATGCAAACCCAAAGTGGCATGCTTTATGTTACATCTTGTTTTCAGTATTACCGACTTTTAGTGTACTTTAGGACATAATTAAATATATTATTCATGTTGTATTGACATTTTCAATTTGAAACAGCGCCATCTATCCACAGACCGTTGAACTGCGTTGAACAATGTCGCAATGCCAACATACTAAAACCCTCCCAGAATGGTATTCTAGTTACGTTCACAAAAATATAACACCCATCGTTATACGTAGCATTTAATGTACTTTTATAATATATTACAGTACACAATAATCATACACCAGTAACCACAAAAAGCATTTCTATATTTGTAGTTCAGTTTTTTTTAATACTAAAATGTGCAAGTATAAGTTGCATAAATATTGAAACTCTTCGTGGATGCAGTTACGTATGGACATATCTAATCGAATAGTTGCTATAGTTTCACAATTTAAACAGTAATTATTGTGTGGTGTATCGGCGCGTTTTCGATGTAGGAAACGGGAGCGTTAAATAATACTAGACTAATATACCAATTTTGGGTAATTTGCTTAGGAATGAAGATACAGTAAAAAGCACTTAAGAAGTGTTGTTCAGCATTAAAAAAAACACCCACACATACTGCGTTTCACTGAACTATTAATATGTTTAGTTTATCATATCAAACTCGGTATTTTTGGGTACTTTTTGATTCTGAACAAGTTTTCCTAGTAGCTGTTTGCCGTCTTCATCACTTAGCAAACCAAAAATTCGCATTTTTGGGTCGTGGATAAGAAGAACATAGAAATAAAGTATAGTAATACCATTTCACAAAAAAAATCTAGCAACGCTTACCCTGAAACTTCAAAACAAATTACTACAGTATATTTTCGGCAATCATAGTAATTATGGTAAGGTTTCGGTACTGTCACGTGTTATGTTTTTGTAAAATTTTCTTGTAATGCAACATCCCAATATTAAGTACTAATAGTCCAATAATAATATATTTGAGCAACAAACAAGATTCAAGGAATAAGACACCAATATTCATGATACATTCTTGTAAGTTTAGTACAAAACTATAAAGCTGTAAAGTAAAATCACACTAAATAACTTTCGAAGATACGACTGTGATCTTGTGTATCCTAAAGCGATGACTGGTGAGACTGACTTTCTGTTTGAATTTTCGGCCGCACACATCACATTGGAATTTAGGTTCCACTCCACATTCGTATCTTAAATGTCTTCTTAGCAACCCTGCTTCTTTATAACTTCTAGAACACCGCGGACAAATTATACGCCCTAAAACACAACAAACGATGTAATTATTTAGATCCAGTTACTACAAAACAAGTAAAAAAGCTACCATCAAAAACCTGTGGCAAGAAAAAAGTTAATTACCAACATACTTTTATTATTATATTCCTAACTTTTAGAACTAATGTACCAAGAGTACATAAACACACTCCACTAATACTTCTTCGTAATATTTTGTGTTCTGGAAAATCATTCCGAATACTTCTTTTGATTTTGATCAAACAAAGCACACGAGCATTACATCAAAAAGCTTTATTAATACAAATAACAACAAAAAATCTAGCGTAACAATTTTTATATTCTCAAATGGAGAATACCGTGATTAATTAAATAATATTAAAGTATTTGAAGTATCTACATTTTATAATACTTAAATACATTTAGATGTTTTTGGTAGCACTAACGGCTGCAACTTAGTTCTGATTTTTATGTAGTTTGTCCACAAGGAGGCGTCTTGTGTTTCAAAAAGCTATGCGATCTGAGATGGACCTTCTGCTTGAATTTTCTTCCACAAATATCACATTGGAATTGAGGTTCCACGCCACATTCGTATTTTGAATGTCTCTTCAACTCCTTTTTCCATTTATAACTTCTAGGACAGTTTGGACAAAGATAACGGCCTGAAATATTAAAATGGGAATAAAGCTTGTAATCATCATATAGATATAATGAAATATACAATACAAAACACAGTCCAACTTAAAACTATGAAAGATTTCTGCAGCTTGGTTCTGCATGTCCTACAAATATTTAAAGAAAATAAGCTTAGCAGTTCTTAAATGAACAAGCAACATCGACTTAAAAATGACAACGATCCTGATGTTCTTTATAAGCCAGCATTTTTTCAGGCTTATGTAAAATCTATCCCATAGAATAAGTTATAGTTTTGGCTTCTCAACAATTATATTTCTAGCAAATAATTATAGTGTAGCTTGAATTAAGATTTATTTATTGAACAATGTGTTACTTGTGTACCAACTTAAAATTAGCCAGATAAATATTCAAATATGTATATTATATTGACCTTCTTAAGAATCAGAGGTGTAGACCTGCATGGGTATTCAGGTGAGTCTTTTGGTAAAATCTTCTTCCGCAGATATTGCAAGCAAACTGTGGCTCGACCCCACACTCGTACCTCAGGTGTCTATAAAGGTTATTCTTGTGCTTGTATGATTTTATGCAGCGATGGCACTGGAAACGGCCTGAAATGATACCTTGTCAATGTTTTAGATAAATTTTACCACGCCCGAAAAACTTGTTGTGCAAGCCTTACGAACCTATATGCGGAAACGAACAAAAAGCTCAACTAGACTAATACACTATAAATTATTTAAAAATTTTACACAGCAATAAAAAGGACACATCAATTTTGAAATAAGTTTATTAAGGATTCTGACGTAAAAAAATTAACAAGCACGTAGTTTATTCTTTTTACATATTTCGGGGCTTAATATAACAACCACAACACAGGACCAGACCACGTTTTGATTTGTTATGTATCTCAATAATGCGTCAATGTCTACTATATACTATTTAAAAAAAGCTATATCATTAATGCTGGAGAATATGCTCCTGTAAGGATAGCAGTTATTTCGCATATACAGTACATATTGATCCTATTCAAGATGAAAGTGGTGCATTTCAATATGGGTCATCAGGTGCGTCTTTTGGTAAAATCTTCTTGCGCACACGCTGCAAGCAAACTGTGGTTCGACTCCACATTCATACTTCAGGTGTCTGTAAAGGTTGCACTTGTGCTTGTACGATTTTATGCAGCGATGGCACTGGAAACGCCCTAAAATTAAACTGTGTCAATGTTTGATACCATAGCCCACAATCTTGGGGTGTACACTATAAGAAATTACAAACTAAAATAAAGCAGTCAATCATTAAAATAAATTTATTTAAACAGTGTTTCTTGAACTTATAAACAGAAATAAACACTTAGGCATTAGTTTCCATTAAGGGCAACACGTCAAAATCTTGGAAAACAATCGAACAAATAAGCAATGTGTTATACATGAGGGTTGTGCATTTTCATATGGTTAGCCAAGTAGTTCTTTTGCGTAAATCTTCTCTCGCATACACTGCAAGCAAATTGCGGATCAATTCCACACTCGAACCTTAGATGTCTATTAAGGTTACTCTTGAGCATGTACTTACTCCTGCAGCGATGGCACTGGAGAAGGCCTAAAATTATAAAAATCGTCAATTCTTGAGCTACGTTGACCTACCTAATGAGAAATTGAAAAATAATAACAGTATAATTTAGCAAATAATTTTTTTAAATGAATTCTATGACAATTTTATTGTTTCGTTGTGATACTCATTGTTCAGACTATAGTAAATGTTGATAGTTTATGAGAAATATGGTTCAATCTCCACATAATGTGGCATCACCATGGCCGCCCAGAGAAATGGTCGGGCCCGTGAAAAGGCTCTGCACCCCACCCGCAAAGAAAAAAGGCGGTTATAAAATAAAACATTTATTTAAACTATGTGCAATAAACTATTCATCATATAGATTGATTATATTGACGTATAATTAATATTTTATATATTTTTTATCATTTATAATTTATATTATATAAAACCATTAAATACTATTATAAAAATTTATTACATAATTTATGTAGTAAATTTTTGTTTTTTCAATGGGTGCTCTTGCTGACCTAGGTCTCTTGCTGTCCTCCTTTCCTAGTTTAATTTTTTTATTTCCAGTATTATGGTGATACATTTCTGTTGGTCATTATTGAAATAAATGATAAGGAAAATGAATTTATAAGAATACTTACTTTTATTTCTTAACGCACGGTCTACACTATAGTACTACTAAACGATACTGCGAGTATTCATAATGCACATGTTTACAAAACTATCGCAAAACATTTGTCTACATGCACACAAAAACTCTGCAGTTCCAACATGTTTCACATTCACATCTTTCTACGCATGTTGGAGGGTACATACAGTCAGTCCCAAAACTCTTCGTACACCACACAAAAATAGGAAACTACGAATTAAAATACTACAAAATACGCTACTTTCACGAACTTTAACAAATATTCTAAAAGTGTTCGTGCAGTAAACAAAATACATCGTTACAAAAATTATTATTCTTTATAAAGGCTTAGTTCGACCCCTCTGGAATTCAAGAACTAGTTGTAAGCGGCGTTATATGGAACATACCAGTTTTTGCGTAAATCTCTTGTGAATAAACTTATCCACTCTTCTTGTAAATCCCGGTCGGCGTTTCTTTGCTGCTAATTGCCTGTCTTCATTAGGGATACTTCTGGTAAGTCAATAGTTAGTAAACATAATCTAATTTTAGAAAAATTTCAGGTGCAAGAACTAGCTAATAGAAATAACTAGGGAACTAAAATTTTAGTGGAGAGTTTAAAGCGAGAGATTAAATTCAGATGAATTCAGAAACTGAGCGAGGGTTATGTTAGTAAGCCAATGCATTCTCAATACTTAAGAGCTGGTGATGGCATTTGTAAGTCCAGTTCGTTATCTTGTCTTCGTCGTGACAATACGGCTGAAACGGAATCTTCTATCATACCCACGCAAGATCAGGCAGTATGTACCAGATACCATGAGTAGAAGATTATCATCAGGCTCGGGTGATCTGTCTCCGTAACATGTCGATGATTAATTGTTGGCATGTCCAGTCTTAGCTGAGTCGCATTACATTACTAGGCATGATAGGGTGGGAACATATATAGATTACAATTTATTCAAGGGAAAATGGTTATTACGTAAACTCGTCAGTAATGTAGAATCAACTAAAGAAGTCAATGATATTTAACCCAGGTGAAGTAATTTTTGGAAAAAGCACCTCTGCCTGAAGCGACAAATAAAACCTATAACTTTCCACAGCCTCTGTAGCTCAACTTGGAGAGCTGTCAACCGGAAATTGGAGGGTTCCTAGTTCAAATCCAGGCGGAGGTGATTTTTCCAAAAATTATCCTCACCTGGGTTAAGTATCATTCGCTTCTTTAGTTGATATTACAATTTATGTTCCCAACTAGGTTTAGTAATGGAGGCGTCTCGGTGGTATGGCCACAATCCATCGCCTGTTGTGAGTAACGTTCATATTGTCATATTATGGATATGCCTATTGCCAATGATAGAAAGCTTGATGCTAAAATAAGCCAGATATCGTGGTTAAGTTTTTCCAGAGGAAGGTGTGCACTCATAGAGATTTCAGAACCTGCTGATGCGAATGTAGTAAGGAAGGAGCTCGATAAGCAACTTAAATATAAAGATCTCTCAATAGAAATGTCTGTTTTGGGAAGCGCAAATATTTTGAAAAGAGTTTTATCAGAAAGAATTCTTAATTGACTGGATCCACAACGCTGGGTTTTCGTCTTGCATGAGGCAACCAAATGTGTATATCGGATATGTTGGCAGGCTATAGACCATAGGACTCGAGCGGAGCCGGATGTAGATAGTCCATAGGTCGTGTGCGTTGGCATTCGTATATTAACGAACCTAACCTAAGAAATTAGGTTATTCTATCTTTATCAGACAAGCACGTCCATGAACCAGAATGTGCTAAAGGTAGGTGGTTAAGTTTTGCGTAGTTGTTCTTATTGTGAAGTAAATGTTATTTTTTACTCTCCTATTTTACGCTATAGGGAAATTAGCAAAGCCTCAACAAGTAGAATCATACGATCGATTTCATCCATTAGTTAATTTACCGTACTGCACATATGTAAAAGCAAAAATAACAAAGAAGGAGAAAAATAATGCAAAAATAAATCAATGTAATTATTATTACATTGATTATAATCATTATAATTATTATATTGACCATCTCAAATAAGAGCCGCATGTACAAGACCCATATGGGAAACCAAGTGAGCTTTTTGGTAAAATCGTTTTGCGCATATACGACAAGCAAACTGTCGTTCGACTCCGCATTCGTATCTCACATGTCGCACCAAATTGTTCTTGTGTTTGTACGTCCTTGAGCAACGATGGCACTGGAAACGGCCTAAAATTATACAATATCAGTGTTTGCGAAAAGTTGGTACACCATAGTACCCATTACATAATGAACACAAAGCTGAGACAAAATGTACATACTCAAAGAAAGTAACGATCACAAGAGAAAATGCAATGCGTAATAAACAAACACAATTTTCTCATTCGTAGAAAGAGTATAAATATAAAAAACAAAACAAAAAAACAACACATGAAATCATTTGTTTTGACTATAGTTTATTTTACGAGTATACGTGGCATTGTACATAAATACAGAAGAAATAGAATGAATAGTACGCCAACAATGGTTCAATAAATAATATAATTTTGCAGGTCCAACTAATGAGGAACCGGTAAAATGCCCTCAGTGCAGTGGTTTGTCATTTTTGGCAGTCAATGGGTAAATCTTTGGCAGTGGTATTGTAAATGTTTGGAAAGGTGATCAGCTCGCTGGAAGAACTTGGAACAATTATTACACTGAAAACCGTCTGGAAAATAACAGAACATTCGATCAATAAAATAACATAACATATAATAAATAATGTACCTTCAACCGTGGCTAAACCGTGCACCGTTTCCACGTGAGCACTCAGATGTGTCTTTTGACAGAACCTTCTACCGCACATGTTGCAACCAAACTTTGGTTGAACGCCACACTCATATCTCTGGTGCCTTCGAAGATTGTGTTTGTACTTGTACGTTCTTACACATTGTGGACATTTGAAAAGTCCTAAAAAGATAAATGTTTATGTTAAATGTTTTACCAATTATTACGGCTGATACCATAATATGAAGAGCTTATTAGGTAATTAAGGAATTACTTAAATAAGTGGGTTTGCAACGTTGCTGAATCTCATTCTTTGGTCACTCATCTACGCAGACGACATGCTTCTAACATGCATTGATTTTTGGCCAAATGTCTTAAAATCACTATTTTATCTTCTGTGTAATTTGCGCTTTAAAATAATGAACAAACAATCAAAATATATTGTTTGCAATGTGGATGACAATGATAAAAATAATGCATACTTAACGTGGTAATGATTTTGATTTATTTGTTTCACCAACTACTTCAAAACCAACATTCATATTATATCTATTCTAAGATCGACCCTGTAAATGTTGTACCTACAACTAAAAGGAACTTAAATATAATTGAGAATAAATATAGTCCGTCGAAACAGAGAGATCTATCAAATATATCTATGGCAAACTGATATTTTGGTGCTTCTTGAGTACATGGGCTACTAAACACGGTTTTCTGTGGAATTTTTGTTTGCAGTGTATGCATTGGAATTGCGGATCTACGCCACACTCATAACGCAAGTGACTGATGAGGTGCTTTTTGTGCTTGTAGTTCTTTGGGCATCGTGGACATGGAAGACGACCTGAAAATTAATAATTCTGTAATAATCCGTACCAGAAAAAAAGGTTTATCGCCGACAAGATGCGCTCAATAAACACACCAATGATAAAACTATTCCTGAAGACACCTAGAACGATTGTCAAAATGATGTTTGTTCTTTTAATTGACCAGAATTAACATATAAGTTATATTCTAATTATCCTAAAAACTACTTTGTGTTCCACTAATTCTAAATACTTCAAAGTTTGGAATCACGATCAACTCTATCAGAACTTTTATACTAAAATACTCTCAAATTGTCCGCACTTCCGCAAAAATAATAAATAATAGGCGGATGTAAAAACCCATCCAAGTGTGCCCGATTTCCCCTATTCAGCAACCTAAAATCAAATGAAAATTAGCCAAAAAAGCTTATTGCAACAATAGAGCAATGTTTACCTATTTTCACAGTAAAATAAATAAAAGATCCAATCTCTTTTCTGATGTAATTTTATTTTTAGCACTTATGGCGACCGGTTTCGAACTCGCGTTCGTCTTCAAGGGCCATGCTACAACAGGAACAACGTATAAAAATACAATAATACAAAGAATACTAATACACACATACATAAGCCAAACAATTTTTGTGAAAATGTTATAAATTTCAAAATTCAAAAATCCTTAATAAATTTTCAATAAATTAAGAACAGAACATGCACAAATTGTCACAATCATTACACTTATATCAACAATTAACAAAATAACAATCAAATTACCGTCGGGCAACATCAAATCGAGGTCACGTGTCATAATGCTTGGGGTTATGTATATTCATGACGCCTTAGATTTATTCTCTTTCAATTTCAGTTACAATTCGGTTTTATAATTGGCAAAACAGCTTCACGTCTGAAAAATATGCACAATATGCCCTATTAGTATTATGTACAATTACAAATTAAAATCGAACAACGTACCTGGGCACCAGAAAACTTTAGCGAGTGGACAGAGTCGTGTATAAATGAGAACTGAATGCAGCGACTAGTCTATCCGTTCTCGGTACCCTTACATATTTGGCGCCACTTTTAAAAAGTTTTTCAAAAAGATGGTTTTTATTAACTTCAATGATTTCGTTCAGAAGCAGGCCTGGGTATTTATAATTGTGACGGTATATTTCTAGGTCTTCTAAGATATTTAACTTTTTTGATTTGTCCACTTCATGCATTAGTTGTATGTTGTTTCTGTCTATATTGTGACCCTGTTCATTGACATGTTTATAAACGCTAGAATCGCGGTTAGTAAGGTGTTCCTTGAATCTGGTCAACAAACTGCGTCCTGATTGCCCTATGTATACTTTATCACACTGATTGCAAGTTATCTTATAAACGCCACTTTTGTTAAGTTTATCAGAAATAGGTTTCGTGTTGTTGAGTTGGTTGCCTAACTTGTTGTTGTTTTTGAAAATAGTGTGTATTTCGTGTTTATTGAGTATAGATGCAATTTTATAGGACAACCTATAAATATATTTGACATATACCGTAAACGCACCCACACCGACATTATAATCCCAAAGACATCTTACACCTCAAATAGTAACAAACAGGCTGCCTTCAGATACCTTTTCCATAGAGCCCTTACCATCCCTTTAGAAACCACAGAATTTAGAAGAGAGATTAATAATATAATTACTATAGGCATTAATAATGATTATACAGTGGGCGAGATGCAATCCATATACAACAACATCCAATCTAAATGTGTCATTAAAGAACTATACCCACATTATTGCGCCAAGACCAGATTCATTTCTCTAAATTTTCAGGGAAGGTTGTCCTATAAAATTGCATCTATACTCAATAAACACGAAATACACACTATTTTCAAAAACAACAACAAGTTAGGCAACCAACTCAACAACACGAAACCTATTTCTGATAAACTTAACAAAAGTGGCGTTTATAAGTTAACTTGCAATCAGTGTGATAAAGTATACATAGGGCAATCAGGACGCAGTTTGTTGACCAGATTCAAGGAACACCTTACTAACCGCGATTCTAGCGTTTATAAACATGTCAATGAACAGGGTCACAATATAGACAGAAACAACATACAACTAATGCATGAAGTGGACAAATCAAAAAAGTTAAATATCTTAGAAGACCTAGAAATATACCGTCACAATTATAAATACCCAGGCCTGCTTCTGAACGAAATCATTGAAGTTAATAAAATACCATCTTTTTGAAAAACTTTTTAAAAGTGGCGCCAAATATGTAAGGGTACCGAGAACAGATAGACTAGTCGCTGCATTCAGTTCTCATTTATACACGACTCTGTCCACTCGCTAAAGTTTTCTGGTGCCCAGGTACGTTGTTCGATTTTAATTTGTAATTGTACATAATACTAATAGGGCATATTGTGCATATTTTTCAGACGTGAAGCTGTTTTGCCAATTATAAAACCGAATTGTAACTGAAATTGAAAGAGAATAAATCTAAGGCGTCATGAATATACATAACCCCAAGCATTATGACACGTGACCTCGATTTGATGTAGCCCGACGGTAATTTGATTGTTATTTTGTTAATTGTTGATATAAGTGTAATGATTGTGACAATTTGTGCATGTTCTGTTCTTAATTTATTGAAAATTTATTAAGGATTTTTGAATTTTGAAATTTATAACATTTTCACAAAAAATTTTTGCCTTATGTATTTGTGTATTAGTATTCTTTGTATTATTGTATTTTTATACGTTGTTCCTGTTGTAGCATGGCCCTTGAAGACGAACGCGAGTTCGAAACCGGTCGCCATAAGTGCTAAAAATAAAATTACATCAGAAAAGAGATTGGATCTTTTATTTATTTTACTGTGATTTTAACTGGTGTAAGATGGAGGAATTCATTATTAATATTTACCTATTTTATTAGCATTCTTCTCGACTTGATTGCAATTTCCAAATAAGGGCTATTGGTGAACGTGTAGTTAGCTGTATTGAATGTACCTTGATTAGTAGTGTAGTTAGCTATCAACGTCTTTTTAGTCTTCTTTTATCATGGAATTATTTTTAGATTCACTACAGTTGCACCAATGTTACGTTTAGTGGTTCTGTAGCAATTTCTTGGCGAAGGTTTATAATAATCTGGTCTAACAACTTTAGTTTTGTAATAATTATGTAAATATAAAAATGCACTTAGTTTAGATAGGAATTCTGGATTAGTCTTGCTTTTATGAAGGTTAAGGAAACCAACGATAATTTATGAAAGTTATATTATATAAAGCTACAACATGCATATCTATATATTATATTTCTGGAACATATACTCAGTACCATTACATCAAAAGGTAAGGAACATAAACCACTTTAATAATAATATACCATAGAAATAGCCTAGGTCTGGAAAGATCTGGGTATGCACACGTTTGTACCGATAGTTTGACTAGAGATGATTTTCTTGAAACTTTTTTGGGATACACACCTTTCTCATACAATAATGGGCGCAGGTATAAAAATATTTACGGTAATTCTGCTATAGATTTTTGGCTGACGACAAAGAAAAATAACTGAATACAAAATAACTGAAACTTGAGTTATAAATTTTAAATTAAATTAACGATTCAACCTGCCTGATTGCCATAAGAATACATTATTATTCACTTTTGTATACTTAACTCCCATCAAAAATGTTTGGGGTCACTCGTATTAGGAACATCTGGAATGTTGTTCAGAATTGTCATGAGTTGACTGAAGTTATATCTTCTTGGCGCCAGTTGTCATTTAACGTAAGATTGCAGTCACACTAAGCTGTTTCACCAGCCACGGCGGCTGCTTTGGGTTCACATTACATGTTGAGTACAAATAGCAGCGCTGGTATTACTACGGCCGATTGTGGGGAGTTTTTGCTATTTTTGTTTATTATTTATTATTTTCTTTCTAGTATTTTTGACCAATTAAGTACCCAATTGGAAATATGAGAAAGCAGCAACTGAACACTTGCATTATGCTGATGGGCAGCAGTTAACATCAGACAGCAGCTAGTAGCTGGTAAAACACCGTAGTGTGACCTTAGCTTTAATGGAGCATATCGTACATGTACGCGCTACACCAACTGTTGCTACCAATTGTTTGATTAGATATATGTGATCATTTGCTTGGGACTTGTGGGGTCAACTATATGTCAACTATATTATCGGCGATACACTTCCATATTGTACAATATTCAATCAAAAATCAATAAGGCGACCCCTGTACATCCATCAATAAATGTAATTTTTTAGAAAACATCGAAATGTTTTTGGAAACATAGTTCATGGTGTAAAAAACGAAGTAGAAGATGAAGAAGATAATCTTGCTTATCCTGCAGAATGTTTGGCCATATGCGTTACTAGGTTGCTTTTCTGGTGAAACATTCTTGCGCAGAAAGAACATTGGAACTGTGGGTCAAGATTACATTCGTATTTTATGTGTCTCCTCAAGTTATTCCTACGATTGTAGCTTTTCGGGCAAGTCGGACAAAGATAGCGACCTAAAAAACAAGACAACTGAACGATTAAAATGCTCAAATAACAAAATAACAATGTCTACTACTGAGTTGCTAATGGCTTCTTGACATATATATTATAAAATAGTATACATATTATATTGGGTGGTGTGGGTTTTTCGACACCTTATGCACAAGGCAGTGCGTTCGCAAATTCGTCTTTTGATGAAACTTTTTTCCGCAATCCAGACACTCAAATTGTGGCTCTATGTTGCATTCATATCGCAAATGACTTCGCAAGTGCTGTAGTCGCTTGTAATTTTTCGGACAACTTGGACATTGGAATCGATCTAAAATAATAAACACATTCTATTAATGACATAGGATAAAGATTTATATATTGTATACTTATAACCTTTACTATAGCTAACATTATCATTCAAACACTAATGAATATCACCCTTTACGATTTAGATTTATTCAACCTTTATTCCTTATTAATGTATTATGCATTATTATATATAGCCTAGTCAATACAACAAAATGTTCTCTACACTATTTACAAGTAGACGTTTAACTCGTTTATATTTAGACACTACATTGTATTAAAATCTACCTTGTTATGGACAAGGAAATGTGATTTTAGGTTGCTCTTCTGGTGAAACTTCTTTCCGCAATCGAAGCATTCGAATTGTGGTTCAACGTTGCACTCGTATTTCAGGTGACTCCTTAGGTGGTTCAATCTTTTGTAGGTTTTTGGGCACTTCGGACATTGTATTCGATCTAAAACATATGTTATGTAGTGTGTATGCTACTTGTTATATAATTTTCGCAAACCTACATACTTAGACCTTAAACACAATAAATTGATGTTATTATAATCTTCTACAACCTAAGAATATGACAATATTCTGTCAAAGTACAAACGTTCACAGAACTTTATTAGAGAAACACTGAATGGTCCAAGACACAAAATCATAGAATATTAATATATTATTCAAAAAAATAAATTAGAAGGTGTGACTTTTCTGAAAACATACGTTACAAAATATTTTTGTAATTGTTGTACTTTCCCAAAACGGGATTTCCTCATTCAACATTCAAGAATTAAGAATAAATGTCCATTATGAAAGTAAATGAAAACCTGTTCGATCCTTGCAAAAGTATTTAATTAGTTTTAAGCATGTTTTAGTGGACACGACTATCATACATAGCGAAATAACTAATGAGACAAAAAAATAAAAACTAAAAAACTGAAAAATACTTGCTGTCAAACACTATATACAAAGTTTAGCATCACAGTCATTATCGGTGTATGTAATAAATTAACGAAACAAATGGGGAGAAACGGAACATGGAGAGACTGTATCGGGAAAAAAATGAAACAAATCAAGAAGAAAAAAGGAGAAAAACAGCAACTTACTTGCAGGAGCACAGGAGAACATAGTCAGTCACATGGTTTGCGATAATTGTGATTGTGTAAGTAAGTTGCTGTTTTCCCTTTTTACTCTTGAATTGTTACATGGCCTGGTTTTTCTTTTCCTTAGGTTGATTTAATCCCGATAGAGTCTCTACATGTTCCGTTTCTCCCCATATGTTTCGTTAATTTGTTTCACGCACCTATGATGACTGTGATTCTGAACTTTGTATATAGTAAATATATGTGTAGGTTGGATTTCTTTGGGCAACAAGCAGTGTCTTGTCTAATTGTTCCAATATTCCGCCAATAATTTTCGGCTTTATCAAGTATCTACAAAAAATTATTTCAGGTTATAAAAATGAAAAGTTGAAATGTGCATAAAGTTACTTACAATAATAGTCTTAGGCGGTGATTACATGTTGATTATGTACTATTAATGAACTTTTACTACTAGATGAATTTTGCTGACAGAAATAAATTTGGATGCATGTACACCAGCTGATTCTGATACACGAATAATTGGAACATACAACAGTTGGTAGGCATGCAACCAAAAACAGGTTCGCCAAACCTGCGACATGACATGGCGCGTAAAATTTTTAAATTTGAAAGTTTGAAATCCTGAAGGGAACGTGAAATATGAGTAAATAATGAACTATGAAAGGTTGTGACATGTGGCTTAATTTTAAAATTAAATAAAATGGTATGAAATGATTTGAATACCAGATCACTAAGGTTGTTGGAATCCAACCTACTATTCTCGATATTAGAACCGTTGTCATTATTAATGTTTAAAACATAGCTATAAATTGCGCTTAACCCGTCGGTTTTTGTATATAGTGCTTGACAGTAAATGTTTTTCAAAAATATTTTTGTTTATATTCTTCGAAACGTCACCATAAGCCACTGAATTGTCACCATAAGCCACCGCACTGTCATCGGTGGGGATTACATACAAATACAGTATGTCCTTAGATAAATCGTACATACCTATAACATATCAAAATTTTCTTTTAAGTCTTTCTCTATAGTCCACTCTATAGTCTACTTTCTATACCGTCCACCTGTACGCATCTATTTGTTCAATGAAGGAGTATATGTTATGTATTGCTATTGATAACTTGCAAATGGTAAAAACGGACCATCTTCTGAATCTCCCACACGACAGTGAGTAGTTTAGACTAGCATCTGATGTCCATTGTACTATTATTGATTTTCGTTTCCTTTTGTAGATTTAGGATCGATAATGGCGTAACTGCCGAAACATGTCTCCTATATAAATAAATAAATATTCTTGCAAATCAATAAGAGGTTTCTTTTCCACTATTTAAATTGAAATTTACTTGCAAGTATGGAATATCACACATTTCTCTATAGTGGTTGTCCTAAAAACGCCTAAAGTACTTAGAATATTGATTTAACATAAGATGGTGCAAAACAATAATTTGTTCAATTTGCTGAGGAGTCAAAAACAAATGATGACAACATTACATTAACGTTACATTTATAAAATTATGCATTTGATAACGTATACGATTTCTAGTGCTAAAATGTTCTCAGTTAAAAAAGAAATATTAATTTCTTAAAAACAGACAAAAGTATTAATACACTATTCCCTAAGATAGTTTTAAATGAAGTGGAATGAAGTTTAAATGATAGTTGTCTTGATTAAATTTGACATTTTTTTGTTTTGTTACCACCCTCTTGCCAACTGTGGCTATGTACATTGTAGAGCACCCAAAACTAAAAGAATAACCTCTTCTTGAGAATTTCAACTTTAGGGTCCAATATACATTACTCTAAGAAAAAAATTATTTTACAATTGATTTGGGCTTACAAAACCATAGTCGAATCGGTTATAGAACCGAGGGTGACTCTGATTGACATCTTTAGAAGGACTAGGCTATTAAAATAAGAAAATGTTATCAAATGATCTGTTTTATTTTTAAGGTCGAAACATAAAATACACTATCATGTTTATTCAATGACATTTACTAATTGATATCGCATATATATTATAATCCATATACAGGTTTAGTACATGCGTAATCCATGGGAAACAATTTATTAAAGAGTTAAAAATCAATATTATAATAATTATAGCAACACAGTTACATGCAGTAGAAATTAAAGCATACTGGGGATACAATAATTATATTTCTTTATTGTGAATAATTCCAATTCACAATTAGTTAATAATAGGTATTTATAATTTTAACCGAGGTCTACAAAGTATTGCTGGAGAACTTGACAACAAAACTGAAATTCAATAACTCTTACTTACTGATTGGACAAATAACGATTGATAGAAATGTCAAAATTACTCATTAGTCATTAGCAGTGTATATCGGTAGTGTATGTCCAACTAAATGTGAGAATGGCTCATCGATTTCCATACCTTACTTTTAGTCTGACTTACTACATATGAATAGTCGACGGGTGGAGTTTAATATACAAATGTAACCTTAAATTCTTAAAATTTGTGTCGATGCATGTGTCTAATCAATGATGATTTTTGGCTGCATTTCCGCCCGCACAGCTCACACATGTATTTTGGTTCAACGTTACATTCTAGCCTCAAATGTCTTCTTAGGTTGCTCTTATGCGTGTAGCTACGGGCGCAGTTCTGGCATTGGAAACGTCCTAAAATCAGATAATACCAGTATCAGTTGAATAGCAAGAGATGAAATGTAAAAAAATACTAAATGTTTACTTAGTTAAGCTTGCACAGTTAAATATAATGCAGATCAGCAATAGATGCAGTCATTTAAAACAAAATAATAAGGCTGGATTATTCTGATCCAATGTTCGAATATGTTACTAGGAAAAATAAATATAGTATTGTCCTGGCTATGCCATACTCAGTGTGGATAATGTGAGACGGTTCAGTATATAACCATTTTCAGAGACATCGAGAGTCTCCAGAGTATCATCAACAATAATGAGCAGTACAGCACAGAGTATTGACAAAATTGTAAAACAGTTAAATAAATGTTTAAAACTAAAGAAAATTAATAGATTAAATATTTACTTCTCACTTTCCCTTCTGCTGTATTATTACCAGACAATTCTGTAATGATGCGGAAATATTTACTGAAGTTACAGAAGTATCCTGTGAAATTATATTATTTCTAGGATTTTACGGGAATATGTCGCTGGTACAAATAACGACATGACCTGAAATGTAACTTACATTTCATTGTTACAATCTGTGATTATTCATTATACGTAATGATAATTCTCTATTACGTGTTAGCTGTTACATAAATTTATATTAATTTTACATCATCACAATGTGTTTAAAATAACTTTGGCGGTTGTTTATAAGATAACAATTTCACTGTCTGTTAAAAAAAAACTACAAAACCTCAGAACCCGTAATAATCTCGGAAGCCTTTGAAACCATTTTCAGTGAGTTTCAAAGACTAGCTAAAAAAAGTTTACCACTATTTATTTGACTTTGCAAAAAGTGTCACATAAAAGTGATTAACATGTTTGTAGATAGCCTTGGAAACGCAATGCAAAATGTTTTATAAAGAAACGAGGAGCAGTGGCTATCCCATTAGTACCACATACAACAAGTTATGCAATTTTAAAAGATTGCTACCAATTTATAATTGTAAAATTTGCACCTGAACCGGATACCGGACACGATATATTAAAAATACCGGCATTAAAGGGCGAAAGAGAAACTAATAATGGAAATAATAATAGTGATATTTATTTTACATATCCCAAATTATTGCTAATATTGGTACATATTCAACATTTAATATATTAGTACATAGTACGTACAGGAGTGGCCAACTTTTGTGTATTCAAGATCTATCTTTTATCCTATAATCGTGGCGCGATCGACTTGTTGTGATAGGCGTAGTATAAGTTGGGGGGTGGGGGTAAATTTTTTCTTCCAAATCACTTAATAAGATTTATGAAACATGAGGAATTTAAATATGCCAAATGAATATGAAAAAAACAAGTAACAGCAATAAAAATACAAACAAAGAATTACCCGCTTATCGTAGCAGGATTATATTGTCCGCCTGATTGAATACCTAATAAAGTAAGATGATTCCTCAGCTTTTCTTGGACAATTAGGAAATAAGATTTATAGTTAGAGGAGACTTTCACGCCAATAACACCTACCTACTGGGGCTCTAGGTTGATTACAAATGAAG
The DNA here is from genome assembly GCA_964023965.1 of Melinopterus prodromus. NCBI lineage: Eukaryota > Metazoa > Arthropoda > Insecta > Coleoptera > Scarabaeidae > Melinopterus > Melinopterus prodromus. Next base: position 87,967,114 of record OZ030390.1, read on the forward strand.
GCAGAGAACTGCTAAAAGCTACAAATGAACTTACCTGTCAACAATGTCAACGAGTCCACCATACTGGCCAAAAGATACAGCAAAATACCAGACCTAATAGACTTCTGTATAGTTAAAAACATCAGAGAATATATATTAGAGAACTAAAAATGAATCTATCATCGTCTACCTGAGGAAGAAATGCATATGCAGGACAATGACCAAGAAATCACGCAAATCATGCTTGCCACACCAACAAAAATTGAAAACTTAATTAAAAACGACATTAATCTCAAAAGCCCCAGGTCGTGACTTGATAACTGGAGACGTAGTTAGTCAAGGTACAGTATCATATCAATGCTGCCTTCAGACTTAGGTATGTGGCGAAACTCTGGAAGGTGGAAAAGGTGATCATAATACTGAAGCCTGGAAAGCTCCTATAGTAAAGGTTACGAATATTATCAATTATGCCTTCAAACTAAGTCATATGCCAAATCTGTCGAAGGTGGCTGAGGCGATCATAATACTGCAGCCTAGGAAACCTCCACATGAAATAGCGTCTTATAGACCTATCTTCTTGCTGCCCATGTCAAAAATCTTTAAAAAAATATTACCCAATAGATTTAAGGCAATTATTGAAACAACCACTCGACTTAAGTCGACAGTAAGTACAGCTGTCGACTAGGCAGTTATCAGGTATGTGAAATAAAACACGCTAACCTCTCGACTATTGCCCAGGTACACCGAATAACTAACATATTCGAAAAAGCGTTAGAGCAAAAAGATTTGTTCAGCAATCTTGCTAGATATGGCACAGGCATTTGATAAAGTCTGACTGACACAGAAGGACCAAACCATAAGTTAGGAAGTATTCTTCCGAAACAGTTCGAAGAAATTATAATCTTACTTGATTGATAGATACTTTAGAGTCAAAGAAGGTGATGCATGCTCTGCCGTTGTAGCAACCTTTGAAGACGGCACAAGTATCATAGGTGTAGCCACTAAAAACTAACAAGGAAACTCCAACCAGCTCATGGTCATTTTCAGGTATGGACAAAGCAAAAACGAATTGAATAGAACGCACTCAAGTAAATGTTGACTTCATCAACAAGACAATACAACATATCCAGATTACTATTAATCACCAAATAGTACCATTCGGAAACACAGTCAAATATCTCGGCATATCATAATTGTGACTAAACGCACCGTAACACATTAAGTCAAACGACGAAAATTGGCTTTGCGATACAAAACAAAAATTGCGATCGACTTGTTGGCCACACCTGATATATACAATATCCAACAAAAACACATCATTTACATACAATATACGCACAAAAATTAATATAATATGTTAACTATGTAATAAACTAAACTATGCATTTCATACAAGAACACAAGAATTTATACAGTAACTTAAATAGTAATTTTTATACCAAAGAAGCGGGACCTTCATGTTTAAATTCTACGTTTATTACTAACGTTTAACTGAATACAATTCATGGCTGCAGGGCAACATAACAGAACACTACAAATACAATTTGATAAAACATATCAATTTTATAACCACTTGATACACTATTGGTAACTGCAACATCCCTGCCGAGTTAATCTAAGAAAAGGGTCTGACGTTATTTGCCGCCTTGGTTGCATTGTGCAGTCGTCCAAGTTTTGATCAGTGGCTTTAATATGTATTTCTAATATTTTCTCAGGGTTATAGTTTTGGTTTTGAGCTACTGTGGGGGTAGTTAGCAAATAAACACAACTTGACAATGCTGAGAGGCAAAATTGCGACCGCTAGGAGGTGTCGCGGTCGTCCACCATATTGCATCGAATATTATTATAATTTAGAAAGGTATACAACAATTCAATTTCTAGGCATACTCCGTCTCTGATGATGTATGCTGTGTTCACAATCGTATCTTCTATGGCGCCATAACCCTTGACGGTACTTGTAAGATTTCTGACAAGGCTTGCAGTGGTATCTCTTGACACCTGAAATTAGTATATGTTACCGTAAGTACTTGGAATGTGTTAATACATTTAACTTACCACCCTAACATGTTAAATAATTTATTTACGTTACAGGTTACTAGGGAGCTTACAAAGCTAATGGGAGAACATGATTTCTTTATTAAGTAAATAGTCGGTAAAATTCGTGACAATATTTCTGAATGTGCGCAATAACATATGTTTTAAACACGGGTTTAGGAATTCATCCTAATACTGATAATCGCTGAGAGAATGCTTGATTCCACAGTGTGATTTCAAACTGGCCTTTCGATGAAACTTTTTGTGGCAAACTTGGCACTCAAACTGCGGGCTTTTTCCGCACTCTAGTGTTAGGTGCTGCACCAAACCTCGTTTCCATTTGTAACTCCTGAGACAAGACGGGCAATAGTACCTTCCATCTAAAAAATTACAACGCAGTATAAGACCAGGAAAATGCTTTACCCTATCCAGTTCTTTTTCTTTCTAATACTCGTGTCAAAACTCGAGAAGAAACTAAAATTCAGAGACAATGGACACGTGGACAAAATGTGGAAAACTTAAAAGAAAAAGTAAGTAATATTTATTAAGAAGCAATAATAACATTATACAAATTTGTTTATGTTAACAGCTCAGGCATCCAATAATGTGGTAATTGGCTCAGAATATAATGTTAGCAAGAAATTACAGTTTATATAATTCAGCGTAAATTTGCCATATTTTTTGTTGTCCAGTCACAATATTTTACTGCATATTTTCGAAACAATTAATACTGGTAATCGGTAAGAGAATGCTTCGCCATACAGTGTGATTTCAATGAAGGCTTCTGATGGAACATCCTGTGACACACAAGACATTCAAACTGTGGACTTTTTCCGCACTCCAGTGTCATGTGTCGCTTTAGACAGTACTTCCATAGGTAACTCTTCGGGCACTTGGGACAATAGTACCTAACAGCTAAAAATAACAGGATGTAATTAGATGAACAAAACTTTTTGGCATTCTTATAGTAGCAATATAATACCGCAAATCCTGTGTGCATAATTGTAAATTGTTCGACATTCCAATAAAAATGTATAAGTGGAACTGATACAGTTGATATATTTACCACCAGCAATATATGAATTAAATTTTAATAAACTTAATTGCGACGATACAAACTATACAGAATCTGTGCAACATACACAATACATTACTAAGTGAGGCTTCGGTAATCGGTAACGATTTTTTTTTGTACCTTTAATTACTGTGACCTCAAAATAAAAACAATATAATATCATTATGATTAATTTGTGTCCCTGAAGAATTAAAAGATACTTACTGATACTACTGTGGTAAATGGGGTTTGTGAATAAAACGTGAATACGCATTTTTGATACATTAATTTGCGTTGAATACGAATTCGGACTCGAAAGTTTTCAACGATATTCGGATTTAGCGTTTTTATAACTTTTGTTTTGGAAGCACACGTACACGACTTAATGAAGCACTGTCAGTCCAATCAGGGCGTTTGTAACATTATCAGGAGATCATGCTTAAAAGTGCAATGTTTGAGGTTTACGTTGAGATCCTTGTGAGTTTGAAAAAAATTGCCAAAATCACCTTTTTGTTATTTTTGACATCTTTTTTAGTCAACCGAACGTGATGAAAAACTTTTTACTCCGGGCTCATATTAGCACAAAGATCAGCTGCACTATATTCATATTGTTCACTATTCTATTTCAACAGACGGTATACCATAATATTTTTGTTTAGTATCCAACTATTGTAGACAATTATTTCTTTATTAAGTCACCACTAAATATTATTATATTTATCTGCACACAATGTATTCATCTATACATTAAATCTACACAAAACTCTTGGGAGTATGTAAAAACTTTTATTATCTAAACAGTCGGTAATAATCGTGACAACATTCCTGAATGTGTTTCATAACATTTAGATACAAGGCTTTATGAATTCAGCCTAATACTGATAATCGCTCAGAGAAAGCTGGTATCTACAGTGTGTTTTCAATGTATTCTTCCGATGAAACTTTCTGTGGCAAACCTGACAATCAAACTGAGGACTTCTTCCGCATTCTAGTGTTATGTGCTGCACCAAACTTCGTTTCAATTTGTAACTCTTGAGACAAGTATGGCAATAGTACCTTTCACCTAAAACATAACAGCGCAATGACCAAGAAAATGCATTAACTTATTTAGTTGTTGTTGCTTTTTAATACTTGTGTCAATACTTGAAACGGAACTACAAATCAGTGACATGGCCATGTGGGCAAAATGATTAGGAAGAAAAACATAAATAAAAATAAATAATATGTATTAAGTGGTAATAATAATAACATCATACAAATTAGTTTATGTTAACAACTCAGGCACCCAATAATATGGTAAAGTCCATTTTGCTTGTATGGATATTAAATGTACTGTTAATCTATTAGCAAGAAATTATAGTTTCTTTCTTTCGGCGTATATTTACCATATTCTTGGTTGTCCCGTTACAAAATCTTATTGCATTATTGAAACAATTAATACTGATAATCAGTTAGTGAATGCTTCAGCATACAGTGTGATTTCAATGTAGGTTTCTGATGGAACCTTCTGTGACACACAAGACATTCAAACTGGGGACTTTTTCCGCACTCCAGTGTCATGTGTCGCTTAAGACAGTTCTTCCACAGATAGCTCTTCGGACACGAGGGACAATAGTACCTAACAGCTAAAAATAACAGCATGCAATTAGATGAACAAAACTTTTCTTATAGTTCTTATAGTAATCAAAATTTCTTGTGGAGGGTAACTGTTAATTTTGTATTGAAAATATTGCTGATAGTGCGTGGTTGATATTACAACAAAAACACGTGTTAAAAATCAAGTGAAATAAATTATGTCTCTAAATATAAGTGAGATGTATACACATGACTTGTAAATATCAGCAATGACTTCAATGAAATTATAATAAAAAAGTGCGTGGGCGCTATACATAAGCAGTGCAACAATTCATAATACAAGTATTCAGTGATAACTACTAAGCTTGTCGCACAGTGTCGCACATCTGTGCAGATCGTATTGCATCGGAAGAAAATGAAAGCAAATGATTGGTTCAAATGGTTTGACAGTGCATAGTCCCGGTGACAGAATTTAACCAAGCATGGGGTGGTATTTTTCCGTGCCGAGTATGTTCCGAACAGATGTACGAAAAGTTTCAGGCGGCAAAAAGTATATTAATGTACAGTGTGATCGATAAATGATATTTGAACAATACAAAAATAATTGAACATAATATGTACCTAATGTATCTATTTTCCTTTGCATCAAAATATACTTTAAAACGTCAGCATAAGTTCAGTACATACAGTACATCATTATACATACATATTACACGCTTGTACCCACTCAAGTAGTTCCTTTGCTACTTCCCATATTTTGCCACTACCCAAGTTAAAAGAATTAAAAAATTTACGACACTTAATTATCACTAATAGAGACATCAATCCCGCACTATTAGATTTCGCAAAAAGAAACTTGAGTATACGTTTACATCTACATGAACGAATGTAGGTTTAGAAAGAATAAATAAACAATTTTGTGATGATGCTATGTTTATTTTTAAAATGTACAGAATATGAATTCCAAAAACGGTTTAAATAATATTACAAATCGGAAAGAACTTTAATTTTTATTAAATCGTTTCAAGCGTTCTAGAGCTCCAGCCAGCCATTGCGAAGCAAGTCTTTTTATTTCTTTTTTGGAAAAACTGTTTTGTTTTGGTTATTGTTCAGAGGGTTATTCGATAGGGGGGCAGTGGGGAATAAGGTTGACATTTAATGAATTTTGTATTTTTAAGACAAAACGTGAAATGGATTTTAGATAACTCTAAAAACCGGTAACCTATGTTTTCCTCATCTGCCCCTGACTATCAAACATCATCGACAATCTTACGTGCAGGTTGTTGATGTTTTTGTAATTGTTTTGTGGTATATGTTATACAGTGTGTTCCACTTGAACTGGACTTATCGCTATACTGTTATCTGTTAAGATTTATACTTATTTTTTTTAAATGGTTTTATACAAACCCTCATTGCACAAGCATATATAATATACCGACCTACCGGGATCACAAAAAAATAAAACTTATGGTTATTTGTCTTGTTATGGAAATAAATACTGTAGAAATTTACTAAGAAAAGCTAGTAGAAAACCTTAGTAACAATCTGCTGGTATTTAAATAGTCTTTAAATATACAAAAAAACTGAAATAAAATATTTGAAATTTTCCAGGACAACCGTTTAAAGATCACGGAATATGAAAATAAATTGTAATCATTTGTGTCTCTTGTTAAATTTTTTATTATTTTTTTATAATAACCACAACTTCAATAGACTAAAGAAGACGTTTTTGCTTCAAGTTTGAATAATTATGACAACTTCAATCAAGAAAAACTAATAAAGATATAGTGTAGGCTTCTTAAAAAACGCTTCCCCAAATATCAAAGGTTACTGACTTATCCATATATTTCTGATCAAGGCAAGTCTATTCGATATTGGTAAAACCTCTATCGCATGGTCAAAATGATTTACTCCATCGTATACAAATATTTTACAATTTTGTTCATTTTTATTAACAAGTTTTAAGACAACATTTATGACAACGTTTAGTTATTTTAAAATCTGATTAACCCTACCTATCCAACACTACGAACAGTAGAGCTGGTCGAAATGTTTCATCCCCAGTCTTGTTTTATTCCCTGTAACAGAGTCCGTCAGGTAAAATCAAACATAGTATAAGTTATAACATAATTCTAGCCTTTATTAAAAAAAAACTGCAAGAAATCGTCAAAATAACTAAGTACAGCAGTGTTTTCCTACATTAACTTTGCCATTGGTAACTACCATATTTAAATTGTCACTTAAATAACATTTTGTTATTATTCATTCGCTTCTCATAATCGCACAAGTGTTGGTAGCTTCAAATTCTCTCACGCGTTCCGGATGACGACGATAAATATGCCCAACAAGGTTATATACATCTGTTTTCTGATTACCGCAGCAGTAAGGGCACTTGACGAAACTCGTTAAATGGCAATCATACCTTACATGGCTTGTAAGGCTGCTCTGGCTCTTGTAAATCTTGTGACAGTTGTTACAACTAAAACCATCTGCAATTTGCCCTAAAACTAAATAGAAAATATGTACAACGCGCAATATTTATAAAAGGCCAAACTCTACAGACATATTAAATGAGCAAAAGACAAACATTTGCATAAATATTACTTGATAGCTCTTAAACATTGGCTATCTAACTATATCTTAAACTCTATTAAAACCTTTATCGGAAACAGTGTTAATTATTTTTCCTCTTCAAGGACAGCAGTAGTATTCAGTTCTAAAAGCTCTAGCTAAACCAGACCAATCAAAGCTTAAACACCTTTAAAACAATGCAATTTATGGTACAAAAGAAACACTAGCCAAGATTGACAATAATGGATAATTAATAAGGTACAACATATTTATTTTGAATACTTCAATGGATGATTTGTTTAATGAATTGAATTTTGATGCACAAACATAGCATTTGAACGTATGTTGGTAGTCCTTTGGAAAATTTTTACAATAATACTTTCTTCTAAAAGAGAAAAAAATATTTCATTCTGAATTACAACCCAATTCTCAGCCTAACTAAAAATCAACAAAATTAATCAATCGATGCAGGTCATGATATCAGAACATACCTCAGAAAATTGAGTGATTTTTTGGCAGATCTATAATAAATAATTATACGTGTTATGTTGTGAAATAAAGTAATGGAGTAATGTAATGCTTACCTAATCGAGTTAATTCTCTTATTTGTTATTGAAATAATATTTAAGTGTCTTCTGAATTATTGCCGCTGCTAGTTTTAATATTTTTGTTTTGATTTTATTGATTGTTGACTTTTTAACTTTGTAATATTTGAAATAGTAATATAAATTCGGTCATATTTAAGAAGCAGGCATCTATTGAAGCCCTTTGGTTTACAAAGATGGTAACGAAGCGATAGAGTAACGCACATACATAAATATACAAGTCATCATAACTGTACATAAGAACTAATTAGAAGCTAGGCCGTGTGAGGTGTCATTAGATAGGAATTTATAATAAGGAACAACTTTGACTGAAAAAAACACATTCTCTAACGTATGTTTAATCAGTTGAAATATATTATATTATATTCAAAATAAAGTAATGGCACATATAGTTCTAATCACTCCATCTTATATTAATAGGGTCTAATAAATAGGTACAAACAAAATATAATAAATAAAACCAAGTATAACAAGAACATCAAAAATAATATCATAATATAAATTTATTAAGGACGAACACATAAATAAACAAATTGTGCATGGTTTGGAGCTAGCATTGCTTTAAAATATTCGATTAGCGAATTCATAAATAGTTTTGTTATTGGTTATTCACTCTTCAAACACAAACATTAAAAATGAGAGGTTGTGGGTTCAAATGTTTGACACATTAAAGAAAGTTGTGTGCGACCTACAAATTTTTAAATGGATAACGCATCTATTCTTATGCACACTTAGTCTTTTCAGCCAGAGTTGGCATGTGCGTCACCAATTCTCGAACCAAAAACTTTTGCAATATTCGAAGGATATGAAATGTTAAGAGCAGCTCTAACCATTGGTAATTTGCAAGTCCCCTCGGAAAGTCAAATTCATAAATGTGTATCTCCCTCCCTACTTTATTCCATTAGCTTTCTTCTCATTAGGTCTATTCTAACATGCAGAAAATAACTTTCATGTATTAGATATGTTGGACCAGATGTATCTGGGCTACTTTTGATCAACGTGTTGAGTTTTGACAAATAGTTTCATTCTAATGTCGGTAGGTAGTGTCAAACGCTGATGTTTTGACAATACCTAGGTACTGTCAATAGTAAAAATATCTCTTAAAAGAATCTGTTCTGCAGTCTCATATATGTTTGTTTGTGAGTCTCATATACCTTTGTATGTTGTTTTATGTTCTCCACGGGCGTGACAAAAAGTAAGTTTTTACAATTGAGTTTTTGGGAGTTTGATTTGATTGTCAATTGTGTAATTTATATGTCATTTCCTATAGCGCTTGAAGAAGTGCCCAGCAGGACATGAAACATGTAGCGATTGCTAAAATAAAAGAGAAATAAGGAATCCGACCACCTTTTATTGTATTAAATTAACTGTCAAACCCTGGTTAACTAGTTTTATTTTAATGCAGATACGACCGATCTCGATCAAATAGAATCTCATTTACTATTATTTTATAAATAGTATGATACAGTCATGTGCCTGGCCACATCAGATTTTTTAATTAAAGACAGCTGGTAGCTATATCAAAAAATTATTTTTTTCAAATTATGTTAATAATGCTGCAATTATTTACAGATTATAAAAACTTTTGAAGAGGTACCACCAGAAAAAAAAAACAATAATTGGAAACCACAATGAAAAACTGCAAAGTAACTCTGACTGTATTGTCGACGTTCTTGAAACTAAGATCTAATTCAATACAAAAGCGTCAGTTTCTTGTTAAGTTCTCAAAGACTAAAACAGATTATACATTTAATCTTTGAACAAATTGTTCAGAGCAACTTTAGCGTAAGAATTTCGTACACATAGATTCAAGTAAGTTAATATTACTTAATATTTTTGTAAGAACGTGCGTTTTACAAGGACAATAGCGTCACGCCTAGGACGCGAGGACATGCAAGACCACGAAAACAGTCTACGCGAAACGACGACGGGTGGTAGCCATACTTCCTTGCACACACACAACCTAAAGATGGAAACCTGAATAGGGTGTACGACATTGGCTGAACGTGTATACATAATAAGCATACAGGCCAAGACAGGCACATGTAGACATAACATCAGTAGTCTTTTGGCGTGATGAATGGGCATGATGAGGGGTGAGTAATGTATAATGGTGGTATCTCAAATGACAACATATCACAACCTTTGGTGTGCAGCCGGCGGGCGTACAGTGGGGTATTTGACCCGAAAACCTGGCTAAAATTATTTTTTCGCCTATAAGGGCTCTAGATGTATTGTTTTATTTATGTATAGTATTTTAACATTCATACTACGTATTTGAACGTTAATAACAATAAATACCGTAAAACAATACCAGATAGGGAAAAAAGCAAACTGCATTAAAAATCTTCACTGCAGTACATTTATTGTAAATTAATTACTGCTACACGATTTATCATCAATATTTTTGTGTGATTTTATTTCTATCTTCATATTTTATTTCTATTTCTGTGTGAAATTTACAAAAATATTTTTCGCATGTCCTATTTAAATACGCAGCATGGACGGATTTAAAATTGAACAATACATGTCGTTTCTGAGTTATATGAGATAATATTTTTGGGTCTGTTATGTTGTAAGAAAACAATGAAAAAAGTTTAGTTTTTAAGACCAGTGATAGAGGAAGAAAATGAAAGTTTGCACCAGTCGATATTGTGTATTGAAACGGTAAATACGCTATTTTCATTACATGCTATTTTCCGTTCGATACATTCCTTTTAAGACGTGATAGTAGAGGCAATTAAGAACATATTTTACCATATTTATCACTATAAAATCTATTATATTTAGTATTATTTCAAAAAATTTCTCTAATACTTATACTTATTGTTTCAATGAAAACTGTCGAAATTTGATCATACTTCAAGCTGAAACGGTCGTTTTTTAGTGGTATGACCATAATACGTATGTTTTGAAACCGGATTCGCATTCCGCATAAACACATTTATCGAAAACGCCTAACCAGTTTCTATTCCCAAACTTACTATTGTCTCTCCTCAACAAGAATCAATTTTAAAGCAGTGAACTGTGTATGCGAGTAGGTGCCTTCGATGTATTTTCTTGCCTTGAATATGAATCCGATTGGCTTCGATGGCTTCAAACAACAAATTTCTAAGAAATTCATATACAAGTACAAAGTTTAAGGTTTTTTTCGGATAATTTTTAAGTGCCTAGGTCATCGGGGTTGTTTGCTATACATGATCGAAAACGGAAAAATATACGTACAGAACGGCATTTACAACATATAAAGTGCATTGAACATAAAACTGTCAATATCTCGATAACCGTAACCATTTGTATATAGCTAAATATGGTTAAATATGTACTAAATTACCTCTACATCACGGTTTCAAAAAATTGCATCAAAATACATACAAGCCGGTACATGAATTTTTGAATTTTCCTTTACAACGTATTAGAAATAAAATCACAATAACCGCATCCGCACCTATCCGCAGCAGCTTTTCCAGTAGTTGTTATGTCAAATATGTATACTATAATTTGAACCACTTTCAAAAGCTTAATTAAGCTAAACACTAAACTAAAACACTCAAGTTCTGCATAAAACTGTTTTTTTATAACAGCGAATGTTCTCCGCCCTGCAGCAAACAAAGTAGTGGGTAAATTTTATTAAAAATAATGCTGAATGAAAGTTCATACTTGGTTCTAAAGAATGTATAACAAAAAAAGTCACATTTTTCCTTAAAACAAAAATGCAACCGTTTTCAAGAGCATCAACTTATGGGCATCTATGTTCAGCAATAGTAAATCCTAACTTTTGGCTGACAAGAACACGTGACGCAGAGCTCAGGTGAAAAAATATTGCCGCCTTTTAATACATAGGTCCTTTACCTATCCCAGAAACTGGTTTACTTTCTGGAATTTAACAATTTACAAATTTGATTTATGGCCAGCTTTTTGGGTCAAATACCCCATGTGCGGCGTTACGACAAAATTAGGTCCGGACGTCAATGCCAAAACTGGTCAAAGAAACTGTAGGTAGGTAATAGATAAAGTGATTAACATACATTATGGATGACAATCCAATTTATTGCACAAATAAGGGATCTGATAGCGTATGTTAGTTAAAATTAAAACACCGTCACACCATGCATCAATAAACAGTGACTTTTCATTGATGACTTCCGATGGAATTTTCTGTTGCAAATTGAGCAATCGAACTTTGGCTGTTGGCCGCATTCAAACCGCATATGCCTGTTCAATACATATTTCTGTCGGTAGCTCTTATGGCAATTTTGACAATAAAACCTGTGTCCTAAAACAAACAAAGTATTTTAGTACATTATTACCAAACAAATAACTCTCACATCTGCGGCTAGCATTAAAAGAAACATTATATATTTCTACGAATATGCTGGAGTTTCATCATTAGTAGCGCGGTCGCGCAGGTGTGAGCAATGCTTTAATTTCTCAACTTCCAAAATTAAATTTAAAAATATAAACAAATATGTCCCAACTTGAAATTCTAGTGGCTCTGGAAGTCTTAGTTACTACATTCGGGTAAATTTGCGATTCTTCACTCAATAATAAAGAAAAATATACAACACAAAATCAGAACTGTTGTAGTATATTGCCGTTGCAACGCTTTTGCGTAATATTATATCAAAAAAGTGCACTTGTTTTAATATTATCGATCGTGAGGTCATTCTGGCATTTTCCTATACTAAATCTGAGAAAAAAACCCTTAAGAATACAAAAAACACCGAGAGCTCAATTCTGATTTGTTTTGTAGATACTGCACTTGCCTTTCGGAGGGCAGAAATACCTTAGTCTTGGACCACGTCATGTAACTTTTGTGGACCATTGATGTGATTCCTGTTTCATTCAGTTCATCGTCAGTACAAATTGTCTTAAAAAGAAAATTTAATGAAGTATGTATCACAATAAAAAGAAATAACTGGAGCCATTAGTTTCCAACATTTTAAAATTTATTTACCTGACTACCAACATCGATACAATATAGTGAAACATCATAAATATATTTTATCATATAAAATCAACAACATTAGTCTTAATTCAATATTGTCATAACATATAATGGCGCTTCGCCATGTGCTCCTGCAAAATGTAGTTTCTGCTGAACTCCTTTCCACACTTCTCGCATTTGTGACGTCGCTGTCTCTGGCATACCTCGCGCACGTGCCTGGTAAGGTGTTTTCTCTGCTTGAATGTCTTTCCACACTGTGGGCAGCACAATTCGTTCCACCCTGAAATACATATATTTAAATAGCTGCTCTCAATATTATGTAGTTTGTACCCACTCCTTCACGATGAGAGGTTCACACCATGACTTTTTGTGCAGCGCATTATGTTGTTTGATCAAACCACCACCAATTATAAGTATTCACTTCACCACATTATAGCAATGTCATATTATACAGGGTGTAGATATTAGCCAATAAACAACAGGACACATGAAATAACAAATGCCAAACATATAAGATTCTCACAAAATAAGGACGAAATGAATCGGAGAAAATGTTTTGAAAATGAATTTAATTAATACATATTGGAAATGCATATTATTCTATTTTGAATAATAAGAGAATATTAATACTAACAAAACTAGAAATAAAACTACTCAAATTAACAAAAACACCGTCTTATCAAAAATCTAAAGGCAAAAGTCTTTATTCGCCTTGCTTATAAGTAATAAACTTAACATCCATCATCTTATTATTCCTCTCCTTTTCCCTCTCCCATCTCTGTTTCGAAAATCTGAGCCATTCAGCGACAACCACCTCAAACATTTTGTCTGTTGTCATGATAAAATTTTGTTGGTTGGAACCTGTAGAAAAATATTATTTGTACTGTCTATTATTAAAAGAAAATAAAACATATCCATCTGTTATACAGGCGTATTTGTAAATAAGCGTGAGCAATATCAAAACAGCTGCAAGGGAACTTCTTTTTGTTAAAGTCAGCTTTAAAACACTCACTCTCTAAAAATATAATATGCTGCGCATAAAACGAAACAAATTAAAACCAAATTTTTCGCAAAGTTTATTTTCTTTTGAACGACTCATACGATTTTGATGCCTCTTTTGTTGATTTATACATAATTAATTTACCAGTAACGATAGGGTGATGGATTTCTTTTTACTTTATCATACGTAGTATGTATATTGTAATAGCGCAAAAAAATTGATTTTAGCCGAAATACGTCTCTTTGGGGCCCCTGAACATATTTGACAATGGTACAGAATGGTAGTGTCTGTGTACCCGTTTTTTTGTGACGACGATTCCGGAGAAACAACTAAGAGTATCGGGACGAAACTTCATATTTAGAAGTTTCATAACCAAACTTAGAGCTGAAAAGCTTTCTGTTGAAAGGTGTCCAAAGGAAGTGCAGGTTTAGTCTTAGCATTTTTTAAGGTTTTGCAACTACGCCGCCTTTTCTGGAATTTCGTCAAAATAGTTAAATAATAAATTAAAGTAGAGGAAATTCTGAATAATTTATGACTATGATATTTTCTGGTAAAATTAATAGTTTAGCTGCATGAGCAAATTCTATTTCATCGACATCGTACTTAAAACTAGTTAGCCGGGATTTGTCAGATATTGTGATTCTAATGACAGTAGGTAGTGTCAACCGGTGATGTTTTGACAATACCTACTGTCAATATACTCACAATATCTGTCTAGTTCTAGTAGTTTTATTTTAATGCAGACATGGCCGATCTCGATCAAGTAGAATATCATGCAGCTAAACTATTAATTTTATATATGGTGTGATAAAGTCATGTGCCTGGCCACATCAGATTTGTTAAATCAAACTCCAGTTTTGACCATATACAGGGTACAAGAGTGAGGATAAGTCTTTTAAATATCGTAAATGAATAGATTAATGTTACTTTTGTACATGGTTCTTTCAAAGGCCCATGGAACTCTTTGAAAAATGATAAAAACAAAAATCGAATGAGCGGCTTAAGAGAAAATCAATTTTGAAGTTGTGTCAATTTGTCAGTGGTGCGTCATTTGCAGACACAGCGTGGACTTGGAATCAGAAAAAACTATATTACAGAATATTTCCAAGGTAGCACCCAGAAGCAAGCATTTTGATTAAACAAAAAATACAAATTTTAATTTAACATGTTTTGTAATTATAAATTATAATGGTGTGAGGGCTTCAATTTTCGTTTTTATAATGCTCCTACTTGAACTCTGTCCAACCAACTTTATTATTACTTATGATCAAAATATGAAATAAATACGAACGTCATCGCCTCAGCTGCACTATTTTCATATTCTTCGCTCAAATTTACGTATCATCCTGTAATTATAGTACAATACTTACGTTTCATAATATCAATAAGTTTCAGATGGCTTATGCGATAATTTTTCTTCTGCCCAGTCCACGATAAAAGAGAACCTAACTGATTAGTGAAGACCTCTTTAAGGCACCTTTTGATGTGGTTTCTATAGTCGTTGCCACCAATGCGCAAAAACTTATTCATCTAAAATGCATAATGAGACAGATCACTTTCATCTATCAAAATACCATTCATAGTCAATTAAAAATATATGTAAAGGAATGCGCTAAGGGAAAAAGCTTTGAAACCAATGAACAATTTCATGGTTTCGCCTTTAAATTATTATCAATAATAGGTATAATACAAAAACAAAAAACAAAAACTAAACAACGGGCATGTTTTTCCATAGCACATAAATCAACGAAAAAAAATATACCAATTGCTCTGGAAGGCCTTCTTCAGCATCAATTTTTTCTTCTAGCTCCAAGAGGGAAGTGAGAGAATCTAACGGAAGTGTCACCGAAAGCGGGATTGCTTCATAATCCGCCGCAAGAACAAAACCCGCCTGTTGTTGTAATTTAGTAACGTTCCGTAAAATTTGTCTTGATATAGCACGCTGCTCGATGGCAATATCGAGTATTAGTTGCATTTTATCGTCAGCGGATGTCAAAATTTTCGCGTTGCTCAAATCTGTAAAAATAAAAATGTTAATAATGTGTATAAGATAAATAGCGAAATTACGATCGTTTTCTAACATGAGGTCTGGGTTTTTACTTAAACCAATTGTATGTAGAAAAAAGGAATTAAATAAAGAAAAGTACTGTTATAGTGTTTACTTTACTTAATCAGTGCCACAGGAACAAAGATACCTAAATTATTTTCTCACCCAGATGAACCGCGACAACTCTCGCTCACTCTCACTGAATTTAATACAACCCGTCCTTTTCTAACGCATTCTAACACAGCGTAGCATCCATCCGCTCTGCCGGTCATCTATTCTAGAGTCTCTAGAGTCTAGACCATCAACCATAACGTATTTGTTATTTGTTTTGTTATTAATAGGTTTGGAACATTGCTATGTGTAATAAAACAATAAACCATGTGTAGAAATGAAGTCGTATGTACAAAAAAATCTGATATATATATATATATATATATATATATATATATATATATATATATATATATATATATATATATATATTGAGATAAATCGTGTCTGCATTAAAATTAAACTAGTTAGCCGGGATTTGACAGATATTTAGATACTATTGACAGTAGGTATTGTCAAAGCATCAGCATGTGACACTACCTACTGTCATTAGAATAATAATTATTTATGTCACAAGTGCCGAAAGTACGGAATAGCGCGACGAGCGGTGATGCGGCGCGCCACCGAAGGCGGAGCGTCGCGTCGCATGTGAGCGAGTCGCGCTATGTAGTTTCGGCAGGAATGACATCAACGTTTTTTGTGTTGCTTGTTGAGAAATATGTATTTAAAAAGATTATTAAAAAATGGTTATATTTCTGTATAGGAAATGTTAGGTTGATCCCACTTCTACGAAACGTCTGACAGATTTATATTTGTTCATGATATGTCATCATGTTGGTACATCCGTACTAACATACTAAAATAAAACTACACTCATCGCTATACTTTATTTACAATTTTCTCTATTTATCGTGTTTAGAATTAGATGTAACAACGTGTTAATATTTCTTATCAACAAACAATCAAATTGGTGATCTTATTTTATATGAAATTTGAATTTTGTTTTTGCGGCAAGGTTCCATAGCGGTTCTCCAACATCTGATGAAATCAGCTGTTGGAGTGTGACAGCGCAAAAAAATATTAAATAAATAAAAAAAAAATTAAACAAATATGTGTTTATTAGCTAATAACATAGGCAAGATACCTCGAGCATGAAATTTACAACTTAACTTCAGAAAAATGCTGACCTCTACCGTAATTAGAACAACAGTTGAAAATTAATAATCATTGATTGTTTAAACAATAGGGAAAATTTGTTTAATGAATAATGTCACTCTAAGATAATAAACTGCCATTTCGAACTCAGAAAACAGATGTCCAACGGAGTTTCGAGAAAGGCGAATTATTTAAACAAATGGAAATTAGCTGACAAATGTTTATAAATATTCAACTAGACTTATAGCAATGATTTCTATGAGAAAAAAGAGAATGAAGTGATTAGCAGGGTACATTTTCTGAAGAATGTACGTTTTCCATTTTAGTATAGTTTTCAGGGCACTGTGGTGGTTGGGGGCGTATGTAAAAGTGGGTTGGTGGTGGGTTGAGCCATATGTATAATAGCTCAAATTCTTCATTGGAAAGTCCTCTACAAGTCCTATAACTTTAATCTTAAGTTTTCCCAAACCCCGAACAATTATTCGGAAAATACCAAAAAATGTTTTTCCTATGCATTTTCTTATGTAAATTTGATGCATCGCTAGGCACCACTAAAAAAATTTTGAAGAAAAAAAATACGTGTCCACTTTTTTTGGATTTGAAGAAGATTTGGGGGAGGATCGTTCACTTCTATAATCACAAAAAATTTTTCAGTGCGTTTTTGAACCACCCTAGTATTCATAGCATGGAATGGTGCTAACTTTAGAACTTGTACGTTCCAAATACACGATGTCAGTCAACTAACTACTAAACTTCAATGAACATATCTGCCAGGGCCAGAAAAGTACGTCTGGTCAAATAACGATAGTGGCGTTGATGTCATATATGTTGAATTTATGGGAATAAGAAATAATAAAATAAAGAAAAATTATCATAATCTCTATATTTTCCACATTATCAATAATAAATTGTTACCTTATATATTCATAAATGGTAATTAACAATGTATAAATAAATACATTAGTAAAACAGGCTTTTCTTATGCTCATAATATATTTCATAATGGTATTTTTTATATTTATGTCAGTCTTAAAATACACTTCAATTCATTGCATCGACTTAATAATTGAACATATAAAACGTTATATTGTGTTATAAATATTTATTAACATTTTCAATAATATGATTCTTTGTTCTGGCAGACGTTATGTGTTCTGATATGCCTAAGTAGATTTCCTCTTTGTCGCATAGCTTTCCCACATATAGGACATTGGAATTTCGGTGCTACACCACATTCAAAGTTCAAATGTCTCGTGAGGTGCGTTCTGTGTTTATAGCTTTTGCCGCACCTCTCGCATGCGTAGCGCATTCCTAAAACATAAAATTTTATTTAATACATATGCATCTACAATTTAAAAGAAAAATAGCTTACGTTCTAGGTCAAACTTGCTTAGTTTTGGTATACTATATTTGCCGCCAAATCAAATAAGGATAAAATAGGAACGTAAATAAAATAAACATAATCTTTATGAAAGTGTTTATGAAAAACTTAGACGGTAGTATAAAAAAGGTATAAAACTAAGGCTAAAACTGAAAAATAAGAAAACCTTATAAAATCTACCAATATAAAAATGTCTACGAAAAGATAGATTGTAAAAAAGTAGAATAGGATAAATCTTAAATGTAATTGGATATAACAGGTGAAAATCGTAACGATACGAAACAGTTAAAGGTCCTAATGTCTAAGAATAAACGGATTAAACATATAAAATAGTAAAAAAAGGCACTGCACAAAATATTGCCGTCTAAAACTAATATGTAGATTGAGTATCAAAATATTACATTGTAAGCAGGAACAACATTTTTCAACCGTATTGGCCACAGAACGCGTGTGGTAGTGCACCTAGGAATGTTACCAACAACTCTAAGACAATTTCAAATCTAAGTTGTTAGTAGTGATCACGAAATTTGGTTGAAAACAATAATCAAAACACAGATTGAATTGACACAACAAAACATTGAACAGAATAGCTGCTCAAAATAGGCAAACTTTACAACTTTATTCATTTTACAACTGTCAAAAGTCAAAGATAAACTTGGGTAAATGGTAGTAGTAACTTTGTGTTCAATTGACGAGAGTATGTATGAGTACATATATATATCATTTGCGGACAAAAAATAACTAAAAATAAGAGAGGAATAAAAAGATGGAAGCATAAAAAATTAGTCTTTCTTTTCAAAGTCTAATATGGCTTCAGTTAAGCAAGTTATATCCAATTCCTTATGGAGTCTCTCCATATGCCTCATCATGTGCATTTTCTGCTTGGCCTTGTAAGAGCAATACAAGCACTCGAATTGGGGTTCCTTGCCGCATTCCCACTTCTGGTGGTTGCGTAGGGAGCTCTTCAATTTGTAGGACCTCGGACAATTTGGGCACTTGTGGCAAGCGTCGTGCATTTCAAACTTCATGCTTCCTCTCATGCCTTTCAGTAGCATTCTGTGTCTCGATTTGGCTTGGAAGGAGCCGTTGATATCTGAAATTTTGTTTATTTAGCAAAATGAACGAAATAAAAGAAGCGTGTATAAATAAATAGAAATAAACATGTATATAAATGAAATAAACTACCGCATGCAAATGAAGGATAAAGCTAATCAAATTGTAAAAAGTAAAGAAAAGGATAACTAAATAAAAATAAAACGTTGAAATAAAATATATTTAATAGCGTAAAAGAAAATTGATCCATAAATGTCTTCTTCCTCCATCCAGAATCCTAAAAATATACACAGTTAAGATAAGTTTCAAAAATGTGATTATAAACTTACCTTTTTAGAAGAAACAATGTAGAATTATTATATAAAACGCCCTCTTTGTAAGTATACTTACTAGGTCAAAGTGGTAAGTAAACTTACAAAAAGGTGTTATGCCGTGTGTCAAAATTTGTGAATGTTGACGTTTCGCGAAGCACGTTGCCGCTTCATCAGAGCTAACTGAATATTGGACGTATTTAGTTAGCTCTGAAGAAGCGAGCAACATGGTTCGTGAAACGTCAGCATATACAAATCTTGGCACACAGCATAACCCGGAAGACGTTTAAGAAGGATTCTGGCCGTGAAAAATGTTTTTCCTCGCATAATCAGGGTACTTCCTTCGAGTAGTCCATTGAGTGACTTTGACTTGTGCGGCGACTTAGATCATTAGGTCAATATTTTTTCGATTTCCTTGCTTCTAACACCGTTTGCACGCTAAGAATTTCAATAAAATGTCTAGTATTTGGTATCATTGTAATCGGAAAGATGTTTTCTATCGAATAATCAGGGTGTGGCCATTGGGTACTAAAAAATGACTCACTGACCAAAAACAAATGAAATCACGCTAGAGGGCACCACTAATGCAATATCGGCTAAAATCGATTTAGTTAGTGTTTATTTGACAATTTTCGACTATTTTCGCCAATTCCTACCCACCTAGATTAATACATAAAAAAGTTATTATTGCGTTGCCTTGGTGATGAAAATTGACGATCGATATGTTTTTGTGTTCATAATGTCATCCTGATTAAAAATATCACACAAAGAATATAGGTTGCCATTTAAAATTTCAATGACGACGTCATTTCCGGAAAACTCAGAAGTCATATTAACCTCAAGAGTATCCCAAACAATGGCATTTTTTACCTATTGACACATTCCCAAATTTCATTCGTCCAGCTTTATAAACAAAAAAATAAACGGGAGTACCTATGCCGTGGGTCACCCGGTATATGGTGGTGAAATAGCTACCATTCTGCATTCTGTAAAATTTCTTTAACTGGCTACATTGTAGTTAGTACTACTAAAATGGAGTACAAAATTACAAAGTGTGGATAGGTAGATAAAAAACAATAATTTCACGATTAAAAAAACACAAATAAAATAAGACAGTTTATATACCAAAGCCCTCAACATTATAAAACATATTATAATCTAATGAAAATAAAACAATAAAAGTAATAACTTGTAATAAACTCTGCAACCTCCAATAACTACGTAAATAACAAATTCTATCATGATTATTCTTTGGAAATTACAATAATTAGTAACGATAAAATATAATATTTTATATAAATTATGTATATGTAATATAGATATGTATAAGTATCTACCATCTATTAATGTATAATATATATTATGTAAATATAGATATGTATAAATATCCAAAATTTATTATTGCTTATGGTAAGGCACTTGCGTTACAATATTTGCACGATAGTTAATATATTTCAGGCCCAATAAAGGCGTATTTATTACTGACATAAGGCACTTTAAAATTGACAAATTATAATTTTAAACAAAGGGAAAATAGATGAGTATTAAGTGCGTATTATTAAGTGTCTGATATGTCGGAATTATTACAGCTTGAAGAGCAAAACAAACTAAAATGTATTATGGCATGTACTAATCTATCATTTTGGCATGACCAACAGATCAAAATTGTTGTTTGAAGAAGAATAGTGTATGGCAATTGATTTGGAAGAGCAGATGTATAGATTGTTCGAAATGCTTACATGTATGTACAAAGTAAATAAACCTAAAAATAACCTAAATAAACAAATAGTTACCCAACAACCATTCTAGAACACTATTTTTCTAATGGTAACCCAACTGTTGCTACAAACTAGAGCGATAAATGATAAAGTTACATCTGCACGTGATGCTTACGTACGTGCACCCCTAAGTTTCCCTTTTGCTTCGCCTTATAGGGGCAATAGGGGCATTGAAAACTGGGCTCCTTGCCACCACACTCAACCTGTTCATGTCTCCTCATGGTCGATTTCCATCGATACCTTTTACCGCAGTGTCTGCATGCGAACTGTGACTCGCTACTGTAGCCTGGACGAACGTTTTCGAACTCGTCCTTTATTTTACGGGCCCTACCGTTATCCCTTCTCTTGCAGTCCTTCGCCATAGGGTTCCGTAGGAGCGATATTAGCATCGGATTGTTGTCAGGCGTTATAATTTGTTCCAGCTCCAGGAACTCTGGAAAAGGAGATTAGTTATAACCATGCAAAATGAAAGAAAAAAACGGAAGAAATAAAATAGACCCAGCGGAACAAAAGTGTTAATCACAAAAGCACAAAATTAAAACGGTAAATTAACTTAAAAGTAATGATGGTGATGATAGCTGCAAACCGATGGTGATAGATGAGTTGCACTGTGTTCATTAACTTGTCCGAAAAACTTTTGATTTACTTTTCTCACATAAGACTAAATAACAAAGAAACATTTAAAACTTCTAAACCCACTATGCACGCTGTAGTCTCCAGAGTACTATTAACTGTGGAGCTACGTAATGTTTTGTTATGTATATACAACAACAAATTTATATTATAAAGGGGTTAATACATCTCCATCAGGTTTATTTCATTAATACATGATCTTTTTATTTAATCCAAACTAGTCACATAGTCATATAGAAGAAACACTTGGCAATAGGTAGACCCGACATCGATCAGATCAATCTTCAATTGTGATCCGGGATCGGTCACAAATATCCAAGATCGCCCACCCCTAGTATCTATTGCCAATTCGGCCATTTTATTGATGTTTCTTTTAAATTGATTCCTTTAATTCCCGTGGGTGTTATCATAGTGTTTACTACTGTATCAAATTTTATTTTCTCTCCTGGGTATTATTTTTCATTACTTGTTCTTTTGAACGACTATGCATTTGTTCTAACGTGTAACAGCCAAAGTATTCCTACGAAAAAAAAAATCGAAAAGATATAATGTTTTTGCATCAATATATCCAAAATAATACACACTATTAAAGACGAAATTCGTGGTTATATGATAAACAAAGAACTAAAACTAAAAATATTGACCGATGTAGATTTGGGAGAAGGTTACAAACGTATCTGTTTGTCAAGTTATCTGTCATCACCAAACTTCTGCATTTTCTAGAATTTTCGTATCAACCTCGTTAAAGACGTTACATGCAATCAAACAAAAATGGCGATAAATAAAAATATTGGCCCCTGACTGTTTTAAGTGTTTGTTACCACACAAGAATGCTTATTATTGTTTACTTATATGTATGTATATTGTATTATTTTTCCCGCCATTATTTATTCCGTTCTGCAAGATAAGTAATGTGAATAAAATTAGGCTCTTTGAAGATTGCATGTTTATAATCGAAGCATCACTACTGTGATATTCTGATGAACAATGCGATGTTAAATGACAGTGTTTTATTTCACGTTCACCTAAAACAACTAAATTTATTGGTACACTTTCTATAATATATGT
This sequence comes from Melinopterus prodromus, assembly GCA_964023965.1. Classification (NCBI taxonomy): domain Eukaryota; kingdom Metazoa; phylum Arthropoda; class Insecta; order Coleoptera; family Scarabaeidae; genus Melinopterus; species Melinopterus prodromus. The sequence goes on from OZ030390.1 coordinate 87,990,357, forward strand.
CAACAGTGAAAAACGGCAAAAAGTGAAATCTTTCACATGGCACAGGCCATTACACCCTAAAGGTAGAGTACGTAAATCCAATAATTAAAAAATACCACCAAAATAATACGATTGGCTATATTCACTGATAATCACCGCACAATAAACGTCACTGAAGGTCAGGGTCGTCAAGGTCGAGGTACATCTTCTTCAAAACTTTTCTTAGCATGCTATATTTCAAGAAAACCCAGTACTAATTATTTATCAATATTCAACTGGACAACGTTTTAGTGATACTAGACTTAAAGGTAACTAATACCACGTGTACCATTCACTGACAAAACTAAAACTGCAACTAAAAAGAACAGTAAGATAACTGTTGTTGGTTCTGCTTATTAAATCATATCAAGCTATTACACTGCTTTCCTTGAGTTCATACTATTGATTTATCACCTGGTGATGGTGATGGTATATACTATATACTTCAGAATGCTTCCTAAAACATAGATAAAATTAGAAAAAGGGAATTAAGTAAGTTCAATAATAATTACCTGTTGGTTTTCTCATTTTCCGATAACTATAACACATATTTAACGTTTTAAACTAATCTGTTTTTAAATATTATATTTATTAGTTATATTAAATAACTATGATCTTACGGCTGGTATTTAGATAGATAAATAGGATCTAATCATGAGGCAACCGAATACACCTTAACAATAACTGCTTTAATAAAAAACCGATACAAATGATTACATTTTGTACTTAAAATATATAAAATAAAAACAAACAACGTAGAATTTACGAAATTAGGGTGCCAAATATACATTCAGCAGACATCTTCTATATATAAATAATTAATTAATTAATTATATAAATAAACATAGTTAGATAAAAATATTTTACGATAATACACCAGAAACCAAATCTAGATCAATCTCAACATCAAAGGAATATATTATTTTTTACTTAATTTATTTAACATGTATTCAAATTCGGACTTTTTGTCCTTATGTTTGGCAGTAAGATGCATGATAAAGTGTATCTTTTGTTTCCCCTTATAGGGGCAGTAGCCACACTTAAATTGAGGTTCCTTTTCACATTCCCATCGCAAGTGGTTGTAGAGCGAAGTCTTCCTCTTATAAGCTCTATGACACACTCTACAACGGTATATTCCTAACTGCTCGTCCAAAAGGTCTGAAAATAAAAAGATTTATTTATTACAAACACTCGAAGAGATTTTACGGAAAATGTTAGTGTGAAGTTTTAGAAAATGTATCCTCTCTCAATCACCATTAGGTACTATTTACACTGATCACAGAAAAGACCTAAAAGACAAAAAATAGTATAAGGGTTACAAATAAAGAACTTAAGCTTAAAATACCTATAGTAGAAGGAGATGAAAATGCTGGTGTTTTATTATAAGTTTATTATTATACAGAAGTCTACATTATTTATGCTTATAAATTATTTTATTATACTTAACAATAAAATCTAACATACACACGTTAGGTTCCGGAACTCACACAATTTTAAATACATTTTATAGTACATAATCTATGAAAAAATAATATTTTTACGTAGTACAGCTTATTTAGTGAGTAATGCCCCGACGTCGCTAAGTAGATAAAAGTAGAATATTCAAACACCTAACTAAATTCGACAAGACATGTCAAACTGTATAAAAATTTTACAAATAAAGAAAAATAATAAATAAAAATTAAATTAACCGGAATATAACAAAAGTAATTGTTCAGACCATAAACATAGTTCGTGTATCATGGATAAAAACAAAATAAAATAAATGCTTAAATGAATTTATAAAATATTAATATTTGAATACCACAGTCCCTAAGAAGGCATATTTGATAATTGCCTGATTTCTACAAGCACGAGAAACTCACGAACTTTAGCGAGTTTTTCATGCTTGCAGAATCCAGAATCGACGCATGATTACTATCAAAAACAGCATCACTACTTAATAGGATAAAAATAAAACACTAATCGTCCAACGGTTCTGATTTTACTTCGCTGGTGTGCTTACGTGCTGCGTTGTTTCTTTGGTGTACAAGTGACAGTTTGTGACGTTGCAAGACATGGAAAAATTTGCACGAAAAGTCGCAAACTTCGCACCTGTACTTCGGCACGACGCCGCATTCGTTTTTGAGGTGCGTGTAAACGGATGTTTTATACTTGTAGGTCTTTCTACATCCGGGACATATGAAGTCTCCATTCGAATTCTGAACGATGCTGCCGTGCGATCTGCGCTCGCTGCTACGTTTCGCTCTCTTACCTAAAAAAGTATAAAATTAGTTTGAATTTTGGACTGTTTTAGTGCCACCACACACAACACATACCAGACAGGGATTCTGTACAAGGGAATAGACAGAAGTTTAAGTTTTATGCTTGAAGTATCATTTATTAAATATTATACAGTGGTGTAAATTAATGTTACAAAAGGATGCCTATGACAAATTATGGTAAAATATATTATTTTTGATAATAAATAATTTATATGTACATGTGCTTAAGATTAAATAGATAATATTAATTTAAGTAATAATTAAAGTAATAAAAATGGATAATAAGTAAAAACTATAGTTCAAATTTGCATATGTTGTGCAAGACATGGAATTTGGAGGAATTATAATATTTTTAGAATTGCAGCGACATTTTCTGAAATTTAGATCATCTCTATCGTGTTTTTATAACTTTTAATAATAAATGAAACGATAAACAATTTTATAAGACGCGATTTTTAATGACTATTTAGATGTATACTTAATATTATTCATGCTTCACTTTGTGTGTCAAAACCCAATCAGGCAGTAGACATAGTAATCCTTATGATAAGCTTTGCAAAAGTAATAAAATAGGTAATGTTACTGTATGTTTTTACTAGGAATCGAAAGAACACAGAAAACCGGAGGACACGTCTAGTTGTAATCAAGTATTTGAAAGAAAATCGTTATATGAATTTGTGGTAAAAAGTTGCGGGACGTTTAGTATACAGAAAATAGAGATATTCGTCATTTGATGTGGTTTCTAGTATTTATCTTTTGCTGAATAAGTACATAGGTTGTATTAACATGATTCCAAAATCATCCTTTTGCATGGAAATGTTATTTATATACCGGGTAGTCCTAAATATCTCGAGAAATATGCATGGTACGACAAAAATGAACTTGTAGCACTCAAAGGGTTTGTTTACACACGAAAAAAATGCATCGTACGAAAAAAGTTTCAGACAAAAGATTCTTCTTATTTAGCGTAAAATCATAAGATAAAAAAATTTATTCCTATTTAAAAAAATTAAGTTAGCCTAATTTTCACCGACTGCAGCGCCATGTGCAATGAAACTGATTTCGTCGTCTCATTTCCCCCTTTGAATCCTACAGGTTTATTTAAGACACTTTTGTCGTACCATGCATATTTCTCCAGACATTTAGGAGTCTCAAGTTAAAAGGACCACCCGGTATAATAAGTTTTATTTTGATACATATTGTTAAAATAATAACTACTACCTACTACTTAATTGTGCAGTTCCCTACTGGGTGCTATCTGCAGTTATCTGTAGTGTATGAAGTAGCCAAATAAAATTTGTTGTCAAACTTCAAGAAGTGTTTATATTCGTTGGATTAAAGAAAACTAAGTATAATTTACAAGAAAGTGTTTTAGGTAAGCTTGTTTCATGTACAATTAGGTTAAGTTATTTCTTGTATGTCTGTTATTATTTGTTTGAGTAATAGAATAAGTAACGCTGAAGGGTCCAAGCTCATATTCTCACAGTGACTTTCTTAAATAAACGGAAAATGTGTGAGTATCAGACTGCACGTGCACGTTGTCAACAACAAATATTTATATTATTTTATCCTTTTGAGTTTTCAAGTATCTTCTTCTTCGTCTTCTTTAATTTAAGGTTGGACCATGGGCTTTCAGGTTATATTGTAATTTTGTTATATAACAAGCAACCAAACTTGAAATTATGTGTTAAGAATTGCTTTCCTACTACCCGATTGCATTTAGAACATGCAAAGTGAAACACTCTATAGTAATGAACATAAGAACATGAATGAACATTTTTACACATTTTTGAAAACCCCACAAAACTCACATTTTATCTTCTTTCAATTCTATCTGTACGACATCTAAAGGTTGCTATGTATGTAAAACTTTTTTGTTAAGTTCAACTCGAAGAGACAACTGAATACATTTCTCTTGCCTTTTGCGATAGATGAATTCTTACGTGTCGCTTGAGATGGTGTCTATAGTAAAAGGCCGCCTGACAATGCTCGCAAACAAACGTTGGCGCTTTCCCGCAAGAAAATCGCCGATGATTGTATCGCGATTTCCAGCTTTTGTATCGCTTTCCGCAAGTCTCGCAGACGAAGCTGTCTTCAGCGCACCGCCCACCTACAATTTATTTTTTGGTTTCATATGCAGACAGATCGTTTACATGCAAGCCACAACTACAACAGTACAATAAACTTCGGGATGCACAACAATCAACACTACAAAACTATGTAATTAATCCTGAGCCGTGCTCATCATCATCAGCTTTTTGTTGCAAACGCGAATGTGGTTCGACAGATGTGACTTATGCTTGAAACTCCTGAAGCACAACGAGCATAGAAACTTTCCCGGCATACCGCACTCGTATCGTATATGTCTACGTAGGTCTTTCAGGTGAACGTAAGCTGAGTTGCATTTCACGCAGCCGTACCTGTCATTGGTACGTAACACGTATTCATAACCTAAAACAAACAAAAAATAATGATTATTAAAATTATCTATGCGTACATAACGACTATAAAAACAAATTGTAGGTACTGTAGTTTTACAACCCTATAATTTTACACAAAAAGACCTCAAAATACACTACACAGATCTATAACTTTATTACTCTTTGTACAATATTAACTTCACACATAGGAACTTAAATTATTTACAGCAGCAACGAAATAAAAAGCCTTTCCTAGTACAAAAGGTAACAACATAATTAATTTTCAAAGTATTGCTGACGAAACCTGAATGTGCGTGGAGGCTGCACAAAGGGCCCAATAAATCTCGACACACCATTATTTATTACTCATTTTATTGCATTACATTTAGTACATAATATTTATCGTGACAGATATCCAGTACCATAACCATAATATTGCTACTGACACCAATTTTATGTGCTTAATTTTACACTGCTCTAAACAACCTCTACTGTAGTTGGTTTTCGCAATGTTTACTTCTTAAGTGTTGCTTCAGGTGGAAGTTGTGTTTAAATTGTCGCATACAGAAATCGCACACGAATCTACGGCTTGTACCACATTCGTAACGTACGTGTCTTTTTAAACTTTGCTCGTAACGGTAGGAAGCGCTACACTTTGAGCAGCTAAATTTCTCAAGACGCGTACTTGAATAAGAAGAAGTACCTAAAATAAAACAAAGTATCACGAATATAAAAGTGCCTAACATAAACATAAACGATACGCATCAATCAAAACATGAATATTATAAATTTATCTAATAACATAGGCAAAGTATTGCAACCTATACACCTCATTGGACTGTCAGGACTTCTTTTTAATATATATGTAATAATGCTAATAATTCAATTTTATTGAAGTAAAACTATAATAACCAAAAATCGTTTTTGAAAAGTCAACGCAAAAGAGCAGATATGACAATTTAGTCTTATATTCGTCCCATGAGAGTTGCCATGTGCATCAACTTATGGGAAATCATGTACATGGTTGAAATGGTTATTATTAAAAAAAAAATTAAAATCTTTTAGAAATTAACATTTTTATTTTATAGAACAGTTAATGAAGTTCAATTTTGATAATAATCATTATTTCCGAGATAATTGTCGCGACAATCTATGGAAAACCTGTAATTTTTAGTTTTGATAACACGTATCTTTCTATAGCTGACATTCAGTTATTACTAACACTGTAAAATAAACAGTACATAAAGTTATAGTAATAATTTTCTCCACATATTTTTTGTCGTGTTCAGATAAAAACCCTAAACATTAATACATAAAACAATTATATTTTATTTATACAAATAATAATACAGGACTTCTACACATGTTTAATTTAGTAGTGTTTCAAAATAATATCAGTTTTCCTTAGACTGTATATTCATGCATCGTAGATATAATTTACACACACATATATCCTCCTACACACACATATACTATACATACATTTGCTATGAATGTCTCCATTCCCACGAGAAAGTAGTATACATTAAAAGGCTATTCAAAGACTGATCTGTGTATTTATTTTGATAATTAGCAAATCCGGATTTCGGGTTACCCCGTCTTCAGCGCAATCTACATATGAAAAACGTAACTAAACAAGTAAAAATACAATACGTAAACGGCTAATCAACCTACCGTCTAATTGTGCAATATGTCATAAATATTCTTTATATTTCATAATAAATTGCAACGATTGTAACGTCAAAAGTTGCTAAGGTTCATGATCCGTATGTGGTTCTTGTTCCGTCTTATACAATCCTAACTATGATTCCTGCCGCACACTATAATAGAAAATTAAATAAACAATTTCTTTTACATGGTTGAGGTTATGATTAAGTTAAAATATTAGAAAACTAACCGTCGAGTGTGAAGAATATTGCGAATAAATGTTGAAGCAGGCAGAGACCTTCTGTTGATCCTCGCTTTCAGCTATTGTTCTGTCTCAGGTTAATTAAAAAAATTCCTGCTGCATACTGCAAGTGAAAAAATCTTATGAAAAATTAGTCATGACTTAAAATTTCTTATTATGATTATAAAATTATGTCAATCTCAGTTGATCTTTTGCAGGAATTAAATCGTATAAAATATGTTCACAACCGACGGACGGGTAGTTTTTCTAATATTTTAACTTAATCAAAACCACAACCATTAACAGATTATTAAAAAAAAATTCAAATCATAATTGTAATTCAAATTGTTTATTTAATTTTCTATTATAGTGTGCAGCAGGACTAATAGGATAGTATAAGACTAAACAGGAGCCACGTAGGTACGGATTATGAACCGCAGCAACATTTGACATTACAATCGTTGTAACTTATTATGAAATATAAAGAATATTTATGACATATTGTACAATTAGACGGTAGATTAATTAGCCATTTACCCACTGTATTTTTACTGATTTAGTTACGTTTTCCTTATTTCCATATTGCACTGAAGACGGGGTAACCCGAAATCCGGTTTTGCAAAATAACAAAATAAAAACACACATCAGACTTTGAATAGCCTTTTAATGTATACATACATATTATAAAAAGTTTTTTATTTCAAACTTGGCTTCGATTGGGTAAACTATTTATAATATATATTTTTAAATTTTAACCTATCAAAACCTAGACAATAAATTAAATGGTTTATACCTACTCGAATGGTGTCTGGTGGTCTGGCCAATACTAAACATTGAAAATGAATTTCACTCGATTATGCTATGCTCGAAGACAATTACACAAATAAATAATAAATAGATTGACATATGCTTTAGCTTATTTTAACCTTGATCTTTCTAACAAGCCATTGTCCTACAATCGAAATTTTCCATACAAATAACACTTTTGATTGACCAGTCACTGGTTTCCATAATGTTCTAAGAACTGTGTCTGTATGACTAAAACGAAATTGTGCTTCTAGTACATTAACTTAAAAGTTATTACGTACAACTTCTCGTTTAAAACTTATTTAAGCATACAATTTGGATTTTAAGGGGTGCTACGCATACTCGAGCGTTGGTTTGTTTCAAAATGGCGCACGCGTTCGGGATGTCGCCTGTAAACATGCCCAGTAAGGCTAAACGCATATTTCGTCTGGTGACTGCAGTAAGGGCACTTCACGAACTTCGCAGAGCCGCACTCGTACTTTATATGCCTCGTAAGCGAACCCTTATTCTTGTAAATCTTAGAACAGTTATTACAAGTGAAACTGTCTTCAAGTTCCATGACAGACCGTCGATCACCTAAAACTAAATAGAACTTTATTAAGAACATATATGATATAGATTTATATAATTTTCAATCTAAGCATTCAATATGATTATTTTGGTTGGATAACACACTAACCACACTAGTATTTCCCCACGTATGTGTTAAATTCGACTAGTGACTGCTATATACATGCAATCAATTGTATTTTTGAGTAGACATCTTTATTGAGACAAAAATAACACTAATAAATAAATATAGTATATAATTTACAGCTATTTAGACCAGATTTGTGTCAATTTGTAATCATGCCATAAATGATGGTGTTGCCTCTGTATAAGCGACAACATACCAAATCTGTATGTTGGTATAAAGGAGCAATAAGGACACGTGTTTATGTTATCTTTTCCACATTCGTGTTTAACGTGTCTTTGTAAGGACCTTTTATACTTATAAACCTTATCACTCTTCTGACAAGGATAATCTCCAAGACTTCCACACATGTTTAATTTAGTAGTTTTGCAAAATATCATCAGTTTTCCTTAGACTGTATATTCATGCATCTACATATACTATACACACTAGGATGGTCCAAAAAACGGAAAAAACTTTTCGCTAGAGGGCAACGATCCCCACCAATTTGTTCCCTTTCCAGAAAAAAAAATCCTCCCAAAACAACACGTGCCAACGACCACCTCAAATTTCCCTTTTAAAATACATTGCAAAAATGCACCTTTATCTTCCTTTTTTTCACGTTTTGGATTTAGAAAAAAAAGTTGCGGGAGATTATCAGAAACTGTTCAACACTCCCCAAGGCACAAATCCATAGCCACTATTTTTTTGTTGACCACCCCCTACCCTCCCGATAGTACCCGAAATTCCAAAAATTCCCCAAATTTACAATTTTACAATGTTTCGTGTTTGGTTATTGTTTTTGGCAGAAGTGTATATTATTGATTTATTGACATATTTTTTGGCATTTATTAACTAATATGAAATTGTTTAGACAATTAGCTATTGTTTAAACAAAAATATGCGATGGTACGAACATATTTTTCCATTTTTTGCGGAAGTTATTAAATTATTGGCTTTTTGTCATTTATTACCTAATTAGCAATTGTTTAAACAAATACCATATGTTTAAACAAATATATATATATATACAATGTTGCGAACATATTTTCTATTTCTTGAAAGAAATTATTATTAGGCGCATTTTTTGTCATTTAGTAACTAATTTGCAATTGCTTAAACAAATACTATTTGTTTACAAAAATATGCAATGTTACGGACATATTTTTCTTTTTTCTTGAGAAATTATTACTAGATTGTTCGCCTTGTCTGTATTAAATTAACTAGTTTGCAATTGTTTAAATAAATACCATATGTTTATACAAAAATATGCAATGGTACTGACGTATCTTTTTGGCAAAAATTATTACTGTATTTCTTGTCTTTTTTTTTCTTACCAAATTTGTTAAGTAATTTTCAATTATAACCTATAATAATAATTAGTGTTGCAACCACAATACTTGTTTGACCGATATCGTAAAACCTCCAAAATTACAAAAATAGACCAGAAATCCTATAATAATTTTTGTCAAGAATACGTAACTAACATTGTAAAATATTGTTTAAACAAATTTATTTGTTCAAAGAATTGCACATTAAGTAACAAATTACAAAAAACATGCTAACAATGCAACAATAATAATTTCTGCAAAAGGAAAACAAAAACATATTTGTTTAAAAAAATTGAACTTGCTTAAAGAATTGCAAATTCGTTTTTAAGTGACAAACAAACGCCATTAATTTAATAAGTTTCTACAATAAATATAAAATATGTCCATAAAAATGTATAAATTTGTTTCAACATTTACAAATTAGTTAATAAATGTCATAAACCTGCCAATAATCTAATAATAATTTATGCAAAAAATGTCCATTACAATGTATATTTTTGTTTAAAGAAATGGTAATGGTATAAACGACTTTTTTTAATTTTTAAATGAATTAATAAATACCAAAAAACATGGCAATAATCCAATAATACTAATTTCTGTCGGAAAAATTATAAATCACGTAACTTTGTAAAATTGTAAATTTGGGGAAAATTCTGCCACATTTTTAGAGTACCGCAAGAGAGTGTAGGGGCGGTGAAAAAAAAAATAGTGGTTGTGGATTTGATCTTTGGGAAGTTCTGAACAATTTCTGATCATCTTCCACAACTTTTTTTCTAAATCCGAAAGTGGCAAAAAACTAGGAAAAACATATTTTTTTCCAGTGTATTTAAAATGGGAAATTTGAGGTACTCGGTGGCACATGTTAACGTTAGCCATTTTTTTCAAACTCAGGGGGATTTTTTTTTTGCGGACAAGGAACCGATTAGAGGAGTCGCTGTCCTCCAGCAAAAAAAAAAGATCTTGCAAGGTGTAAATTTGGACCACCCTAATACACACACATATACCCTCCTACACAGACATATACTATACATAACTACATATTATAAAATTCTTTTTATTTCTAACTGGGCTTCGTCTGGGTAACCGATTTATATATTTTTTTTTTTATTTTAATCAGTCATAATCTAGACCATATATTAAATGGTTTACACCTACTCGAAATGGTGTCTGATGGTCTGGCCAATACCCAACCCTGGACAATGAATTTCACTCGATTATACTATGCTCGCAGACAATTACACAAATAAATAGTAAATAGATTTAAATATGCTTTAGCTTATTTTAACCTTGATCTTAGCATAACAAGTCATTATCCTATAATCGACATTTATTCCACACAAATAACACTTTCGAATGAACAGTCGCTGGTTTCCATAATGTTCTAAGAACTGTATCTGTATGACAAAAATGAAAATATGTTGCTAGTACATAAACTTAAAAGTTATTACATACAGCTTCTCATTTAAAACTTATTTAAGCACCGAATTTGAATTACAAGATGTGCTACGCATATTCGAGCGTTGGTTTGTTTCAAAATGGCTCACGCGTTCAGGATGTCGCCTGTAAACATGCCCCCTAAGGCTAAACGCATATTTCGTCTGGTGACTGCAATAAGGGCACTTCACGAAGACTGGCTGCTTCACGAACTTTGCAGAGCCGCACTCGTAGTTCATATGCCTTGTAAGCGAACTCTTATTCTTGTAAATCTTAGAACAGTTGCTACAAGTGAAACTATCTTCAAGATCCATGGCAGATCGTCGATCACCTAAAACTAAATAGAACTTTATTTAGAAAATATGTGATACAGATTTATATAATCTTCAATCTAAGCATTCAATAATTTTGTTTGCATACCACACTAACCACACTTGTATTTCCCGAGGTATGTGGTAACATCGACTAGTGACTGCTATGTATTACATGTTGTATTTTTTGACTAGACAACTTTATTGAGACAAAAATAACACTAACAAATAAATATAGTATATAATTTACAACCCTTTAGACCATATTCTGTGTCAGTTTGAAATCATGCCAAAAATGATTGTGTTGCCTCTGTATATGCGACAACAAACCAAATCTGTATATTGTTTCAAAGGTGCAATAAGGACACGTGTTATTCTTCTCTTTTCCACATTCGTGTTTCACGTGTCTTTGTAAGGACCTTTTATACTTATAAACCTTATCGCACTTCTGGCAAGGATAATCTCCAACTTCAGTGCCATAACCTGAAATTGTATTCAGTTGTATTTATTTGTTTAGAAATAAATTAATATAAAGACCATTCATGCACACTTTAAGTAATGCGGAATGTATACTTACAAAATAAATTTTGTTATAAACATTAAGAGAAAAATAAATCAGTTGATAAGGTTTTGATAAGGTAATATTGTATATTTGTTTACAACAAAATACTAACTTTAAATTTACAACGATGGAATGGAATGGAATTCTTTGGGAGGCAGCTTTAAAAAAATGGCTACACGTGGATTCGAATCATGATCTCGTCAAGTCCTGTGCTCTAGAATCTCAAGGTAGGAACCCATGGAAATAGGTAATATCACACAATTATAATATTTTATATAGAAATTATTCTACGTTTGAATATTTGTTGCAGCTTTTTTGTTGCTGATAACTTCTAATGATGTGTATAATGTACAACTCTCAGATGTTTGGTGACCGAACATTTCTGCTTTGCTTTGTAGTAACAACCCGATTCTGGACAATAAAATGTAGCCTCCTTTTGGCATTCGTATTTCCTGTGTCTCCATAAGGATCTTGACGATTTGTAGCCACGCCCACATACGTCACAGAAGTGATTATTTAGTTGACCTAAAAATAATGTTATGTTAAAAATTACGACATTATAGTAAACGCAATAACTACTAACCGAAATCATTCAATTTATTACTATTACAACTACTAATGACATTAATTTTTACGTCAAAATAGTAATAATATACAATTTGTTTGATATTTATCTGTCATGACTCATGAACAATGATCTTATCGGTACATGTGACTTTTTTTTGAATTTCGTAATATTGCAATGTAAGTTTAAGTGTAATTATTAACATACACACACACATATACATAATCACATTCATGTTTATTTTGTTACATAAACTGTTGCAGCTGATCAGCCAAATTGGTACATTCATAATTTCAATGTTAATTCTCGCCTACATAACACACAAACTATGGTAGCATCCATCAGTAGAATAACACCAAGAACAATGTATGTCTTTGCACAGCCGGAAGAAAACCAAGTCTAAATAGGGTCGCAAACATTTTAGACCATTTGCTTGTGAAGCTTTCTTAAATGTTGCTTTATGTGATGGTTTAGTTTTGCTAAGTAGGTGCAGCCTGGAATAGGGCATGGGATTGACGCTACCTTTTGGCATATGAATTTTTTGTGGCACCATAATGATTTCGGTATTTTATAACATCGGCCACACCTATCGCACTTAAGATCTCCAGTACCTGAAAGGAAAACAGTGTTATGTTAATGGGTTAGTAAAGATGACATGTTATAGGAAGGGTAAGTAGGAGTGTTATAATAATATAATGAATGTACTTACTTCGACTGACATTGACAATGTACCAGATAAAACCAACGCTAAATCTTGTAGAAAATATATAGATAGCACGAAATCGTAGAAAAAACTTTCTTTCTTTATTTCAATTCAACAAAGTAATTTATTGTTATATAGGTAAACACATAGTAATAATTTCCTACATCGGAGTATATACATATTATGCATTATCGCTGTCAATAAAATAGGAACTATAAAACGACAATGGTTACAGCGTCTAAAACCAAAAGGCAATTTTACAATTTGCAAACGTTTTTTGCCGTCTGCGAGGTAGTTAAGGTCAAATATAGTTTGGTTTTAATTTTTACTTCCGAGTTAAACCTTAGTAGCATTTACTAACTCTAAGGACTAGGAAAACAGTCTGTTTTAATATATTTTCTTCATTGTTCATTTTACTGAAGCAAGTCAATATTTGTCCCTGTACATTAGGTTTACCTTGTTACACAAAATATTTTTTTTTTCTACATGACCATTTTAGTTTGTTCATCGATACTCACTTTCTATGAAATTTGAGATCGATCAAGAAAATTTAACCCGCTCATGTAGCGACTCAAAATCAAGAATCAGTTTAATTTATTTATATTATATTTGATGTAATTAACCATATTAAAAACAAAATAAAAAACAAAACTTTTATTTTGTTTCAATGCAATGAATTTCACACACCAATAACTTAATAAAAAACAACCCTTTAACGTTTGATTCTAGATATCACTAATCAAGCTAATCACTTAGGTAATCTTAGTTAAGTGACTACTCAGCGTTCTGTTTTCTAAACTAAAAGTTAATTAATGCAATAATTCTCTCAATCGGAAGTTTGGTTTGGTATAATTCGAAAAATGCAAGGTTGCAGTTGTTCCAAAGATTATTAATTAATCGTTTTCTGGCTACCGGTTTCGAGTGTTAACTAGTCACCAGGCCTCAACTACGACAAGCAATAAATACATGCCACAAGTACAAAAATCATGTATTCAACGATTGAAAATAATTAACAACGAGATTTATACACAAAAAGCAAAAATGCTCACAGTCAATGCAGTATGATCGCGCCTATATTATAGGTTAAGACAAACTTCTGAGACATCCCCCACTAAAACACTTACAGTCTAAAAAACAAAACATTCATTCGATATTGTGTGCAGTTATACAATTTAAAAACTTTAAAAATACTAAATTTCCAACAACAATTGCAAGCGACCCCACCTGACAATAATGTTTCTGTTTTCTGGTTTGCGATGTTTCTTAAAGAGATTTTCAAGAGACCCAGTCTGCTTGAATATTCTGATTATTCTAGAAATGGTTGAATGGGCAATTTGTTGTCTTTTATTGATAATATCAGCAACATCGAGATAATAGTGCTGTAAAATGCTGTAGATGGACAACTACTATTATAAACATATCCACAGACATTAATATTAACTGAATAAAAGGTAAGTTACGCTCCTGTATTAACTATTGTATGATCTATTATTATCTACAGGGTGAAATATCAACTTCGCACTAAGAAAATGAGTCTGTTTGCCCTAGTTCTAAAGAAACATAAGTCATCACACCAAAATAATAAAAAAATATAAAAAAATTATTCAAATTTCTAAATAATAGATGGTTTCATACAGGTCGCCAACTTTTATAAAGAATAAAATTGAGAAATGGATACCTAATAAAAAATCCTTATGGTGCTAGACACACGGTATGAAGTTTTAGACATTTACATTTCTACAAATAAATGTTATTCTGAATAAAAAGATTCATGTCAACTTATTCGGGTTATCAATTCCTAAAGAAGTTCCGTTTAAATACAGTTTTTTCTATTACTTCAAACGATTTTTTAACTTTTTATGGAATAACTAGAACAAATAAGTCTATATGACCAGTATGACATTTACTATCTGGAAAAAGTTTTGCGGGGATATAAGTGGGACACCAAAGTACGATTACACAGCCTGTATAATCAAACAAAATGGACACTTTTAAAGCAGATACAGATTATACTGTAGTCATCATATTAATATCACAAGATAATGTAAATAAATGAACCAAATTTTCTACAAGCCAACTTAAATGAGTCCGTAGAATCATTTTTCATTAATAGGTAGTAAAATTTTCTCACATATGACGTGGATGTTTTGGAGATCACCGTAGCACATAACCAGAGTTTTTATGTCAGTCGTAAATTTTTTTATGAGGAAGCAGCTATTGATTGTTTACTGGACTCACAATGGCGCTAATATGTTGCACATAATGCAACTATGCAAACTGCGAAGTGCAAACTGTACCCCTATATTTTACAGCTTCTATTTAGGTAATGCTTCATATTGAATAACCCTGCATAACATAAAACACTATTTTTCCATTTCTTCTGTCTATTGCTGGACGACACCTGCGGTTTCAGAAGTCTCTCCTCAACTTACTTCACTAACTGCTGGATCGTGAATGAATACTGGTCGATGAAGTACCTTTGTTTCGTCTCATCATAGTTCAAGTCAGCTCTGTGTTTCTTCAAAATATGAGTCTTGAGATTGACCTTAAATTTAGAGGTTTGAGGACATCCGGGTAGAGGGCATACAAATTGCGGCTGCTTCCCACATTCAAACCGTTTGTGCTTATAAAGGGATGGATAGTGCTTGTACTTTTTAAAGCAGACTTCACAATGAAAATACTTGCTAGACGATCCTAAAATTAGTTTGTGTTAGTAAATGATATTTAAGAGTATTTATATGGATGGAGTATTAGTTATTACGAACTAACTAAACTACTTACTTATTCCAAAGGATTTTTGTTAGTTCTATAGTATCATCGACGCAGTCGATAGGATGAAGGAGTTTGAGCTGCAAGCTGTTTTTTATTATTTTTTAAAATACAGAACAGACGTTTTTTAGTTAAATCTAAATAAAAACGTTTGTTTTATAATAATTTAGTAGGGATTTCAAGCGTGATTAATGATGATACAATTACACCGATCAAACATTGTTTTATTTTATCATTCCAATACACATACTTCATAATTAGACGACAAATTATTAAATTAAAAAATATATCTACACAATATAACAATTATAATACAACAATAACAATAAAATCAGTACGACAGATAACCCATCATTTTAGTTTCTATTCCAATATCAAAATATTGGCTAGTAACAAGAACTACTCAATTATTTTGGTGGTGTTCTGTGTTTGCTGTAAAAATGTGACTTTAGATTTCCTTTAACTTTGCACATGTAGCCGCAGCTTGGGTAGCTGCACTTAAATCGAGGTTCTTTCCCGCATTCGAATCTTTGATGTGACAACAAATTTCTCAAATATTTGTAGGACCTATGGCATCCCGCACAGGAGTAAACCTTCACCTTCATATCACGAACTTTACGTTCACCTGAAATAAATAAAGTATTATATTCAATAATTATTATTATTTCCTATTAACTCCATTGGACATAATCCAGACAAAACATGCACGTTATCAAGTGTCTACCTACCCTGGTCGTACTAATGCGAGGAACAATAATGCTGAATGATTCAATTTGATATTACTTTGAATAGTAACTTTACGAAAAGATAAAATAAAGAAGCCACATAGAAAAAAACGATTTTTATTATTACATTATATCACAAAATATCTTACAAAGGCGCAATACATTTGAGAAAATGAGACAACTAAAATAGCTACAACTACTAGAGTATATAGACGAGTATATTCTTTGATTTGCGTTTTTCAAAACTTAATTAATTTATAATTCAGTCACAACTATTCGGATAGTAAAAATAAATAGAAGCTATTACGACGATTTTACTAGTCGTGGCTTAGGGTCTCTCAATAAGACCGTCTGGATAGGCCAGGAATAAAATGTCAATAATGACAAACATTAACTATAACGAGCGAACTTTATTGACGTTCCGTAGCAACCGGCGTTCCCGCGAACGAAAAATTTTTACACAATTAAAAATTCATAGAGTTTTATGGAGATGAAAAACTCGATCTCGTCTCTCAAACTGCGGATTTACCAAAACTTGCTATACTAAGTTAGGGCACGGTAGGGGGCTCAACTTGAGCCAGTGGAAATCGATTTTAAATAACTGAAAAAAATCCTTTGGCTCTTTAAAATCTGGCCGAACCGCTCCCGACGCGACGTCGATTAGTGGTCGTTTTTCTATTAGTATACCAATAAAACGTCATACTAATAGAAACGTCAAACAGTAAGTACTCTGTGATGTGGTATTTCCATACTGACAGAACGGCAGAAACTTACACCAGCTAAAAACTAAAGGATAGCAAGTATTTACAAAACGATAACAAGTATTTTCATGTATGAAAAAAATGTTGACGTCTGCGGCAAACATGGCACTGCAATGTACTAATACATATTCAATAAAAAACGAAAAGTTTCCATCGTTACAATGTATTTGAACTACCTGTATAAGCCAAAAAAATCAGTACTTACTTCAACATTGTGGCAAATGCTCATATTGTCGAATTAATCATTGATAGACAATTAGAATCGATGGACGCTACTTGAACTATCTGTCTGTTTTGACGCAATTGTAACTATTCAAAAATCTTTCCTGTAACCATTCGATGATATCATGTCCAGATGATGTCCAGTATTTCAACGATAAGTCAGTAATTCAAATATCTGTGCCCGTAAACTGAACTTGTCAAGCTGAACTCGAAAGGTTGGCGATGAAAAACAAACTTTTGTTAGTTTATGGAACGGAAACAGGCGTTTTCGAATGATTTATATTACGCTGGATACGAATCCGAGCTCGAAAGTAGCATGTCAGGTTTTAGCACTTTTAGTTGTTCCTAATATGGAATAATATGCACACCCCACTTACGGAATCGTTGTAAATGCGTTGGAAGTATATGTGAACATACTTTTAGGGTTTCAGATGAAAGTATGTACAGGGTCATTATAAATGATTGTAGTGCAAGTAGGCTATGCCCATCTTAGAAGATCTTTGCCGCTATACACAAACTACTGTGAAACTAGAAATAAATTATGCAACCAATTTAACTTTTATGTACAGAACAGTGATATTTCATTCAAATAGAGCGGCAACCAGAAACCATTAGATTTGATATCATGGCATACTTCGACTGCAATCACTTATAATGACACTATAATCTGTATACCCCGGTAGTCCGTAATTTCGGTAATCCGAATGTCCAAAAATAAATCACTGAGTACACACGGACAAGTGATCTTTTGAACGAAGAGAGAATTACTTGGATAAAGTAGTTGGTTCGTATATACGCGAGAGATAATTTACTTCAACCCACAGAAATCATAACTATACACTAGAACACGTAGGAACCTACTGCGCATACAATTTTGTGGATTCACAGTGGGTCTCCACCTAATGTAGCCGGTGCGACAGAGACTCTTGTCTTTGTTTGCATATTGTGGGGAGCGCAAGAGAGATAGCGTGTTGTTGTTTTGCTCTCAGCGGTGTTCTGAAAGAGTGGGGACTTATACAGTTCGATCTAAAAGTACGGTGTCCTAATTTAGGTATATCATGCGTTACATTACTTGCTCCAATACGAATGAAAACAAAAATAATGAAGTCAGTCAACTAACATTTAATGGGTTACTACAATAATATAATGTTTGACTTCTTCACTTCCTATTTATTTGATTAATTTTATTATGCCCGTACATGGCATAATTGCGCCGCTACTGAGTTGTAGCCGTAAACACAACAATGCACCAACATGGCAGCGCCCATAAGTCATCCAACCGCGCAGACAAAGAAATTTTATTTCTTGGAATAATTACTAGATTTAAGAAAGGTGTTATTCTGGTGAAGTAACTAAGCAGTCTTCAAAGAAGTAACTTAAGAATTTTAATGATTTGGCACAAATACGTTTTCTATTCCTAATTATCAAGATAGGAATGTTATTTTTACTTACTCGTTCTAAACTGTTGCGTGCCTTACATCAAACTATTCCGTGTTGAAACGTTTATTCTACACTAATCACAAGGCACATCCCCTACGGGTACTTCGTTGTTGTTATCGTACTAGGTTTCGGTCCTTTATGGCGCCAGCCGTACGCGCAGGCGCGCGATCCTTGACAAAATCACGATGGGTATATTTATTCCAGAGAAAGGGATTACTTGAAAGAAGTGAGAATCACTTCAGTTAAATACTTGGTGGGTTTTTATTCAGCAAACAATGCTTTAATGTCTTATAGTTTCTTGGATCAAGTAACCACGCACTTGGATGGATTTACTATTACTTCATTGGAGAAATTCTTTCCATACAATATTATTGGTTCTTATAAAGAAAGCATTCATTTGTCGATAGCATTAACCCGAGAAATTATTTTACTTAGATTGAGTATGTGGTATTTCTTGTATATACCTAACTTTCTACATCCAAGTAAATATGCATTTGGATCAAGTAAATAAATTCAAGCAATTATGTTCTCTCCTTCCAAATGATCACTTTTCTGTGTGTAACCGAGCAAAACATATTGGTCGATTCTTGTTTCAGATATATTGCTTTTACTTTATATCTTGTATCCAATACTCGCATTTTTAGCTGCAACATTTGATAATCCGAAAAATGTGATAATCCGACCACCCCTGAAAATTGTCAAAATAAGGATCATCTCTAATGGTCAAAACAGCAGAACTACATATTCTTATACAAAGTGATGTAAAAGTATACAGTATTTTTACTTTTCACTCATAAAGTAGTTTGCATTTATGATGGTAAGTAAATTAATCATTTAATTCTCTCGAATTCTAATACTGAACAACCTACGATCTAATAATATAAATGAAAACTTAAAATCGTATTTAATTAATAGTTCATCGAAGATCGATGTCTTGTGTACAGGTGGTTCTTCAGGTTGCTCTTCACTTTGCATTTGTAATCGCAATCGGGAAAGTGACACTGAAATCTGGGTGCTTTGCCGCATTCGTATTTCTTATGAGATTGCAGATTCCTCGCATACTTGTAAGACCTCTCACAGCCGTCGCAAGAGAAGAGTTTTGTCTGATCGTCTCGCCATCGCCCTAAAACACAATTTGTTAATACATTATTAATAATACCAACGGCATTCTGCACATAGAAAATAGAACTGCTACCAGATTATAATCAGAATTAGGTTCTCCCATTTTTACCAACGCAATTTTAAAAGTAGGGATTTATACTGCAGCACGTAGCCAATCCTCTTTAATGACAGCCATTCTATAAATAATAATACAAAGAAAAAAGTAATATGCTAATGGTCAAGTCAACAAAACTGATCAGATATAATATCAATAATTTATTAAACACTCATATATCATACAGCATTAAATAAATTTTTTTTTAAACTGAGCTACAACTGATCCACATCTAATATAAGTATCCATTGTGACTATCAGTAAAACACTGCGTGCAAAGGTGTTGTATATGTCGGGAGCTGCATGCTTTACACCCAAACGTGACTTGCTTTGTTCTTAGTTTTGCAAATGACCGGCCGTACTTTTCGGAGTTTTTCTTATAACATAGTTTACAGCGACCTCTACAACCCATTTGAACGTACGCGTGGTCTAGTTTTGATACATCACGATCCGCCGTTAAGCCATAAACACCTGGAAACAAACATAATTAGAACTTTAGGTTTAAATACTATAAATAGTTTAATATATAAAACCGTTTAATTTTCCTCAACTTTTCTTTTGATAATTCTTGATAGTTTGTAAATTTATAGTCTGATTATAGAAAATTGATAGCAATTAATAATAATAATAAATCTATCTACACTAATAATCCAGGCCTCCCAGCACAGCATCGAATTTGAATTTTTTTTAAGGGATTCCCCTTGGAAATATAATTGACCAAAAAAACAATTACAGTCTTTTTTATAATTAAAAAATATTTAGGGGCTGCATTTTAAAAAATACAAAACCTTTTTTCATCCTACACGTGTCTCTATGGAGACACGAAAGATGCTATTTGCCAGCCAGCCCCAGCCCCGGCCTGTAATGAACACTTTTCGGCGCTAGCCAGGAAAATGCAATAACTCTGTCCAATCAAAACACACCTTTCGATTCGGTTTGACGTTTGTGATTAAAACGTCAACGGATTTTATTTGTCAAAAGCCAATATGTCAGAGAATAGTCTTTAAAACCGGGTGATTTTATTACGATATTGTCGTGTAGGATAAAAAATTATGTGTGCACCACACCCAGAAAGTCGTTTTCCGGGCCTCAAGAAATGCCCAGGCTCGCTACGCTCGCCTGTGCAACTCTTCTCTCGCCCCGGAAAAGAATCACTTTCTCGGCTTGGTAGATAATATACTATTCTTATTGTTTAGACAACAATATTTTTTCATGCCACAATTATTATCTCAATAAAAAAATAATCGAAACAACACAATTAAAATTTTTTGTTGAGATCTAGATTTTACTAAAATAGACACACCAGAATCAGTTGTCATTTGTTCGATTCCTTTGATTTTTAGTCAAGACAATCCGGGCCAGCTCACCTCACACCAAGACAAGTCATACCCGGACAACTCATACCAGGACAGCTCATACCAAGGGACAACTCATACCAGGACAACTCATACCAGGACAACTCATACCACGACAACTCATACCACGACAACTCATACCAGGATAACTCATACCACGACAACTCTTACCAGGACAACTCATACCAGGACAACTCATACCACGACAATTCATACCAAAACGCCCATCACAAGCCGACAAATGATTGGTGCCTGGTACGGTGTCATCTATATTGTGATGACTCTCTTTAACGACTTATTGGGTATTGAGTTTAAATTTCTACACTGTCGAGTATTGGCAAACATATCACATTTTATAGAACGGGTAAGGCTACTGCCATCTAGTGAAACACTTATATAACCTAATAATAAGGCATGACAGGATATCTTTGCTTGAATAACTTTCCTATTACAATAAATAGAAAGACGAAATTTTATACACAGTGGCCAAATAAACGGTACAAATTTTTAATCACTCGTATTTCCAATAATATATAGTCAATTCAAATATTTCTTTTAAAAACGAATTGCTTGTAGTGTGAAGATTGAAACCACGCAGGCAAAGCATTATGCGCTGCCTATACTATAATAATAACATTGCATCAAGTTAGTGTTAAACTATATCAATATTTTATTGAACACAGTATCAATATAATAAGTACATATAACATGTATGGTAACTAACAAATGTACCCATCATTTGTGCGGATATGACTACTAGCGAAACAATCAGGACAGAGGAATTGTATATGTCGAGTACTGCATGCGTTACAACCTGATCTTACGCGCTTGCTTTTCAATTGGGCGAACTCCGAACCATACTTTTCGGCGTTTTTCTTATAGCAAAGCTTACAACGTCCTCTACGGCCCATCGAAACGTATTCGTGTTGCAGTTTGGATTCATCACGATACGCATGAATTTCAGAAACGCCTGAAATAAACATAGGTAGAACAGTTGGTAGTAAAATTTGTAGGTGGGATATTTATACTACGTAAGATGGTCATTTAACAATTTTCTTGATATGTAGCTGGGAAGTTGTCTGCCAGTTAGAGTTCTTACATGAATGCGGGATAACAAAAATGAAAGTGATCCCCAACCAGTGCACATTACCAGCGAAAACTTTTTATAACCATGGAAAATATAAGTAACTAAATGTTTCATTTAGAAACAAATACATACCTTTTCTTTTTTAGCTTGATCTATTTGAAAGAAATGATATGAAACTTTCAGGACACAGCACTTAAGAACATGTAGGAATGTTAGTAACTGTAGAAAATACTAACTTATAAGAAGTATATTGTGCACCTAGCCGAGAAAATGATTCTTTTCCGCAACTGGGAGGCTTATTTTATTGTGTTTTGTAGGTTTTGCTACTGTTATGACAATCCTGTCATCATCAAACAATAAGCTACCAATTTTTTACATACAAATACATGTGTTCTTAAATTCCGAATCTTAAAACAAATACAGACAATTATAAGTAAAGAATAGTTTGCGTTAGGCATTTTTGCCAGTTTTCGAAAAAAAAAAAATAGTTACCTGAACCACATAACAAACAATTTCCTGATGATTTTTTTAAAACTGAAAACTTCACCACAGGTTATTATTATTATTATTCAGTTCTCAAATCACCACTAATATATGGAAGCGACTATTGGACAATCACAAAGAGAAATAAGAGCAGGATCCCGGTACTGGAAATGAGATTTTTAGGAGAATTCAGGAAACCACAAAAATGGACAGAATAATAATAGACCGTTATGCAACAACTAAACATAAAACTTATACAGAGGGTTATTGAGGAACGACAACTCGGATGGCTGGGAAATTACACCGAATGACTAGAAAAACAAAGCAAATTTTCGAATCAAGAGTGCCGGGAAGGAACGGGTTAGGGCGCCCACAAACTAGGTGGGAAGAACAGGGTCGGCGAGCGACAGAAGAACGAAATATCCAGTGGAATGATGTGAGAAGATTGGCAGAAGACAGGAGAACTTGGAAACAAATAATAAATGTAACAAACGTAAAAAGAAAGAAATGTCACATGTGAATTGTAAAGCGTACCCACGAAACATGTAATCAAAGACTAATATGGTTTGGTAACTCTTTAATTGGCATAGGAACAATGTTTCGACTAGTGTGTAAACAAAATAATTAACCTAAAATATTTGCAATTTCAGTTTTATTGCAATTTTTTGGAGGAAGAGCGCATTGCAAGAACTATCTTAGCCACTGTACTTGTCCTCCTCCATTGCATGCAGTTGACGAGAAAATAAATAAATAAATGTACAGTGACGAAATGAAGATACTGCATTACATTTCTGAAGCCTTTGTGGCACTTTAACTCAAAAACTATAAAGCTCCTTATAATTCATGAAATAATTCACTAAAATATCCTATTAAACGCCCATATTGCCAGAAAGACTCCAGAAAGTAGAGATGATGACGCGAAGTAACTGTAGCCGATATGGTAGTCTACATGAAAAGACACTAACGCATTAAATTACATTCAATACTCCTCAACAAACCTCGTCTAAGTGTAACTTAAAGATTACTCATACTCATCAGGATGCCTCTTCTTGTGAACATTGGCGAGATGCACTGTTAAGTTTCCCTTCTTCTTAGACTTGTAGTCGCAGTACGTGCAGACAAACTTCGGTTCTTGTCCGCATTCGTGCTTCAAATGTGACGATAAGTTTCTAGAGTATTTATATTCCCTCAAGCAATTGGGACACTGATACATTCTTCCAGACCCACCAAGTATTCTTTGCCTTGGTGTGCGAATGTAGTGATCTTCAATGCCTAGAAAGTTTGGACGTTCTAGTTAGATCGGAAGACAAGCACAGCCAACGGAAATAGGAATGCAACATACCATACAACGAACAGAGACAAATACACCAAAACACTAAAACAAACGAAAGAGTCTACAAATAAAGTCGTCAAAATAATAAAAGACACATCAGTTACCTCTACAATGGTAAATATCTTCGGTATAGCTAGGAGTGGGTAATATTAAACTACGAACAGTTTATGTTAATTATTTATTTAAATAAGCATCGATATAATTAACATATTGTTTAAGTTATTATAGGTGCATGCATTTTTTAAACTATTGTCAAAATGGTTTATCTACGACTCTACGACATGTAATAACTTCATTGTATACGTCTCTGCAACAATAAAATATTTTCTTCTTGTGAATAATGACTTCTTTATTGACTGTTCACAATTAACATCGACAAAAACATTTAAAATATTCGATATAAAATGGAGTATAAGTCGTAGATAAAACGTCGCTTTGGACTTGCACAAAATGCATAAAGTTTATACACGAGCCGTAGGCGTGTGTATAACAATGCGAATGCGCTCGTCAAATATGTCAGTCTCTATTTACGTTAAGTAAGTCTACCGACAACATGTAATGTTGGTGACAAATCTCTTAAAACTGATTGAAGCACAACCCATAGTCATGTTTTTTTAACATCCTGTGTTTCTTATGTTTGCATTCTATACCAACTACGACAGTATCAAACCAATATTGTTTTTGAGTCATTGGTTTCTTATGTTTAAAAGCAACAGTTTAAGAAATAAATACGGTCTAGAAGGTCAGAAGGTTCCATCAGAAACGCCGCCTATGGATATTTTTTTTCTGAATCTACAAAATTTTATCATACAAAGAAGTACTACAATGCTATTGTATGAAAGTCTACAATTGCAGAGATAACTGCTTGTTTTTCATCGAAATTCCGTGTCGGTAAGCGCATTCGAGATAGACAAAACTACAAACAAACAAAAACAATTCTGACCTTTAATATTATAATCAGAAAAATGCATGGCAACTGAGTGGTGCAAACTTACTATACGTTGTAATACTGGGTGTCTGCCATGTTTGTGGCACAATTTCTTTCCTCATTTATAGAAGGAAGCTCACTAATAAATTGTGGCTAACTCCACTTGACGGGAAGTGCTTGAAATACCAGCTTGAAGAGGTGACTGTATTTATGGCGGTCTATCAAAGACTTCCGACCAAATGGAGTTAGGGATACCAAGATATTATGAAACTACATCATTAATAGTTGAGAGCAGAATTATTCAGATGTTTTGGTTGAGCAGAACCATTCTGCTTTTGGCATTTTCCGCTCCAAACCGGCTTCTGGTTTGGCATAGCAATGTTTTCGTTTTGAGAAAACTAAAACATATTTTTTTTTAAAATACAACCGCGATGTTTGATGAATGTTGTGTCATAAATATTGCCAGTTTATTACGCGGTCTGCTAAATATTTCCTGCCTAATGTGGTGTACACTTATTGTAAGAAAAACAAAGTAGGTATATACAAGATGTCTCAACAGTGCGATCTCGGAACATTGTACCAATGTTAATGAAGATATTTTAAAACAAATATTTTGAATTATTGGCGTGTATACAGGATGGTCCATAAGGTAGCACCGACCCAAACTTATGTTTTTTTTTTTAATGGAACAACCTATATTTCGGCGCAATTCTGAATTCTTCGCAAAATTTTACGACAATGAATAATAACTTTACCTACCCTAAACTTTATACTTTTTGATTTATCGGCATTTTTATGGAAAACAGCAGTCTAAAAAATCAGTATATCTCAATACCTGTTTTTAATTTTATTGCGCACGCTTTGATTATGATTAAGTAAGAAGCGTTCTATTAGCGTGATTACCTACCATATCCAACTTGTGTACAGGCTGCTCATAATCTGCAACAAAATATAGCAAACAATTTTTCCTAACGAAGTAATTTTTTTTAATGGAACTCCCTATATCTAATTAATCTTTTGGATTCTACGCATCGTTCTGCACAAAATAGTACTAGTCCACACTAGTGTTAAAATAAACCATTGCAGAGATAACTAGTCTTCTTTATAAAAAAATCGATCTTTCTATCAATAAATGCTTCTACACCTACAGTAACTATTAAACCAGCTAAGTATTTACCTAAAGTACTGTTTACAGGAATTATTTCAGCTTTTTTTTAAATAAAACATATTAGCACATCTGCAGGTTTATTTTTATAATTTGAAATAAAATTTTATTTATATCCTGAGGCTATGAAAAACTGTGGTAAACAACTTTAGCACAGTTTTTCACAGCCTACTAGGTATAACAAAAATTTTATTTCAAATTATAATATTACATTGCAGATGAGATCGAATGTTTTATTTTATTAAAAAAAAGATGAAATTATGCGAGAAAACAGTACCTTAGGTAAATACTTAAGTGGTTTAATTATTAATGTAGGTGTAGAAGCACTTATTGATAGAAAAATCGATCTTTTTTATTAAGAAGACTAGTTATCTCAGCAATGGTTTATTTTAGCACTAGTTTGGTCTAGTACTTATTTTGTGCAGAACGATGCGTAGAATTCAGAAAAAGAATTAGGTACAGGGTGTCCAATTTAAAAAATTAACTTTCTTAGAAAAAACTGTTTGCTTTATTTTGCTGCAGATTATGACCACGCTGTACACAATGTGGATATGGTAGATAATCATAATAATAGAACACTTCTTACTTAATCATAATCTAAGCATGCGAAATAAAATTAAAAACAGTTATTGAGATATACAGTTCGTCTTAGACTACTGTTTTTCCATAAAAATGTCAATAAATCAAAAAGCATAGAGTTTAGTATAGGTAATGCTATGTTTCATTGGCGTAAAATTTAGCGAGGAATTCAAAATTGTGCCGAAATGTATAGGTTGTACCATTTAAAAACAAATAAGTTTGGGTTGGTACTAACTTATGGAACATTCTGTATACAAGCTAATAATTATAAAATGTGCGTCTCGGCGTTCTACATATATGAGTGAAATCAGTTTTAAAATTTCTTCGTTAATAGAGGCACAATCTTCCGAGATCGTACTGTTGAGACAGCCTGTATCTTCTTCTAGAATTGTAAACAAAATTAATTAGATGTTGTAACGGTAGTGCTGGTGTGCTTGTTTTAAGCAAACTGGTGAAAAACAAGAATTTCGGGCCAGCTGGGGTCAGATACATCACATTATGAGAAGAGTACATAGTATATTACTTTATTATTGAGAAAAAAATCATTCAACAATAGTGTGAGGTTACTGGCTCACCCAATGTTAAAAAATAACTGACCTCATTAAATACTTTTCGGGTATTTTATGATTTTGTACTGCTCTCCGCTCTTAATAAGAATTTAAAAAATACACAAAGATAAAGATTGTTTCGTTAAAAAAACAACATGTTTCCGTTGTTACAGATCTATCAAAATGTATGTCCAAGGGTCGTATTCTCTATAAGGGCGACAACTAACGTAACACGTTATACGCAACTGGCACAAATAACAATAGAAAACACTGCCGCGGGCGATTGTCATGATACCACACACTAGACACCTGTACAATATCATTAGGCATTTTAAGACAACTGAGACATACTTAGTGTACATTGGCTATTTTGGCCAATAACGTGTCATACCGAAGCATCATGGCACCATGAAACTGGAGACAATAAAAAGCATGTTTGGGATAATGTGCCACATTTACCATGTTTACTCATTCGCCTTTAGTCAATAGCCTAATAGCAAAAAGTGGTTAACCGCGTAGAACTTATGAGTCGCAGTCACCTATGTAAATCATATTGTGCATTTACTATCAATGAAAAAGTCCAGAAATGTGGACTGGTGAAAAGCGATTACTACAAATATAGAGATCATTACCTATATTAATATATTATATGTATTAACCATATGCTAGATCAAATAGTCTAATACTTTTTCGATATCATTATATTACCACCAACTGGTCACTATAAATACTCACACAACACGAACGGTTCACACAAATAATTTAAACATCAACTAAGTTACTGAATCCTGACTAATCAGTACTGATAAAAGTTTGCTTTTCACACAAACTACCACAATATACTAATATCTAGGTGTGTCTTGGTTCAAAAACCGATGAAAATCTTTTGTTCGCAAAACGACAAATTTCTCCTTGTCATCCTTGCGGATCTTATGAACGGTCCTCAGATGTTGTTCAACATGCTGCTTCAGCTTTCCTTTGTAAGGGCATCCAACAACTGAGCACATAAAAGTGGGAGGTTTGCCGCATACGTATTTCTCATGTATGTACAAGCTTGCACTTCGGCTATAATATCTGTGGCATGTCCTGCAAGCAAATCCTGGATATTGGAGATCAATTCTTCCTAAAATGAAAATAAGATTAATAACATATAACACAATAACTACAAACAAAAAGAAATATGTGCACGCACACACTGTACCAGTCATAGTCTAAATAACGTTTGACCTGATGACACTTCTATCTAATGGAAAGATACTAGAAAAACAGATTATAATGGTCAGATACTTTACTAAATATTGTAGGAACAATACAACCGGCATCTGCAAACTAACAAATGTCAAATAGAGGCATATTGCAAGATGTCCAAATTATTAAATGAAAAGACTGATCGTAACATATACAACATGGTCATTATAAGCTAGAGCTAACAGTTACTTAATCCTGTGGATGATGATTTGCTCTATCTGCGCATCATCATACTTATGGGTTCTCAGGTGTTGCTTGACGTGCTGCCTAAGTTTTCCTTTGTAACCACACTCTGGTACTGGACACATATATGTAGGCTGCTTTCCACACATGTATTTACTATGCAGATACAGGCTGTTCTTTCTAGTGTAGATCTTAAGACATTTTTTGCATTGCATATCTTCAATTTTCACCCCTAGAAAAATACACAGTAAACAGAAATAGTCAAAAATATAAACAAAAAAAGTGTAATATTTTTACCAGTTTTTACAGTACAGCAAATTAGACAATATTTGATATAATTGAATATAATTGATAAAAGTTGATTTTTGCTCTAAGTAATTATAGTTCTCAAGTACCATACCAAGAAGATATACTAAATAAATCAGTTGGATAACCCCTGGATTCCCCTAAAGGAATCATTGGAAAAATTAATAGATACAGAAGATAGGGCTTATCCAACTGATTGATGAAATCGAGCCGGATGTTTTCAAATTAGTACCTAATATAGTACCAAACACTACTCAAGTTATCTTTGGAAATCACAAAAGGAAAATCAACACATAATTTAAGTAGGTATTTATTACAATATATAATACAGATAATAAACAAAACACAAGTCACTTTAAATAAATATGGCACGATTATTTTGCTCTGTTCCTCTATTAATAGAAAATATTCCTATCACATAAGGATTTCACATCGGAAAAATTCAAACCGACCGATCTTTTCGATCATGATTGATCATGATCAATATCTTCGATCAACAATAAACAGGACTTCACAGTGTCTGAGATATGTTCTTCAATAGAACGAAGAATCTTTTATACATATTAAGTGGATACCACGGTTTCTGAGATTATTTTTCAAAAAGAAAAGAGGGTACCTATGTAACTCATAAGACTCTACTTAGCTTTCTGAAGGACAAGTCTCCGAAATGGTCAAGATTTGATTTTTGAATGCATGTTATTAGATTTTTTTAATTTTACATACAAATACATATTTTGTTAAACTTACTTGTACAATGTTCAATAAGTTTTGTAATCTTCGTCTGATTTTCTGTATTATTTCAATACATCATAAAAAATTCGTCAAAATTATCATTTTTTAATACTTTAATAACATCAATATCCAGTCCTAGCAACATAATTGCACGCAGTCGACGTGGCAACGCATGGATACGTTTTCAAGCTCAATCCTGAGGGAATTTGGCATATTCAGTCTGTGTGGCAAAGTAAAGTTTTACCCGTGGTTCTGGTGTGCGAACAGTGCAAAGTTCACTTCAAACACTTCTAAACAAATTCAGATATTAGGATAACTTGACTTGAAACTGGGACAAAATGTTGCGAATTGATATGGATTTCTAACAGAATACTTGAGAAAACTTGTGCAGGGAAGTTCCTTAGTTACCCCAAAGGGTGTCGCAAATACCCTGTGGGGATCACCTAAATTACCATTTTGTTATCCCAGTATTTGTCTGCTGTGTTGCAATGTTGCAAAAAAAATAATTTGAATCGTTAAAAGATTACAACATATTGATATTATTGAACATAAATCTTAAGAAAAATTGGTTTAAGCGTCTCTCTAATTTTGACAGATCTTTTTTTGTATTTTCATCGATAGGTATAACGTGAATAACCAACTCGAACTCAAACGTAGACCTATTTTTAGAAGTAGAGGATCAGCAAATTGCCTTAGAATGTTCATTCCCGTCTTACCAATAGGAATCAACATATTCTCCAAAAGACAAATGGGACATTCTTTTGACAATGAATAAACTAGTGACGCCGACAGAATATCGAGGGGGATATTGCGCAGTTTATTTGAAAAGTAAAAAAAAAATCAAAAATCCTGCTGGCATTGAATTTTTCCAAACTTATTAGCACTAGAGTTAAAAGTGACATCGACAAGGGTGTTGTTGTCATGGTTAATTCCAAGTTACAAAATACAACAACACGGCCAACCCGGTGTCACTACATGTGGCCAGTTGGTAATCGATTTGATAGAATAAAATTTTACCCAAAAATAAACGAATTATTTCTATACTATCGTACTGGCCATAATTCTATCCAGACATAAGAGCATTAGAAAGAACACTTTTTGGCAGTTACAGTTTTGGATTGCAGTTTATTCTAGTTACAACAAACTGGGCGTCGGTTCTCAATATCTTATGCACACTCATTAGGTGCCTTTCAACGTGATGTTTTAATTTTCCCTGATATTGACAGCCGGGAAAAGAACACGCAAACGTAGGTGGCTTATTTCCGCACATGTACATTTCGTGAAGGTACAAAGATGTACTCCAACCGTAGCTTTTGTTGCACGACTTGCAAAAATACTGGCAACCACTAGCAACGCCGCTTTGAATTGACGTGTCACCTGCAAATAATACGACGTCACACACTTATATGAAAGAAATAAGTAATTCACACATGCATGTAGATACACACATTAACACTCAGCGCCATGTTTAGTTTTTTAGGAATAGATAACAAATAAACTTTTACTGAACTTACTCGTATTTATAGAGGAACACGCATCTATAGTTGATTTCTGAAAGGTGGTATGTATTTCTTAGTTATAGTGACTAGCTGCTTATGACTTTTCGTCTCAATCCAACATGTTACATGTTACCTAATTAGACAGGAACAAAATGTTTAAGGTGGGATGATCTTACAAAACACGTTATACCATGGCTGCCATAATTATTACTATGGCAACGCAAATATCCTAGCCAATTGGAGGCTACACAGTATTGTTTAATCTGGGAATAAATATTCTTCTGGTTATAGATTATACGTATACTTAAGTGTGCTATCTAGTGTAACATATCAAAAAAATTATCATTTTTATTGCATATTTTGGTTGCACAACATTTAAAGAATACACTGTAAAAAGTTTACAAAAATATTCGACAAATTAACGATTCCACAGTCAAAATTCGTGCGGCTCGCCGAAGCCGGTTATATCTCGGTTATCAGAACTTTTTTAACCACCTCCCGTGCGTACATCTTTCTATATTTTCAGAAATTGTTTTCTGTCGTATACCCACATTTTAATCCTCTTTAAAATGATCTATCATTTATTGTGATAACCTTAATAGTTTTGAAGTTATCGATAAAAATATGAGTGGAGAAAATTAAAACTACTATAGGTTAATAATCCGGTGATATACAGGCGGGATGTAAATTTTAAATATATCAAAAATTACAGCCGCAACCTGAACCAGCGACCTTTGCGTTTCTAGCACAATGCTCTCCCATCTGAGCTACTGAGGCCTATACAGCCCGGCTGAATATCACCATATTATTAACCTATAATATTAATTTGACAAAATATGTCGTTAAACATTTTCATTTGTCATTAAAACTACTGGTATGTCGTTACACATCTACGCAGTTTTCGCGGAACCTTGTTTTGTTGGGTGGTTGACACGATTGCGCAAAAACAAAAGGGCCGATTTAAACATTCTTGTGGCATTGAGTTTGTAGATTGACTAGCTATCGCGGAAACTAGAATAAACCATCGAAAATTAAATGTTTTAACCAACATATTCGTATTTTGTCTAAATACTTTCTAAAAGATCCTGTCAATTTTACAATTTTCAATAATCAAAGTTTGCGCGATAGCGAGTCAATTTGCGAATAAAATGCCGCAAGATTTTCTAAATCGGCCCGTTAATCGTGTCTATCACCCAACAAAACAAGGTTCCGAGAACACTGCGTTTAAATACCCAAACTTTTTAATTTTGTCCACTCTTATCGATATCTCCAAAACTATTAAGCTTATCACAATACATGATGTCATTTTAAAGAGATAAATGTGGGTATACTATAGACAAGAATTGCACAAAATATAGAAAAATTTACGTGTTGGAGGTAAATATTGGCTGTGTAATCGTTAATTTGGTGAGTTTATTTCTGAAATTTGTACAGTGTATTCTTTATATGATGTGCAATTAAAATATGCAATAAAAAAATAATAGTAACATCGGCCCTAATATTAATAATATAAAACGCCGTCACAATTTTCTAGACGGTATACCATCGATATGGTAACGCCAATTAATTCAAAATATCTGAAAAATAAAGCTGATACATATTATGTTTTTATTTCCTCCAAAGGTCCCCACATCATCTATTTCTAAACTTTCCAATAATTAATCGAGAAACTATTTATTAATCAATCCTTGGAGTTTGGAATGCCTTTATTTAAATCGTGCGGAACTTGGTCCATATCTTGTTGTAAAAGAGCATGCAATTATATAATTTTTGTTTTTAAAATTGTGATAACATGTGTTGTAAATATGACGAAAAGACAACATAAACATTGATTTAAAAATAGTTAAACAACAGAATATAGAGCAAGTGCAATTTTTTTCTGTGTGTAGATTGATGTTATCTAAAATAATATGGTAATACTAGTACCTACTGTAATTTCGCCGACAATTTTATATAATCAATTTTTGAACCCGAAAATGACACCCCCAGTAAGAGGGATAAGAAACGTTCAGCATTTAAATGTGCGAATAAATTATATATAAAAAACTATTAATCAGGACAATGCTTTAGAAATAAAAATTCCAGATCCATTTATTTTACAAAATAAATTCCTATTCCACAAAATTAAATAATAAATATAAGTTCCAAGAAATGATATAGATATATAGATAGATATAACGAGATTGATTCATCATCATTCATGAGTCACCACCAAGATTTAAGAAGATTTTAGATAAGCCATTCCCTTAAAATTTTGGTTACTACAAGGCTCAGATATTTTTTTGTTCGGTTGAACTTCCGGTTCAAACCGGAAGTTAATAATGTCATCAACGCTTGTACCCCTGGAAACCTTACAACTTTTGTATAAAATATTTTGTAGGTGTAGCGGTGCAAAAATGTTCACGATGATGAATCACCCTGTTCTATATTTAGTGAGTTTCTGTTATGTGACTGATACGTTTTTAGTTTATTAAATAAAAACAATATAAAAGCGATTTCTGTATCATATCTCAAATAATAATGAGCACTGAGCGAGAAATGTTGTCCCATAGATTCTCGAGATTTCGAGCTCCTGTAAGCCGCCATAACTTGTTGTCTAAAATCTAAAATAATACAAAATGTTAATATGTTAAACATGTTCTAATCTCTGGAAAAGATTGTATTGAATAAATTAATTATTCAGGGTCAGTTGTTTAATGTCCATACGGAGTACTTTACAGTTTGAGCTACAATTTTTGTTTTCAAAATTGTGTTGATAAAATAAAAATAAATCATCAAAAAATAAAAAAAAAAACAACTATTTTGCAAAATAAGTGTGTATTCCAGAAAAAGAAATGAGAAATACAATTTTAAGAAGTAAAGGAGAGATTATTCCTCGGCGTTATGCAAAATTTCAGAAAATTTCAGGAAGTTTTTCCTTTCAAAATTTGTATAGCAAATGCGACCTCTTTCAAACAAAGTCAAACGCATTTTGAAACGGAAGGAGTATTCGCCATACGAAGTATGTAGTAGCAGTCAGGTAATCTTCTTGACAACAAACCTCTTATCTTTCTTGGTAATCTTGTGGGATCTTGAATAATGTATTTCTACGTGCTGTTTTAATTTTGCTTTGTATTCACAACCCCGTACAGAGCAGGCAAATCTAGGTGGCATTCCACATACATATTTTTTGTGAAGATTCAACGAAGGTTTTGATTTATAAGGCTTATTGCACTTTCCACAAACAAATCCTGCAACATCTTTTTGTTGACAATCTGAAAGAATATAGTGTTAAATATGCTAAGAATTTTTAAGATTTTTACAAACTGTTTTCCAAATTTCGCAAAATACTTTACAGAATAAGAATTATTTCAGAATTAGTATCATAACGTTAATAACAATTTATATATTGCATACATTTATTATTAATAAAAATAAAACATCCAAAAACTACAAAAAAAAGTAACTTAAACTAAAACTGTGGTCGGTCCGTGTTTCCTATGTTAACCCTGGACACAATGAAAAGTGCTTTGTTATCCTTGGTAATGCCGTGGACGCGTTGCAGATGCGTCTCAACACGTTGCTTAAGTTTGCCCAAGTAATTGCAGCCAGTTACGGAGCAAGCAAACGTTGGTGGTTTGCCGCATATGTACCTTTCGTGAATGTACCATGTGCTGTGTCTGTTGTACCTTTTGCTGCACTTTGAACAGACAAATGCGCCAAAGGAACGTACGTCACTTGTCCAGCCTACAAATAATACAGTGATAAATGACCATGAACTTGGTTTATATTGGTTATTGCCAACATTTACATATCGGACATTTCACCTTATTTAACCCAACACTTTTCGAACACAGATTTAATAACAGTAATAGTAATACGTAAAATGTATAACAAATCTAAGTATTGTCCTAATTTTATTTTATTCAAAGTATGTGATGATTTGTTATCAAGTGTATGAAGAAGAAAAACGAAAGACAAAACAAATGATTTATTTATTTATTTAATACAATTAGCGTAACATTGCAACATTCCTAATAAAAAGTATAAAAAATATGTTCTGTTATATCAATAATAATTACTAATTAGAAAGCATGGTATTGGAACTACTTTTTGAACGTATCCATGTTAATCCTGGCCACGATAAATTGCTGATCGTTCTTGTTGAGCTTGTGGGTAGTTTTCAAGTGCGTTTCAACTTGTTGTTTAAATTTAGCGCTGTAACTGCAACCTTCTATAGAGCAAGCAAATGTTGGCGGTCTGCCGCAGACGTACCTTTCGTGAATGTACAAACTATTGCTTCTGCTGTAGCGTTTATTGCACTTAGAACAGGCAAATCCACCAGTGTGACAAAACTCTCTTTTCATACCTACGAAGAAATAAAATAAGAAATAAAAAGAAATACGAACAAAGAAATTAAGGCGCTGATTTATACGTACTTATGTTAATTCTTTTTTAATTTAATTTCGTGTACGTATTTATTTTTTGCCTTAAAGAACAAGAAAAATGGGTGAAAAGCACACAACAAATTTAAAAAAAGCCGACTAAAATAACAAACAAGTGAATGAAATAAGCAATACCAATAAAAAAACATAGTAGGCTGTTTACAATGTATTATTATTTGACGACTAGCACAAACTTTTTATTGTGGAAAAAGAACAAAGCCTAATTTGTACAAATATTTGATATTACATTTAATAATTTGCTCTAACGGAGCTCCCATACGATGGTATGTGTATCGCCAACGTTGGGCACCGATGACCAATGTATGCGACACACTTCGCTTCGTCTGGGAGCCCGTAAGTCATCAAAATACAAAAAAAGGCGATTTAAACAGAATTTGGCTGGATGACTTCAGATTTCCCCAGTTTTCATAAATACATGTTGTGGCTCGTAAACTTACGCCAGTCGTCAGTCACATGTCATTCTCCGTTGATTGTAGTTTCCATTTACTGTTACCATGCGCTGTAAAAACGCAAACGACATGCAATTGGACAAATATATCCAAACGGTAACAAAACAGATCTAAAATAAACAGAATACAATACCAAAAGACAAAACATACTCTTAAAATAATAAAACGCTAAAGTGGTCTGTCTGTCCATATGTCCAAAAAACTGTGACAAAAAATCACATCCTGTTCCGAAAAACTGTGACAAAAAATAATAACCTGTTCCGACGAACTGTGACAAATAAAAGCACCACGGGGTTGGCAGATTTTTGTTATGCAATTTATTTATGTACAGTTTTAAATTATCAAACATGTAATTAAAATAAAACAATTTTAATTCCAGGTCTATAATACAATAAGAAAAACAGCCTAATAGAACTGCTTAAGACTTTTCAAACATCTCCATGTTAATCCTGACGACAACAAAATTCTGATCGTTCCTGGTTATCTTGTGGATACCTTTCAAATGAGTTTCAACTTGTTGTTGAGATGTCGCCTTGTAACAGCAATCTTCGACAGAGCATGCAAACGTTGGTGGTTTGCCGCATACGTACTTTTGATGAGCGTGCAAACTGCTGCTTCTCTTGTAGCGTTTGTTACACTTAGAACAAACAAATGCATCAATGGGAGTTAACTTTATTTTCATACCTACAAAGAAATGCGAATAATGAATGAAAATGGAGATTTGTATTAATATTGCCATTGCTTATAAAATATTATATGATAGTTCGAATACATTCCAAAGATCAGAAACAAAAACTGCCTTTGACGAAAATTTCGAATGAGGGCTTGATTTAAACTTTTCCATCCTACTTATCGTTCTTACTGTTCTTGTGGATACCTCTCAAGTTTTCAATGTAAGTTTAAACGACGAACCGAGTTCAGTTTTAGAGGATTTTGTATATCTGAAATCGCTTCGTGGTTCAAACTGTCAATGAAACTACTTTCTATTCTTACCTAAACAGAAACACGAATAATGAATAAAATTGTGAATTTGAAGGCACATAGCACCATGGCATATTAAACATGCAATACACGCCAACAAAAATAAAGACCTATTTAAATAAATTAATAAATTATTATTTGTTCTGAATCCCTTTCAAGAAATTCAAGTTCATTTTCCCCCAATAACTGTACAGGCTGATTAAAAGTTACTGAGCATGGTTTGAATGTATCTAAATTAATATTATCTATTAATATAACGAAATAGCAATTATTTAGTAGATATTGCAAAAAATTAAAACTATACTTTATTATTTATAATCAGCCTGAACTTGCTCAAACATTTCATACTTTAGTCAAATCTTTGAACAAGGGTTGGGGGGGCAATGATATTAATAAAAACTATCTTAAGTTAGGAAGACGTTACACGCCAAGGTAGGAAACTTAACCATTTTCGGAAGCAAAATAAAATGATAATGCTACTCAATATTTTAACCATTTCTTATTATTATTATTTAAAAATATTTAAAAAAAAAAACGTACAAGCAGTTCATACAGCAAACTCAAGATGCAGGAAAAATTATATACAAAATTATCACGTATAATAAAAAAATCAATATTTGATACGTATTTTTATTCAGAGAAGTAAGAAAAACTGTAACAGCAATTAATATACGTTACTTACGTTAACAAGGCACTATTAGTGGATCTAGAAAGATATGCTAAAAATTAACTACAATAACGATAACTTAATACAACGGTAAAAAGTTAAATTTAATATTACAAAAATATCTTACGCTATATAATATAATACACAATATAAAATATATCCCAATTTGTTTATGGAATGTTGAAGTTATTTTAATTACGTCAAAAGAGACATAATATTTTTTCCATAAAATCTTGCACGTCCAAAAATACAACAGAAATAACAGGGCAGAAGGACAAGAATAGACGCAATATACAACACAAGCTGCTGACCCTACCTAAATTAACATTACGTACTAATTTAGTACTACTAACCGTATTAAAATGAGCATTGTTCTCTTTAAAAATAGATTATAAAGCGACAGTAATGACTGAAAACTTGGTTCTGGAAAGTCAACGTGTAAATTTTATTGAAGATATTAAAATACTGGTTGCAACAAAAAAGAATTAAACATATTTAGTAAGAATAACCGTAACCGCGTTGTACAAAATACTAAAAACTTATTTACAAAATATAAAATACAGCACTGCAGCTAGAACTTATTTACAATAATAATAATAATAAAAATGAATATCAACGATTCAATAAGAATGGTTGATATTCTTGAGGTATTTAGTAATGCTCCCCAACAGCACGCACGAATATAGGTAAAAAATATTAAATTAATATAAAGTCGTTCTCAAAATTGTAAAATTTTGAATAAGGTTTGAACCTATTATTTAAAATTACTTGATCCCCCATTTTGAAAACCGCCTGTAGAGCATTACCAAATATATTCAATTTTGTGCATCATCTTCATGTGTTGCTTCAGCCTGGATTTCAGTTTTGCCTTGTACCCGCACTCCGAGCAGGTTAAGGTTGGTTCTTTTCCGCATTCGTATTTTTGATGGGCCTTCATATTACGCAAGTACTTATAAGTCCTGTTACACCGTTCACAAGCAAACATCTTCTTCGTCATATAGTAACCTAAAAACAATTTGCTTAAGTAAAATCTTTACACAATATTAGCAACATTCACAAGTTTTATCTTGCATCATAAATTTAATTACTTAACGCTACACTACTTGGACTAATATGATTTATATTCTATGGTGTTAGAGCTAATATTTATACAAATAAAAAGAGGACTGGGATTCAAATATATATTTATTTTGTATGATTTATTAATGTGACCGGATTATCTACACGTATCAGTTTATAAATTATATAAATAAGCATTTCCAGAGCAATATTATAATGTATAATGCATTATTGTGTAGATGCCCTGTGTTTATTAAGTATATGCACTTTTAGATAGTTTTTTCGATATGTTGCGAACGAACAGTAGGGACAACGCCTTGAAGGTTGCTTCCCACATTCGTGATTGAAATGCCTATTCAAATTGTGCTTATGACTGTACACTCTTTGACATTTTGGGCATGCAAAACCTAAAAAGTACAATTGATTAGTAGACATTAATGTTATCTCTAAAATGCTCTATGTATTATGAATGTATGTATACATAAAATTGTCAAAATTAAAAAGGTATTGTTACAAAGTGTTGTTTGTATGTCTACAGGTGTCCGGAAAGTGATTGAATCCAGCTTTAGAAAAACTTCCTTAAGTACTTCCGTTTCTGTTCAAACTATCATATATATATTTTTCAATTTCTACTTCGTTCCGTATTAATAAGAAACACTAAAACGATAAAAAAATTGCTAAAATATTAAATAAATTAATTAAAATTGAACTATTCGGGTTTAAAAAATCCTCGTACGCGTTATTTTTTTATTATCAAAATATCAGTTTTCATTATAAGTTCAATTTCCGGCAATAAATAGTTTTTCCTTGCGACGAACATCATCGACATTTTTGAATCGAAATTTCAAGCAATCTATTGGACGGGTGCGCGTACGATAAGCACATCTGTTTTGCCGCCGGAAGAGTCTAAGATCGCCAGGAGGTGGCGCTGTTCTAAGCAGTTTCCTCCCCAGTAATTACCCACGTGGTGTAGTTACCTGTAGCCAGAGCACGTTTACGAAAGCCATCAGCTGACAGAAATAATAAAGTCGACTGCAGCTGTGCCTTTGTGTGTAGCGGTGACCGAGAAAACTTCCGGCGGCAACGGCAACCGCAACGCCAACCGCAACGGGCGCGTAAATCGTTTATAAATCCCCCACCCTATACTGTGCACAGGGCCAATTGCGTATCACTAATAAATGGCACTTGTATGTATGTTTGATAAAATGATGCTCAATCCGCCAAATACCATAATTTCTCAGTCACCAACACGAAAGGAACTTTATATTATCAATATTTTGAATATTTTCATCAACAATTTAACTCGCTAATTTACAATTCAGTGTTAACACTGACAATTTCATCAATAATTGCCATGCTATAACTATTTAAATACGCGTCCTACAACATGGAGAAAAATATTACTCAAAGGTTTGAAATAATATGTAAATAATTTACTGAAATGAAAACGAGATGCAGAAAAAAAAAACAACTTTAATATTAAAATTTATATCTATTATTTCAAAAATATGTGTCGAAACAATTAAACAATGCTAAAACGTTGTGTCAATAGTGCCCATGCACCATTTTGGAGTGTCTGACCAAATTGCTTTTCTGATTCGCTTTGTACTCACAAAACGGGCAGCTAAAAGCTGGATCTTTACCGCATTCGTATTTCTTATGACGGCATAACGATGACCTGGATGAATACTTTTTACCACAACGTTTACAATCATGAATTGATGTATATCCAATCCATAAACCTAAAACAAAACAATATTAGTAAAGTGAAAAACGTACAACAACAATAAATTTGAAATGTTACCGTTCTACAAGATACATACTACATTACAGTTAAGTATCATATTATTTCTCTTCCAGATTTACAGTTTGCAGATTGACTTGTTAGATAAAACTGTGGGATACTTACGAAAATTGTTTGTTAGATATTATTTACCATGGACGACTATAAAATACGTATGGGAAAACAATAAAAAGGAGAAAAATTTGAAAAATGTTTTAATATAATATCAAAAGCTATATCATAAATACGAACCATTACAAAAATATTGCGTCATATATCAATATATAAAAAAACTAATATTTAAAATTGACTATAATTATTTAACAAAAATAAATAATCAACTACCCTTATGAGATACAAAATAAATTCGAATATTAAATTTGTATTCACATGTGATGAGTTACATTCATATACAATTCAAAAAATATTTTGTCTAAATGACCAATGCTTTTATTTATTCTTGGTGATCCAAGATGTAGAAAACGTTGCCAATAAACAAAATAGTGTACAACAAACGCAAGAATACCTAAGTAAACAATAACAACCAACAATTAATTATCGACAAATTTAGTGGTTTTTTGTTTGTTTTAATGCAATTTTTCTTTTGTTTAATGGAATACGAAATGATGGCCGTTAGTCTTAAGGTCACTCACTTTCCTCGCACTGGTGCACATAGTGAAGAACCTATTCGCACTCTTCGAATGTTAACCCATTACAAAATAAATAAATCAATTAATAATCATGTTAGGGATTGATAGTTTTAAAACAAACCGTGAACTATGCAGAACTACACGTAACATCAACTAAACATCAAAGGAACATCAACTGGTCAACACTATTAGTATGTTGTTTTTCTTTTTGAATAAAAAACCAATGTTCCCTATAGTCTATATCGTACTATACCGTTTCTATATTTATTATTAACTTTCAACAAATTTACTCAGTAGGTATACAGAGTGTTGCACGGAACTGTTCCATTAGAAGTTTATGATATTCCATTATTTCGATATAGTTGAAAGTTTTGAATCAGGATTTACTGTATCAAAACTTGTAAATTGAAGATGACTGCCACTTCCATGTTTATATATAGTAATAATGTTTAATAATGTGCAACTCAAGAGTGATATTTCAAAACTTAAAAACCGTTTTTGTTTCAAACAAAACAGGATGTTGTATTTAAAAAATTGTTTGTTTCACTTCTTCCACTGGAATTTAGGGTGGGCAAGAGCGCATTTATATTTAATACTCTCCGTGGGCATTTTTAACCTATTACTCCAAATTTTTCCAGAGAAGTCCAAAATCATAAATTCACGAAACTTAACACTCACCGATTTACATGAACGAAAATACTATCTTTCAGTCACCAAGAAAATATCTGCAATATTTGGGTCTCCTAACATCTCAACAGGAGCTATTTACTAATTTAAAAAGGTACGAATATCTCAAAAACCACTGAAGGTATAAGGAATAGTGGTGAGTATAGCACACAGGGTGTTCCATCTAAAAAGGAAAGGAAAGCGCGAAACGCGACAATAAGTAGAACAATCAAAATAACTCAAACATTGTGGCAGTAAATTGTGTTCGATTAGATTTTGATTACAATCTGTCGAATATACATAAATTCTATATGTATATTCGAAGGTTTGGTGCAACATCAGAACCAACAGTATTAGGAGAATATTTAGTTATAGTGGTTCCTCCGAGCGATCCAAATAAATTCCGCAAAATAAATTTTTTATTAAACACATATATGGTTGTTTTGGAATGCTTACAACTGAAAATAAAACAAACCACTTCTTATGGTTAATACTTATTAAAAAGTAAACCACCCAAGCAAACTTTTTGGCTTTTAGAGTATACCGGCGTCCATCAAATGATTTTCTTGCTGTGGAAATTCCCTCA
Source organism: Melinopterus prodromus (assembly GCA_964023965.1). Classification (NCBI taxonomy): domain Eukaryota; kingdom Metazoa; phylum Arthropoda; class Insecta; order Coleoptera; family Scarabaeidae; genus Melinopterus; species Melinopterus prodromus. The sequence continues at coordinate 88,033,198 of OZ030390.1, forward strand.
GTTCGACAAAATTCCTTGCACTGTGAAGCTTCATCCCCACATCGGTGATTAAAGTTGCGGAAATAGCGACGAAAAATAACCAACCAAAATCAACATAGTGTTGGCAGTGTAAGTATTGAAAAGTATAACAGCTATAATTCTGTCTTTTCGTTGAGTATTACGTATTACGTTTGACTTAAAATATAGAATTAAAAAATAAAACCCTTAGTAACAACGATTTCTAGTCAGTATCTCTGGTTAACAAATCGAGATCAACGTTCTGGTGTTTCTTAGTGTGGATCAGATGTGCCTTGAGGACATCCTTCCTATGGCACTTGTAGTTACAAAATGGACACTGGAACTGTGCCCTTCGGCCGCATTCGTACTTTTGGTGTCTGTTCAAATTTCCAAGGTGCTTATATATTTTAGTGCATGTCGGACACGGATACGAGTCGAGGTCATTCGATCCGTAGTAACCTAAAACGCAGCAATCATTAATTATGTACCCTTAGAAATATATAATTCCAACCCTCAACCTAGATCCTAACTCGAAAGCGTCCCTTGAAATGTTATCAACAATAAACGAAAAGCGTTATGAGCCAATACCTTGCCTTAGACCTAATGAAGAAAACAAGGAAAATAGAGCATAAGTTGTAATAAATAATTAGTCAATTAGCATCATTTACATTGTGCACATAATTAATGTAATATCTAATGTACTAGATTTTCGAAATCGTATTCTCTGTGCATGTGCATGATATGTGACTTCAGGTGGACTTTCTGTCTGCATTTCTTTGGACACAATGGGCAAGAAAATCTTGGCTCCACACCACATTCCCACTTATGGTGGCGCCTCAAGTTGTGCTTATTCTTGTAGACTTTATTGCAATTTTCGCAAGAAAATCCTGAAAGAAATAATGTTAATAATTATATTTATAAAAATCTATATAGATTCAACTGAGAAGCTTCTTTAAATAAAATAATTTATAATTAAAGAAACAATGGCCTGAAAACAAACGAACACCTTTGTATCATAAATTTTAATATGTACTTACACCTTATACACCGGAATATAAAAATAATCTTATAATATAACAGTAAATTTAAATTGTGCAATTGGAAATGATTTTTACATATTCCGAATAGTTGTAATATCGTCGTAAACATATTATAAAATATATTTCAATGCATTAATAGAATAGTATAAAAATACAATATTTATTGGAGCAAAAAACTTATTATGAGAACCGAACCATTATGGGAGCTACCGAGTCCCTAAAATCTAGATTACAAAGATTAAGATCTGATTGTAAAACCTAGTAAAATAATATTTTTTCGTAAACGCATATGGAGAATAGTGACCAGGATGTAAAAATAATTTAGGATGACTTTGATCGCAACTTTAAGGCCGTGGTTTAAAAAATAACTCATCGATGAACCAGCTATCATTTAGTATATTTTCATAAATGAAAGGTAATGTATAAGTTCACAGAAAGTTATATAAAAATTTAAATATTTATTTGATCTGAGTTTGTGAAACCGGGCCTAATTAATTAAAGTGACTTCTCTGCAACGGTAAACGAATAAAATTGCCCCAAACGCTCACCCAAATATATTAAAAGTAAGTACAGGATGCTTCCTATGTAGGGTCACTAATTTGTTTTGGAATCGCAAAAAAAGTCTCTGTATTTTTCTGTTTGTTAATGTTGATTTTTTTATTATTTTTAGCTTTTTTTATTTATTAAATCATTTTTATTTACTTATTGTATTACAGAAAATTGTAAAAAACATATTAAAATGTTGTACACCTATCGCTATAGCGGCATTTCTAGAAAAAGTCATTCTAGAAAAAACTTAAAGAAGATTTGAAGCATTGAACAATATATTGAAAAACAAACAATAAATTACAACTGATGAGTAAACGGAGTATGAAGTTGATTCTCCGAAACTAATAATCATGAATAAAAAACGAAAAAAGTTCATGCCCACATTTCGTGACCCAACTGTTGGGACTTTCACGGTTTTCAAGATGGGCTGAAAGTAATATGCTCAATGTTATCTTGGGTGGAGAAATTGCAAAAATTACGACAAAACAACAAACAGTTTTTAACCAGAACAGGGATCAGCGATATTAGGAATTTTAAATTGGGGTTTTAATAATGACGCTCGAACCCCAACTTTAAAGTTTTACATGTATTGTAACTGAGGGTTACATAAAGCTATGTAAAAGTCGATTCATAACAAAGTAGTGTTATTATATACAAAACAAGCTGTACTCGTGCATGAGTTTTATATTTTTAGAACTGTGCCAAAATTTCTATTTTGCAATACATATTTTACCTATTAATTTGACTTTAATACCAATAATAACACCAATAATATAAATATTGCCATTAAACAGACTACATAATAATTATAAAAACCTACATACAGGATGAAACTAAACCGAAGTCAAAGGTACTAGTAAGGAAGATTTCCACATAAAGGTAACACATATCTAAATAACACGTAGGCTAAATCGAAACATATGAAAATCGTTATAAATGGGAAAAGCCAATAAAGTTAACCATCATATCACTAAATTGTAGTATTGTAAATTTCGAAACGCTGTGATCTTGTAATCTAACACATGTTACTATAATTAAGATCTGACTGGAAAACCCAGTTGCGTGTGAGAAATGCCTAATGTCCAAATCAATTTTTATCTGATATCTAGTAATATTACGATCAGATATCAAAACATTTGCATATGCTAGCATACAAATGGCTTCAAATGGCTATTTTAGATAAAAAAATAAGATTTGTCGTTAATTTCAAGCGCTATTATTTTAAATAGCTTTGTCTGTCTCTGACCACCATCAGGAACAGGTTCGTGTTTTAGAACGCATACAACATATCACACCCTACATCTCCACTAATAAGGGTATGGACATGTGTACCAACTTGCAACTTGGTTTACCCGCCATATCTCGATTTTACTTAAACCTATTTTAAAATGAAAATAATATTCTGAATGTCCATGACCGGATTGAGTTAGTGGCTCTACAAAAACGAATGGTAAGACGCGAAACAACCAACGCACAAAGCAACCTGACAGATTTCACACATCATTTTGGTTCTCTTCTCAATTCTGCTCACTTTTGAACATTTAACGCATCTTCTTCGCGTTCTTCCTTGCACGGGCAAATGGCTCACTTCCTCGGTTATATGCCTAGGCCATCGTGGCGATGGTCTGCCTACACGGGTTGTCCTTCTCTTGACATACGGCTTCATACTTCCATCGAACTTTTTATAGTCTGCAACATCAATCAAACATTGGATAAGTCGATTTTTGTGCTCCTTATTTGGTGCTTTACGATGATGTGCATATTACATGTAACCAGAAAAAGCTTATAGGTATTTAAACGCCACCATTCATGCAGGTATTACACAAATCGTAAAAGGTCATCCCAATGATTTGCATAAGTAAACCATACATGAAATATTTATACTATATTACTGGGTATGTGCAACCTGTCCAATTCCAAGTGTTATTATTACATTTATTAACTTAATACAAACATTAATTTTAAAAGCACATTATATATTATACATATATAAAAAACTAAATTAAGTACTAGGTCAAATAATTAAATAAACTTTCAGTTCATTAAAAATTTAATAAACATTTCTTCATTATAATTATATAAAATACCTATTCTATTACAATAAATATTACTTATACTTTATATTAAAATCAGTTTATATTTGACTAGTAGCGTTACGTTGACTATTTGACAAGACTAGAAAATCAAAAAGAGAATTCAGTTTTCTATTCAAACTTTCATAATTAATTAGCCAATTATCAAAACGAATATAATTACATTGCTATTAGTCCAGGGAAGTGAATAGAACGACAGGTTAGTTTAGTTCCCATCAATATTAAATAAAACCTCGGCAATTAAATTTATACTTAGGGGGGGGGGGGGGGGGGGGGAGGGAAAATTCATGAAACATAATCACCTCGAAAACTGGAAATTATCAATTAGCAATTGGAAAAAAGGCGACAAGGTCAAATAAGACACCTGAAAGATAATCTTCATAAAAAACTAACGAAGGAACAATGAAATGTGTGGAACAAAAATTGAAAAACAAGCATTCGAAATTAATTAATTATCCTCGGTTAAAAAATTATAGCGTTAAACATTTTCATTCTCGAGTATCTACTAAAACCACAAGAAAAAACCTGCAACAGCAGACTTAACTTGAATATCATTTACATATTCAAAAAATATAATTTTATTCTGAATTTAGATTGCAGTTTCCAGAATTAAATTCTAGTTCTCTAGTATATTATTCTATACTTCTGGAAATAAAACAGTACTAGACTTATCCCTATTCAACCATGGTTAAACAACTAGATTCAACTACTGTTGATGAACATAATCCATTCACATGTCATCATCAGCTACATATTATCAACTGTAGTTGAAGGTAGTTATACAATCATAGTTGAATACTGAGGACGTCGCCTTCGAAGTGTTGTTATTTTATATTTTATATAATCTTAAAATACAGATAGCGATTAGCGTTGACACATTTTGAACTAATACCTCGATTAGGTACACTATTATCGTTTTGGCATGTTTCTTTGTCAAGTTCTTCATAAAAGTGTTGAGTTAATATCTATAATTACTGTCAAGCTAGTAAGGTTATTTTACTAACAGCTGCCAATTTGTCAAGTGTTGATAAATGGTTCACACTTTCCATAACTGTGATGGAACTTTCATTAACTTTACATTAAACATTTGCTAAGACATGGTCATGCATGGTCAAACAAAATTGTCAAAATTTTGATAGTGTATATCTAGAGTATAGACTTCCGCGGTCTAAGTCCAACGATATATTGATTTCCGACGGGACTCTGTAGCCATCTTCAGGAGAACGTATCGAACCAAGTGCTACGTTCTTTGTACTACTCGTTGGTTCAATTCTTACAGAATGCAGAATTGCAGATGCATTTAAACGTTAGCATAAGAAGAAAATATTTTTTTTTTCGCAACTTTATGTAATTAAGGTTGTAGGTAAATTAGGTTTGTATGAAAGATAATATCTCAGTAACCAATGTTACTACTATAAACACAACCACGATAATGTCGGGTGAAAGGGTAATTGTCACTAACATCTCGAATTATTAAGTCTAATTTTGACTTTCAAATGAAATAGTAAGTGCCCTTCTTTTGCAGTCCTCTAGTACTTAGTCTTAACTTATCAAAATGTGTCAAACCCTACAGCGACACTCTGTATTATGACATTCTTATCATATTTTTTAGTATGCACCCTTATGTTGAGACTTAAGGTGTAGATTGAGGCTAAATTTTCTCTTGGTGACGTAACGGCATTTGTCCCAGGGACACTTATACATCGGAGGTTTGCCGCACTCGTAGTTCATATGACGTAACAGCGTCGATCTTTGCTTATAAGTTTTTCCGCAACAGCAGTGATATGGCCTGCCAAATCCTAAAACACACAAATCATTATTAACTACATATCACGCAATACTACGACTACACACACAAAACGCACACCTATTGACGCCAATCCTCTAAATAATACGTCGTTCAATTCATTCAACTTCAAACTAAAAAAAAAATCAAAAATTAAAAGTAAATGAAGAAGAAAAATCATTCGATACAATTATCATTTTATTTATTCGATCTAACTAAGTACATGGCACACGTCACTGGCGTTATGTTTATTACTAAAGCTGCAGATTTATGAGATTTTGCATATTTAACTTTACATAATACTGGCGCTACAATAATAATTACTTATTTTTTATAGAAGTATAAACCACTATTTAAGATTAGTCATAAGTTTCCATATACCCGTTTCACTTGTATGCGGTGACCGTGCAAACGGTGATGTAAACACGGCAAAAAACGTGCTTCCTTCAAATAGGGCTTTTTATACGGCTTTTTATAAAGTTCCCATATCAGCTTTTGAAGATTCGTGTCCACAAAATGATACAAAAACTGGCACATGTTGCTGTTTGCCAAACATATTTAAATAAGTTGCATCTGAAACAAGTTGCAGAATAGTCATGTTGTCTTTAATAAAAAGAGGTTAACTCTATTTCTTTGAGACTAGTTTGATGTATGTGGAAGCCCTGAGCAGATTTTTTGGCACTTTTTGTAATTTGAGCAACTGAATAACAGATTCATGAAAACGCTTGCTATCAAACGTAATTATATTCCTGGTGCCGGCTACACGGCCGCCGTGTATGCGTGAAACAGGTCCTAGTTGTAGTTTCGCCTTTTATAATCAATTACAGGGAAAGAAACCATGAATAAACTACAATTCTTAATGATGTTGGATTAAGTAATGTTTGGGGACAAGCCACGTTTGTACTTCATTATCTATGGGAAATTCTAAAGGAGATATTTGGAAACTAGGTATACAAAAGCGCATTTGTTTCTGGGCTAGTTAAAACATTGACAGAATATCGGACATTCCGTGATTTTTCTTGAGGTGGGTTTTTAGAGTCCACTTATGCTTCGTCTTGAAGCCACAGCCTCTGACTGGGCAAAAGACTTTGGGCAATTTTCCGCATTCGTACCGCCTATGTCTATTTAAGGAGTGGGAGTAATTGTACTTCTTCCCACAATCAACGCATACATGACGAATTTGACCTGAAACACAAAATTTTATTAAACTCGAAAAGAAAGAATAACACCGTAACAAACGTCTAACAAGCAATCTAACTAACAGAAAACATGAGGTTAAACAAATCTAAATTTATTATAACTGGAATATTTATCAAATAATAATTGGATTAATATTATTATTTATAATTATTATTTCAGAGTTATCTTTGCAGCTGCGACTAGATAAAGTTATTAATTAATTTCAAAATAAACCATTTGAAAATTATGTGTTATTCAATTGTTGGTGACGGAGTATATGATTTCGAAGGTTGTCCTTCCTCTTGGATTTGTAATTGCAACCGTTGTAGTGACACTCAAAAGCTGGCAGTTTGCCGCATTCGTATTTTTTATGTCTTTGTAAGGAATTGCTATGTTTGTAACGTTTGCCGCACATTATGCATAGTAACTGCTCATCAAAGCCTAAAAATAAATACATTAGTTAATAAAATAATTACTTAAAAATAGATTGAGAAATCCCCAAAATTCAACAAAATGATAACAACACAAAGACAACGACAACACAGAACTTGCTAAAATGCTAAAATCACAATTACAAAAATAACTTAAATTTATCGTTTTAATGTAGTACTTTATTATTAGTTATATGAATCATAAATATAAAAATAGGAAATACATATCACAAAATAAATAAAAATAAATAATTCGCTAGATAGGTACAAAAAACACACAATTTTCGGAGGTAAATAAAGTAATAAACACTCTTCGACACTTTATTCTTTAGTTGTTTACATCAGGGATATAGGGACTAGCGAACTTCTTTCCTCTTGCGCTGGCACACATGAACAGCCAAATTATCCTTGCGTTTGCTCTTAAAATTGCATCCTGGAATTTTGCAGGGAAAGTTCGCTAATTTTCCGCACTCATATTTCTTATGTCGGTTCAAAGTCTGTATATACTTGTATGATTTTCCGCAATCACATGTATTTACTGTACTATAACCTAAAAATATAATATATAAGTAAAAAAACATCAAAATCGATATGGACTTTTACCAATTTTTTATTATTGCTTAATGCATTCATTAATATAGAAATTTATGGATGTACATGGTAAGTATTACTAACCATATACATATGACAAATATTTCGTTACTAAACACTTAAACCAGGCAATCACAGCTCTTGATTGGCTGACAATATTGCTCACTCGAATAATACATAGTTGACATGGTACTACTGCCATTACTTGCTTATTGAATAATTCACTATTATTTTAAACGCACAATGAACAAAATCATATAGTATCATCGTACGGTTAATCAACAGATTTTTATTAGTACTTTTTTAACGCAATGTATTCAAATAATATAAAAATGAATACCATTACATACTCATGTATAAATAACATATATGGGTAGGCAAAATACGGCAATACGTTGCAATTGTACAGTACACATTCATTATTTATAATAATGTTTCTCAAACACTATACTTCTAGATATATTTAATGTTAATCAGGCATGGAATTTTATACAGGGTGTAACAGCCGTGGGTCTCTTTACGTTTCTAGGCTTTTGTACGTTATATGACGTCAAAGAGACTAAGGAAAAAATGTAGTGTAACATAATCCCACCTAAAGAGTTTAATGATGTCAATTTTCATGCCTAGCCTTTTTATCAATTCCATGGTCATTCGAGGATACAATTTTGCCAGTTCTGTTGGCTCTAGTGTGTCTACACCCAGGTAGTACATTCTAGTGCCGACTAGTTTCTGGTGCTTCATCCTAGAATCCGAACGAATCTTCATTTGTCTGACCCATTTTGTGTAGGAGGTGTCTGAGTAGATAGTGTCCTCTGAGGAAACCTGTGTGTGTGGAGAAATTGACTCCTTCTTTCCAACATCTAATCATTTGCTTGACAAGGCTTTTGATTATGCCAAACTCGGCTCAGCATCGGCGTTCGGCTGTTTCATGTCATGTGATTCCTTCGTCTCCCTGCATCCACTGTATGTGGACCATGTTGCCATTTTTCCCATTGACGTAAGATGGGAAAAGATGAAAGATGGTTGGTGTATTACCTATGGCTTTCGATGGTCCGGTCACACCTGTAGCAACTCCATCATCTGCTTTTGATCCATCAGGTTACCATACTGATGAATTGTCCGAGAACTGTAGTACATTCGGCCCAAGTCCTCATAACTGCTTTTCGAAGTTATAAATTACACTGGCCATGTGTGGCATCATTGGATAGACCTAAGTTAAGCAACTTCTTCTTTCCTGAGCCTCTGTGACGTCATATAATCCAGAAAAAATCATGGTGCGTGTGAATTGTGATACTCTGTATATTGGTCAGGCGGAAGTATCGACCCAATACTTGTTGGCAGTAAAAAAAAAGTAATATCTGGGAAAACGGTCATGAGCCAGTGGCAATAACAGTCAGACTTCTTTAGACGTTTCGCACATTATTGCAACTACTTCATCAGGAAATCTCCACAAAATCATTAGTAATAGCTAAGCACCATTAAAAGTTTTCTACTACTTACAAGTTATAATGAAACAGCGAAGGAATCGAACATGAGGCGTGCTTTTCCTGGGAACCGGTGACATAACCTCACAACGTGTTGACACCACTGTATTGGCTGTCATTCAAGAAGGAGCCGGTGAGTATAATAACAATTTTAATTGAGTCACCGCAACAACTTATAAAATTAACACTTAACACATACAATTAACATTCTTAATTACGAGGAAGCGCCGACAATGGCCTGTCGTTGGTATATGAATAAAATGGAACATTGAAATGAAATGGCGTCCGTCAGTTGGAGCGCCATCTGTTGTGTGAAGTCTGAAGTGGATTTGAAAATAGGTTTGAAACTTGACTAATTTAATGAATGTTTATGGTTAGTTTCTTTTCGAGTTTTATATAATTCAATAAGGTTGACATAAATATTACTTAATCCTGCCACATCAGTTCGATAGTTGACTGTATTGCAGATGTGACTGATGATATTACTTTTTTGACTCTGTATATTTGCTCAAGAGATGGTTTTTGTATACGGAAGTATTTTTTTATTACCTACGCAAAAAGGAACTTCAATACCTACTTAAAATATGTCTTGTGTATAATCTCACAATTTAATATTAAATTATGGGGATGTTCATTGTGTTTGAGGGATATTTGCGTAAGATCGACAGATCGTTTAACATACCTACAAAATTGTAATATTGTGTACAACTTTCTGTCAATTTCTAATGGGTTAAGGTACCTCTCCGTTTTGTATTGCGTAAACTAGCACTTCCTATTTACTACACCCAGGGCCGATTTATCCATTAGGCGAGTGAGACAGCTGCCTAGGGCGGCAGCCTTTTTTAGGGCGGCAAGTTTTCTTTAAAAACAAAATTTATAAATTTTTATTATATTTTCTGTTTTTTTCCCCCAGAGTTGAAGTTTTTTTTTCTAATAAAGTTATACTATTCTGAAAATATCAATTTTTATTTATATAAGGAGGCGGCAAAAAGAAAAATGCCTAGGGCGCTATCATGCCTTAACGCGGCCCTGACTACACCCAAAGTTTAGACAGGACAACTTTAGTGGAGGGAAGTGCTGTCCGCTCCAAATCTTACCATGAGTAAACCATAAGATAGTATTAGTCGTAAGGTAAAACGACATCTTGTCTATGGTTTGTTTAGACATGGCAAGTTTATAGGCGGACAGAACTTTCCGCTATTAAACTTGCTCTGTCTAAACGCTGTTTAAGACATGGCAGTGGATTTGTTCATGCAGGTTCGCAAAGAACTACGATACTCGTGACTACCAGTAATGTTTATTTTAGTAGTGCGTAATGCCATGCTTTAACTTCAAATGTGTTCTCATTGTGTATTTGTATATTGTCTTAAATTCGCACATCTGTATAGGGCAAAATACCCTCGCCGGTTGTCCACACTCATATCTTCGATGTCTCTTCAGAGAATGTAGGTAGCTGTACTTCTTTCCGCAATTATTGCATTTATATAAAATTCGCCCTAAAACAGAAAAATAGGTACCAAATATTACCTGGACCAGATAAGAAATCGTTAAGGACGTGCATTTCTCTAGTACAGATTTCTACTTTATTATTATTGTAGTAAGAGGGAACAAATCATTTTTCCTTTCAAACAAAATCATGACTAACACTACCCCTAAAAATAAAAAAATAGTTGCTAATTGTTCCTTGTTACTTCCAACTGCATTTAATATAAGCTTCCTGGAATTATTTTGAAACAGACCGAATTATATTAATAAGGAATATGCTATAGACTTACCGTTTGTCGCATACTGGCGTTTTCAATTTTTATCTGCTATCATATTTTTTAGTAATTAGCGAATTGTCCATTATTTGCTGTCAAAAGTCTATAAAAAATAGCTTCCTTATTATAGAATTTTATGTAAGTTTTTGATAATGAATCCTTAGCTTCATTGATCGGTTGGGTTTGCTGACCTTCAACCCCATGGAAGAGAGGAGGCCGCACAAGGTGCCCAATGCACCCTAGGCGTCATCGAGGTCATCATATCACCGCGATAATAATACGAAAATCTCCAAATCTTTAACAATATTTAAGCTCCAATAAAACTTGGTATTGTTTAACACGTTTATTAGAAATTACACCAGATAATATCATAAAAGAACAAATGTAAACTAAGGTACAAACTATAAATATGGCATGCGTTTGACTATGTTCGTTGTATCTCCAGAATCTAATAAATAGGTATATTAAAATAAATAAAATATGTCTCTCAAGGTACCTATCCAATGTTTTTTTTTAATATTTCATATAGCTACTGCATGTAACAAACATACGCAGGGTATGTTATTTTGAAACTTTGTATCCTGTAACTTTTGACGTACGTAAATTAAAAACTTAGTTTACGATTTGTTTTGCTTCTGTCACGTCTGGTCCAGATAAAATTCTCTTTCTGCATAGAGTTTGCAGTAGAAGTATGTTTTGGTGTCTATTATGGTGTCTACGAATACGCACTGAAAACTTTCCTCTCTTATGTATCCTTTCGTATATCATCAAAAGTTGATTTCTTTAAACTACCACAAACATCAACTAAAATACAGCATATACAGCTATAATTATACAGCTCCTTTCAGAAATAATGGCTAACATTGTAGAGACATATCCGCCAAGGACAGAGAAGCAATTTTGGTCAAATAACTTAAAGTTTCCTTAAAGGCCTGCCCTGCTGAATAGCCAATTGCGCTTGGACGCAAGACGAATGCATACATACGTGAGAATATTTATACAAGGTGCATATGAATTGATTGCGTTAATTTGGAGATAATATAACTCAATATAAGAAACAAATATCTTCATAAACATTTTTAAAATTTTGCAGTTGAAGATTTGATGGTTGCTACCTACATGTTTTCATAATGTGTAGTAAGTACTACGGTGAAAAGTGTCCCGCACCTATCTCTGGTACGCAAATTTTACGAAATTCGTAATAAATAACGATATGTTCAATGTTCATGTTAAGAGTGGACTTACAAGAACATTTAAACAAATTGCTCAAAGTGACCTTCAAACAAGCTTGTGTAAGAAGGCCAATTTGCACTTGAACTTTGGCGTCTAATATCCATTATAGTCTTTGAGTGACAGCAGCAATCTAGTAGTCCCTCCGTCCGTCGATGGTAGTACATAAATTAAACACCCCCAAACACACCCATATTAAGATTTCACAATCCAAAAGATTCTTATTATAGATACACCAATGGACGGCTGACTACAATGGATATAACGAGACCTATGTAGATTATTGTCACTGTGTAGAGTGTAGACGATTTTCTTGCGACGAACAGAGCCGGACTCCGGTTTTCTGACTTATTTTCGGACTTATTTTCTTAAGAATACGTAAGTTACGTGACAAAACATGTTTTTACGTCCTTTGCTCCTTCAACGTTAGCCGCTTTTCTGAAACAACCTGTATAAAAACGATTTACTGTTATCGTTGAACCATTTTGAATAAAGATCACAATATAAGCGTATAAAATAATTACCAATATATTTAATTTACAGAAACTAAATTATTTATTTATACATTACAGTTGCCTGTTTCGTCGTACATTTCGAAATGTTTATGATGGTAAAATTGTATCATCGCCCTTACAACATTCGGTATGTCTTTTCAGAGACCAGTATCGTTTAAATATTTTACTACAAGTTCCACACGGATATCTTGGTGGCCTTGAGCAGTCCATGGACTTGTGCGCCGACATCGCAGCGTAAGATTTGTAGCACTTCTTGCACAGCGGGCATTCGTATGGTTTATTTCCTGAAATTTATTGGTTTGATCAAGTTTACCTAAAACAAATACTTTCGTACCGTCTTTGCCATCGGTATGTACATTCTGGATGTGATGGTTGAGGTCATACTGCCTGTGCGCAGTATAATCACAAAGAGTGCAAGCAAAATTTCGGGCAACACCACATTTTGCCATGTGATACGTCAAGCATCTAAGATTCTTGAAGCGCTTGGAGCATTTCTCACATTGGTGTGTTCCCAAATCTACTTGACTACCTGAAAAATGAGGTTAATTCAATAATAAAAATACATGGGGATGATTTGATAAAGCGATTTGCAACATGGTATGAATTGACAATAATTTTTAAACACCTTACGATATTCTTACATTCCTTTAGCATTGTTGGCTGGTTGGTGATGTGCAGCACTTAATCATACAATTGTTTGGGGTGCAATAAAACTAGGGATCTTTGGCAATTCGCTTTATTACGTATATTTTGTTTTCAATTCGATATATTTCTCTGGACACAACCAAGTTGGGTTTAAGTACATAGAACACATATAAAAAAAACAGCGTATCAAATCCATGCAATAGGTACTGTTATTTTATAGAAACACTTTTATCATCTTGATTCTCACGTGAAAGTTAAACTTATAAAAACTACATATTTCAACCAAAAACAAAATAATATTTAAAAGAAATAGTCTTCAGGTTATGCAATGCGTCATTGTTGATCATTTCTAGCGATAACCTGCAAACTTATTATGTAAATGACCGTGAAAGCGTCCGTACTTAAAATAATAAAGTAGTTGTATTGCACTAGCAATGAGTATACTTGGCATATAGTACAACTGCAAGTAGGTCCTTGATTAAATTATACGTTTAAAATTTAATTCAAGCGAATTTAACTAAAAGTGTAAGGCAGGTGCTCATAAACGATTAATTGATCGGCCAATAGTAAGCACGTTTTGATGTGGGAACGTGAAATTTGGTTGCTTAAATTTGTTAAATTAACACCTAGGGCCAGGCTATTTGTAGTGATAACAAGAACACATCCCATAATTTGCATATAGGGTCGAGAATTTTTTCTTGAAAAAAAAAAAAACATTTTTCTTTTTGCACAATGTGTCCACATATTATACAATCCACAAGTTTTTATGAAGAATAGAATTTTCTTAAAAAATAATAATATTTTTTTACCATTAGTGCCCAACTTTTTTGCCGGATAAGAGTAAAAGCTCACTCTGATCAAAAGATTGATTGAGAGCTGTCGCCATCTCAAACTTCTAGACGGAATCCGCGAATATTGGTTGGTAAACCATAGACTTTCTATCCTTGCTGCCAGTAGAGTTTTAGAAATATACAAGGCCCTCAAGTCATATTTTCTTTGTCAAGATAGCCCTTGTGCTATAGTTTTGTTTGAAGCGATAAAAATCATCATGAGTTAGGGCTTGTTAAACCCAGAGTGTTAAATAGTAACTAACAGACTTAATTGCGTCAATTACAATTTTATATAATTAAACTGTTCGATGTAACAAGAACCACAGATCATTTCTATTGTTTGTTCTTTAACAAACCTGACCACAAGTCTCCAACATGTCCCACATTTGTGTGACGTATACTTTTGGTTTTACACCTACAAAAAAAAATGAAATAACATTTTACTTTTGCACAGTATTTTTGTTGTCTGGTGATGTATAAAACATAATTATGGTAAGTCTAACCATAAATAGACAATTTTAGAAATCGGTCAGTATGACTGGATCTTACCCCATCCTAACTGCATCTTCCTATATAATGATACCACACTAACGATTATTTCCGTAACAAATTCTTCAGATGTCCTCTCTGACTACATATAATGAAGCAAAACGCCTGGACGGTATGTTAACCCTGCATAATAACAATGCCAAACAACATTTATTTTATAAATATTTGGGGATTGGTTGAATCGGCCAATTCTAAATCGTCAATGAGCACTTAGCCTACACCCACTACACAACTAATAACAGTCGCAAAAATTCATAAATTTATTTATTTATAAATTGAAGTTATAAAAACAATTGTTCGTCGAACCGAAATATTATTTTGGTGCCTAAAACGAAGTGAAAATCCTGCAATCACAGTTCTTTTGGCAAAAACAGCATGTAGAAGTAATACGTTTTAGAACGCAATATAGGAATTATGATAAACATAAACACAAACAGTATTGGTGCTGCCATTACTTCATCATTCCAATAGACAGTGCAAGAATCCCTTTATATTTCGAAGTTATAAAAGGTTAAAGAAAAAACAAAAAATAGTTAAACTAGAGTTATAAAAGTTCGTTCAATTTATGATTAGAATTAAAAGTATTCATGATATTTTAACGTCATTATTATGGAATTATTTCCTATTTAAAGTCACCAGTAAACAATACTTATTAAGACTAGTAGTAGTATTATGAATACTAAGACCGGTAAGTACATTTCAGTTTTAATTCCGCATAGCTGGTAATACAAATACGCCAGTTTATTTCTCGCATTTGTTCTTAGAAATTAAATGCCATTCTCAGTAAAAAACTTGATATAAACAAAGTGTAAACTAAAAAAACGAAATCAAACATACCCATTGCAATGATAAATAAATTAATAGGTACAAAATATTTGTAAAAATTTTATTGAGAACAACATTTAATTTTTTACATAAACAGTAATTTCTTAAGGAATTGAAAAACAAATCCATATGAAACATTATGGTCAGAAAAAATATATAAAAGGTAATATATTTTGATTCTATTACAAATAAAAATGACGCTTTTCAATCTACACATTGATTAAAACATCTTATTAAGTTAAAAAAAGAAAAACAAAAATCTCAGCACTGCAGGCTCTAATAATGAGTATGTCGTATATGAGCATTCAAAGTATACTTTTGGAAGAACTTCTTAGCGCAAAGGTCGCACGTAAACCGCGGTTCCTTCCCACATTCGTACGTCTGGTGGCTGTTCAGATGCCTTTTGTGTTTATAGCTTTTATTGCACTTGGGACAGAAGTGACGTACACCCTCATCAGACAGTCCAACAAACCGGCGAAAACCTAAAAATAAAATATGTTAGACATGATGAAAAATACATAAAGCAAGCAATAATCACGAAAACCTCCAGAACACCTCACAAAGCAGTTGTTACAAAGATCTGCCACTCACAATAAAACAATGTATTCAATTATTAAAATATTTTATTCGAGTATTATTAAAAAATTATAATAAAAACTTAAGATAGGTAGCTTAAAAAGTAATTTCTTACTTAAACATATTATATATGTACTGCTACTCCTCTATGTTTTGGTACGTATTATACAGTGCAAGCCTAAACTATGGAACATACTCATTAAAACTGAAACTGCTCGTTATTTAAAACAATCAATTGCCGTTGGACTTATGACGTTATTTAACACACAAACTGTCAGAAAAACACACTTTTTCAATCATTTGTATTAACAATAACATTTAGTCAAATACTTCTTTAAACAGCCAACTTCAGTCCCACGCAAGTTGTAAAGCACATTGTGGCTTTAAGGAATTGAAATATACGATTCTCTCATATAGAAAACTTGTAGATAATCATTTGCTCAACAAACATAAAATATTATCATGCATACAGGGTGTGCCAACGACGTACGTGAAATTAATGTAAAAACGTGAATTTAAAAAATCATTCTGAGGTAACTAATAACGGTAAATAAACCAGAGGACTCATTTTGGAAAGTAAGAATAAAAAAACTTTAATTTTTATTACATATATAAATTATTTAAAAGATATTAATAATTTGTTGGCTTGGTTATCGTGGCCAGCTAAATCGCCTGTTCTATTTGTTTATTTTGAGACGTTAAGAAAGAACTTTATGAATATGTTCTAATTACCACAAAGAATAAAATTATTTCTGAAGAAAAAAATTAATAATCGTAAACTGAATAAATAATAGTTATTACAGTACAATTCCCATATTAGCCTTCTCATTTCAAATTAAATGACGATATTATCTTAAACTATTCATACATAAAGTAACATAACATTAACATTAACATTCAAACGATCTGTTATTGCAAATAGAGTATGTTTTGAATCTTTACAATATAAATAATCTGTGGCTTAAAGAAATATTTGAAAACGCTAAATATTAAATACTAAATACTTATATATTCAATACTTTAGACAGGCACTTTATAGTTGATTGTAGTTACATCTAAGGAAAAAAGAAGGTATAGTTTTTCATCGGATGAAAACAGCTTCAATCAAATCATGAATACTTGAAACGTCAACAAACAACAATTTAAGCAGTATATGTATATACAAAGCACTACATATATTAGGCTGAAGCTAAAACGATCGACAAAACGTAGGGCTGGTAGATTAAAAATAAAAAAAGCAAAAAAAAGAGAAAATCGATTTAGATTAAATTTGACCAAGAATACAAACGATTAGAATCGATTTATAGATTTCTGTACCAGCCCTTGTTCATACACTAAACAAAAAACGACCATGACACTACATCCTCAACGAATAGAATGGAGTTGCAATATACAAGAAGTCCAAGTGAGTCCATCCAGCATTACGAGCAGTTCGAATGAACGGAAAACATGTGGACTCGCATGTTATGCCTATGCTTGAAAACTTTTCCGCAAAGCTCGCACCTAACCGATGCTTCCTTGTTGCATTCGTAGCGAACGTGTCTCAGGAGGGTGCTTTTGTAGCTGTACACCTTGGAGCAATTCGGACACTTGTGGAAGCCGGCGACACTCTTGCCGTATAATGATCTTCTTCCATCTAAAATTTTATTACCATCAATAAGTAGAAATTGAGATGTAGGTAAAGAAAATATTACATTTGTGCAGAGAAATGACGTGGACGCTACGTCTACGTCCTAAAAAAAGGTATTAGTAGTAAGAAATAAATACATCCTCCACCGTGTAGATATTTTGTTATGTTAAATAAGTAACTTCTTAAAGAAGGGAAGAAGATTTATTACTGGGCAAAAAAAAAAAGTCTTTCTTTTTTTAAAATTTTTATCTGTAATTGATTGTTCCTATTTGTGTATAACAGGAGGTATGATTAAAGATATTGGTATAATACAATTGATGAACTCATGGCAGTAAACTCTCTGCATCTGGAAAATGCAAAATAGCTAATTCGGCAAACAAATATTATGGAAATGACTTATCTTTTGTCCTTTTTGAGATATGGAAAACATTAAATACTTTCATACTGGTCGATATTTTCTAGATAATTTAGTTACTATCATACTTCGTCCAAATAAACTCCATTGATCAGAAACTGTGGATATTGTACCCCATATATAACATGTTTGATAATTATAAATAAATAAGAGATTATACCAAGTGGGAAAATAATTTGAAATAAAAGAATAGGACCTAAGTTCGAACCTTGAAGTATACTCAGCGCATCACTGCTGCAAAGTAAGTGTAATTAAAACAATAAAAACAATGGCTAGGATTATAAACAAGACGTTGTTTAATAAATATATTTAGGGTAACACATAATGTACATAAAATCACAATACACACACATACGCTTAGATTACTGACTTGGCAACAACCCATATATCATCAATTTTGATTTTAACACAGTCTGTATAAATGCAATAAATATCAACCGTACAGGTGGATATTTTAATGTTAACATAAGACTATCTTAATAGTGCGCATACTGCGAAAAAAATATCCAAACCTTTTGGTTTGACGAGGTAACAAGGACACAATACTGAATTCATTCTAGATAGTGTCAGGAAAACGAGGTTTCAAAAGTTCAAAGTAAAATATTAGTGCATAAAGTACTAATGTAGTATCCTATTTCTAACTCCAGTTTTGTAGTATGATGAAATTATATTTAGAATGGAAAGGGTTTTTAGTCTTAAGACATATGTCAACTAGTTTGTATATAGCCAGATAAGAATTCGTTTTCATTCCAAGAATATCGATGTTCTTATTGAAACAGCCTGTATATTATTTGAGAGGATTTTTCAGGACCCTCTTAATTTGTTCTTTTATACATATACATACTTCCATACATTCCTATGAACGTTGATATCGATGAATACTTTTAACACGTGCGCCTAGGAGCTTAAAATAGAGAATAAGTGTCATTTAATAATATTAAAAAATAGTTTTATATGGTTTTACTGCAACAAATTAACGTATCACTTAATAGAAAACATTAATTCATTAACTTTTGAGTTTTGATATCAGAGCATTGCATCTGTTTTCAATTATTTAATTTGTCAAAAATACAACAATCTAAGCTGCGAGACCATTCTGACCAATAATGAACAAAATCTAAGTAGTGAGAACTGTTTCTGGTATGCTCTTTTCCGTAAATGTCTGAGTCTGGAGGCAGAAATTTCGAGTTAAGCCTAGTTTTTGAGAAAAGCAGTGATGCATAAAATGAAAAACGATCTACCATATGGAATTTCTGCCTTCAAATTCAGATGAAGAAAACGTACTTAGAAATGTGTTAAATGCTTATTTTTTTAGGTTCAGCTTATAAAAGAAATATGAATGTTTTTGTGGTAAAGAACACCTTTTTTACACAGTAGTATACCAGTACCTTTTGAGTTAAGAAAAAATTAAGTATAAACCACTGTTTCAATAAGACATCAATATCTTCAAACTTAAATTGCTTGATCGGTTTAGTCCAATATTGTGGACATGCTGTATTCAAACTACGTCTTGAAATTCCTTGAACCTTGCATTCTAAATAGATTATCATAATAAATTAGAAGCTTAAAACGCTGTTGTTTAGACAAATAAACCAATTACTCAAAAATTATATGCACAAGCATTTTGCAAAGAATTAAAAAAAGTATAAGCAATTTCACTAAAAAAATAAGTTGACCTCGTTTTTAAAACACTAGCGCCATCTAGAATAGGATGATCCTAGAATAAGACAATATACTGTTAAAATTAAAATGACCTATCCAGAATACCTAAATGGCAATAATAAAGCGACTAGAAAACGGTTAATAGTGAAGATAGATCAATTTTGGTGGCAATATCACCACTCCAATGTCTAGACGATAAATATTGCCACGGACTTTTTGCATTACAAGAAGTTTCATATGCCCGTAAAATTTAGCGTATTGATTTCAATTTCTGAAATTTGTTGAAAGAAAATGTTATTAAATATTTTTGAGTAGATCCCTTGCAAAAATATCGAGTTTTACTCCAACAATTTTACATCATTGCTAGTTATCTTCGCCACATAGGTCACTACTAGTGATGGGAATAATCGAGATACAACAATCGAATAATTACTGATTAGTTTTCTCGAAATTAGCTAAAAATTGTGTACTGGCTCTATTTCTGACATTGATAAGGTAGTAACATTGTCACGTATTCGATGTTAAGCGACATTAGCCAGAACAATATTGTACGGTAAACCAGAAGAATTAATCTGTTCCAGAGTAGTCATTGATATCCTCGCCATGGACGTGATACAAATGTTTATACATGGTATACCTCTGCTTAAATAATCGTGAGCATCTGGGACAACGAAATGTTGGAGTCTTCTCGCATTCATACTTAAGGTGCCTCCACAAAGACCGTTTAGCTTTGTAGCTCCTCAGGCATTTGTGGCACGTGTACCTTGCATCGTCTGAAAAGAAAAGAAGTCAAGTCACGACTTTGCAATATTTTCAAGACAACAACATCAATGTAGATACAAAAATGTTTTTGTACGTACCAGTTTTCTTATTACCAGGCAAATATAAATGCCTTTGTAAATTTTTTTTGCTCTGATTTGGTTCATAGTCTACACTAGTAAAACAAAAAGAAAGTACATAAAATAAAATTATATCATCGGAGAGTGAAACTACGACAGTTTTAAACAATATTTTATTTAATAATATGTTAAAGTATCAGTATCGTAAGTTAACACTCAATATAGGTACGATATGATTAGAAACAAAATAAACGCCAAAAAGCCAGTCGAGACAACAACTCTCTTAAAATGTGTAAAGTAAGTGTATAAAGTATTGATGTGAGTTGAACAAAACAAACAGAAACACCTACTAAACTACGTGCTCTCTTTCCATGCAACATTAAACTTAATAACTTCTTTTCCCTGATAAAAGTGTTGCTATGTCGTATTTGACTAAACCGGGAATTCACAATATAGTTCATCTTTTTACAGAAATATTCCCAATAAACCGTATTTTCAAGAAACCACTGAACATGTTCAGTGATTCGATTAGTCTATTATGTGAAAACATCACACAGCAGGGCATGTAACTAGTAATGCCATTCGCGAGTTATTATAAATTAAATGACTACAGGTGTACCAGATATAAATACCTAAATGTGTTTCAAGAGCAGTTGTTCCTGTAAAACAAGACCTACGTATTTTTTCTGGGTGTAGTGTGAAATTCTACCTGTGTACCCTTGGTAGTTATATAAAAGACACCTGCATAACAAGCTATATCAAACATATGAAAATATTATGTATAAAGTGGCTCGCGTACTTATTATAAATCAATGTGATGAATTAAATAAAAAATAGAATATAGACAATCTTACAGAATAAGCAGGCTTATTAAAAAGGTGCTAGCTACTATCTACAAACCTATTTACAATATAAATGTCACTTCATTTACTCACTTCTTCAGAAATCAAATAAAATGAAGATAGGAAACCACCAGTCAACAGGCAGGTAAAACAAAGTTGCACTGAATATTTATTCCAACAAGTACCAAATAATGATTAACAGTTCTCTACACAGTGTCAACACAACTCTTTCTGGAAGACAACAATTATCTGAAAGCATTATTGAAACAATTGAAACAACGTTGGTTCTGAAGAAGTAACTAACATCGTCCTTTAATTACAAGCGAGAACCCAATATTCTGCCTTAAAATTGTAATAGCAAAAATATATTATGCTTGTTTTCTTGCACCAAAACGCCTCTAACTAAGCGTCCATATGGTGTACCATCCTGACGTGTTGCAGCATGCGAGCTCGCATCTTAGCCTTATACTTGCAGTCTCTGACAGGACACGGAACAGTCGGTTGCTTTTCGCACTCATACTTTATGTGTCTCTTCATTGACCCGAAGACTTTGTATGTCCTGCTGCATCGGTCGCACATATATTCACAACCAATAACTGAATAGCCGGTTATAACCGGTTTCATCCGTCTGCCACAGTCGTACTTCAGGTGCCTGATAAGAGACCCTCGTACTTGGTATGATTTGTTGCATTTTGTACACACGTACGGCCTGTCACCTAAAAATACAGTCTCCGGTTACAAGACAACCATGACAACGCATTCGGTGGAAGGGCACGTGGCATTCATGGAAGAAATGAAGTGTTAATAAAACGGTCCCTCATCCACACAAAGACAATTATAGGTGCTTGTTAATTTAGGAATGAACATCTTGAAATCTTTATTCCATTGCAGAGCAGCTTATGTAAGTGAATTGCTTGGATATAACTTAGTGAAATAAAGGTAGTGATACTTTAACAAGTTAACGACTGTATATATTTAATAAACATTCGTATAAACTTTCCTCCTAATGTAACAATAACAACAACTAAATTCCTAAGATTAGGAAGCTTAAAAACTAAAACTAGTAATAATTATAAGAAAAGTTCAACACCACATCTAAAATAAGTTTGATGAAGTATCAAAATACGTCGCTCATTAGACCAGCTATAACTAAGCGTTCATATTGTGCACCATTCTGACATGTTGCAACATGCGAGCCCGCATCTTAGCTTTGTAAGTGCAATTCCTAACAGGACAAGGAACAGTAGGTTGCTTCTCGCATTCGTACTTTATGTGTCGCTTCATTGAGCTGAATACTTTGTAAGTTCTTTTGCAACGGTCGCACATGTAATCACTACCGATAACTGTATAACCGGTTATAACCGGTTTCTCCCGTTTTCCACAGTCGTACTTCAGGTGTCTTCTTAGCGACCCGCGTACTTGGTACGATTTCAGGCACATAGGGCACACATACGGTCCGTCACCTAAAAGTATAATGTGTTAAAAAGGTTTAGTGGCCATCGGTAGTCAGTAGACTAAAGATGGTACTGTGTTAGTAATGTCAGTTAGTGCCAATAAAAAGTACAAAGTCCATTTGAGAATATCGCAGGATACAGAAGAAATAAAGAAGACAATGATACGACAATACTTATGAAGATGTGTAGAAGTCCAAATTTAATTCCAGAGGACAGAATACATGAAGTCCTAAATAGTAATTTCCATGCCTTTTATGTAAGTTTTACTATGTTTCCTCCACATAGATTGCCCAAACCAAATCAACTAATCCAACAACCAAAAAATACACCTAAATGTATGGCCAATAGCTGACTTGATAAACAAAAATAAAAGAAATGTGAAAGGAAAAATATGGTACTAACAAGCTAAAAGGAAGAGGTCAAAATTTCCTCAATGAGACGTTGAGGAGTTCCACGATGAAAAATAAAACGCTTGGAAATAAATGAAGTATAATTTTATTATATTATGTCCGTTTAAAACCACTGGACAGTTTCTACAGGATGACCACTAAATAACCTTTTGACAAAATTTTATTAATACACGTTTTCATTTTATTGCATTCTAAATTTGAAAATAGCACAAAGCATGTAGATCAATTAAAATAAAAATCTTTTTTAAATAGATGCAACAACTTAATATTCGATCAAAATATATCTAAATAAAAACTACATACGTAAAAAAATAATAAACATAACGAAAGAATAGGTAATTTAAAGGAAATTTCCACCAATCAACTTTTGAATTACTATACTTACTATACTAATACCACACTAAAACTAGACGTACTAAACTAAAACAAAACAGCATATGTATCATTACTCCATACTATCGAACTGAAGTAAACTGCCAATATTCTGTTCTTCATTTATTCGTTATGCATGAGCTGACGATGAACATAAATACAAGATTGCCTTTTAGTAGTGTAGGAGCAATTTGTGGCAGAACAATGCAAAGACAGTCTCTTGGGGCATTCGTAGTTGATGTGCCTTTCGATGCTTGTCTCCACACGTGACAGAAAACCGCAAGCAAGACATTTGAATCCTTTCGGCGTTGGTGTATAGTCAGCCATAAGCTCGCCGAATTTTGGTAAGGTCCGTTTAAATCTTCTGCGAGTTGGTTCCTTTTTACCTGAAAGAAGCAACTGTAAGTAAACAGTAGTTTGTTAAAAATCTCCTGCTATCTTACCCTTTCCTATAATTCTTAGAACGACCCTATATATCTGTGTCTTAAGGACTGAAGCTTTATTCCTAAGTTTTGAATTCCTAAATGACCAATAAATCCACAATAAAACAAAGCATGATCAAGTTTATTATAAAGTTTGTTACCTGTATTAACATAACACAATTTCTAAACAAGAAAACATTTGAATTCTAATTAATTAATATGAAAAACTAGCAAATAATATTTGGTATAAGTGCAATTTAAATGAATAGAGATTCTTAAATTATCACATCAGATTCCCAGCTGATGCGAGTATTAAACAACAACAACAAAAACTAACATAGGTAGTTACAATGTATTTAAGTGAACAGCGACAATGTGTTGCCTAAGGCTTGAGTTTTGAGTGTATGCTTTGGAACAAATTTGACAGACAAAATGGGCAATACCGTCGCACTCATACTTCCTGTGACGTATCAAATTTGGCTTGTGCTTATAACTTTTGCCACACTTCTCACAAGCAAATGGTCGTAAAGTGTCCAAGTTCCCCTGTACTGGTGCTGAAACAAATTATTAGAATTCCATTATTCTCTTTGTTAAAAAATCTGTATTTTCCCTGAACAAGCACAACATTAATAAGCGTCACTCCTTGTTAGATGTCCTCGCTGCTCATGCACTTAGGAGAGGGAGAGAAAAACTATTGTACAGTTTTGGTTTAATGCTGTTGACAGATACGGATATAATATATGTTATGACGTGTTATATTTTTCTAACCCAATAAAACAAAAGCTCAAACTCTGTTTCATTTATTTCGACAATATATTACTTAAAAATAATTTACTCTTTTTTAACACTTAATTTGTGGTACCTTTCAAAACACACAAAGCATAGACTTGGCTTATCAGGGCATGTATCACAATGATATATAGTTTTTCTCTTGGTTTTTTTCATCAAGCACAGTTTACAATACCGCCTGGCTGTTCTGCCCAAAGGTCTACCTTTTTCGAGAATTTTTTCGCTATTTCTTTCGATGGTATGCTGGACTCCATCAACATCAAATACTGAAACAAATAAAACTGAAATAAAAATACTGAAAACATTCAAATACCAAATCAAACAAAAAATCTATAACCGCTAATCGCAATCAATGTGATTTTTTTTGTAAATTTTAGCCATAATATGAACAAACATGCAGAAGTTTTTCCTTAGAGGCTGGTGTACAAGAAATATGTGACATATACTGGAAATTTTATTCTTTAAAGTTACCAATTATAACAGATTTAATTTTAATATACCATCTACCGTTATGGGAAACACTCGATCAAGGAAAATTAGAAAACCTTATTATTATTTTACTACGTATAATATCCTCTATCCTTCGAACAATAAATACAAGTGTAGGTACAATTATTAATACACAAATCACAATATTAAAATAAAGGATAGAGAAACGGCAGGGCAGCAAACATTATTGTCCTCAAGCTTCACATAACATGTTTGGCGTAGATAATATATTTTGAGAGTAACTAAAAGACACGCAATAAATGGAATTACAATAAATTACTTACTTTCATCTTTCCTATTACAAATAGAGGCTCGACAACTAATATTCATACATAGTCGACATAACTGAAAAATTACCCAATGAGAAGATTACAGATTACAGCTTCTGCTACAATTATGCATAAAGAAAAGGTAAACATAAAATCGATAATTCATTCGCAATCCTCCCCAAATATACTGTAAACCTTGTTGACCTTGTTTTCGCGACACTAGCGCCATCTATAACAAAGGTGGTAAAACATCCTTGTGGCGCCCCTTCATTCAAGCCAGCTTTTGAATAATTTAGAAGATTATTAAATACTAAGATTAAAATGGACCATCCTGTATAGTGTGGGTGGAATGGAAAAAATTGATACTGTTTGCATCGAAACGTCTAGGGCGCCAAAAGTTATCGAAGTACGAAAATCCTAAAATATCAACTCGATTGGGCAACATTTTGTCCCCAAAACTGATTGTTTAAAAATTTTATATTAAAAGTATAAAACAAATATTTTCGAATTAAAACATAAGAGGTGATCAAGTTAATACTTTAGATTTTTCGTACTGGTGTTTAGGCACCCCACAATTTAACTTTTTTTCATTCTCGTTTTTATACTGTTTACCCTACATACTATAAGGACAACCTTAAAACACAAGTGAAGACAGGACTTTTAAAAGATTCTGAAGGTCACAAAATTATTCTTGAAGTCGTGCTTACAGAACCCAGACCAAAATGAGCACGAGTTGGTAACCCATTAAGTATTCCTAAATTCGAATAATTTCAACATGATTTTATTCAAGTATTACTCAACCATTGCATTATTAATTCCTATAAAATCACACTTTAGGACATGGATTCTGCAAGAAATGAAATAGCCACTGTTTTAAGCGAGCATTTATTGATAGAACTCAATCAAGCCTATTCTCGATTTCGTGCTTAGAAAATGTATACTTTGCTAAAATTAGTGACTTCCTCGCTTCTTAAAGAATCCAAGGCCCGCTACAGACTGCCGTAATAAATCTCTACCCTTACATAAAGTTATAACTTTTATTTGGTGCGCCATATATAAATAACTATTTATTTCGCGTTTATAGTTTATTCGCTTTGATTTGACTGATGCAAATGCCGCAGTGCGCCGCATTTGAAAGCGTAATGCTTGTTGAGGTAGAACCTATACCGAAACTTCTTATGGCACACCTCACAGACGTACTTTGGATCCATGTTGCATTCGTGGGTCATATGGCGCCTTAAATTTCTCTGCAGCGTGTACATTTTGTCACAAGTCGGACAACAAAACTTGCCATTCAGAAAGTACTGGGCGTATCCATCTAAAAATGAAAAATAAAAGGTATGTACGCAAAGATTTGGACTGGCACAGGCAGAACCTCAGAGGTTAGCAAACGGTGAATGAAACAAAACCAATGAACCAAAAAATTTATTTATAAATTACATTTGGGCATAAGTTAATTATTGTGGAATGCGAGTGTGTGTCTGACTAAGCTACTCCTTTGGGTGAACGAATTATGGCAATGGTTACAAGAAAAATAACGAGTTTTTTGGCATTCGTACTTGATATGACGATTTAAACAATATTTCCTACTGTAACTTCTATTGCAGTTTGTGCATCGGAAACCTGCCTGCGAAGAAACTGGGCCTGAAAAAAAAAGATTCGTAAACGCTGACTTTCACAGAAGTGCAGGCTGTCATGTAAGCTGTGTTGTTTAGACGGTATCAGCTGCTAACCTGATAGCTACTGCACGGCAGCTACTGTCATTGGAATGATTCGATTAGATAGCCAGGTTCAGCCCAGTATTTAGTCAGCAGCTGACAGCGTCTAAATCAGGTTTAACGTTACATCAATAGATCATTCCGTACATGAAGTGACAGGGGTCCTAGATCATGCCTTAAATTACATATCAACTTAAATCAATAATTAAATAAATAATCATAATATAATATATCCTTTGGTATTCAAACTTGACTTATACAATCTCTTTTTGGTAATAACTTCTACACATAATGTCCCTGAAAGTTATCAAAATGCCCGCTCTTCTTAAAATGCAGCGACAACAGGTACTTGTGTTTGGTTCTGTAATCACACTGTTCGCAGTGAAATCTAGGCTGAACGCCGCACACGTACGTGACGTGCCTGTGTAGATTATCACTTCTCGTGAAGTGTTTCCCACACTTTGGGCAAACGTTTACTTCATCCTTCGTTTTGTGATAGTCGATATAACCAAGATCTGAAACAAAGGGTATATTATTATGGGATTATCGAGGAATTATGAACAAGGAACATATTCATCGCGTATGCCATCTACGTAGGCATCTATCTGTTGTGAAACTCATTATTTATATGAGCATGCATTAAATACAATACTGTATCACATATGAAGGCTACGATACTTCCAATCTGAGGCCCTACAACAAATGCATAATTACTATTTTCACACCATTTACATAGATCTAAAAGGAACAAACTTTAGGTGGTGCTAGCAAGTGGTCTTTGTAATTAGATACGATAAAAAATAGGATTAAGAATAAAAGACAAAGAACACAATGGCCAAAGACATCCGCAGATGTATGTGCAAAGTCTGGGGAATGATTTACCAGTTCGATATACTTCCAAGGCTTGGTAAAATTGGTTCAGCAAGTTTTGTATCTGTTTTTTGATCACCTGTGGCTATATTGTGCAAAAAGCTCTATGGATGATTACCGTTAGAGCGTTAACTGTTTCTAAATCGTCGGAGTAGCACCTGGCTTTAACATTACCCCATAAAAAAGTCCAAAACAAATTAGTCTTTTATACGTCTGATGACATGGTTGCCGATCTTAGTCCGCAAAAAAATGATAGTTTCTTAACTGGTGTGGCACGTTGTGCCATCCAGCTGGAGCCAAACCTCGCCCAAGTCCAAATCGTCCAACCACGGCCACAAAAATTCAATTAACATGTCTCTGAGACGCAGTATGTTCAGCGAAACGCTGTTTCCATCTTCATTACCAAAGAAGTATGAAGAAATGCCACAACTTCAAAACTCACACCCACATCAGTCACTATATTAGGGTGCAACGGCTTCTTAGTTCTGTTTATTTACATAGTTTCCAAGATAAAATTGATCTACATACGAAAAGATTATGTGACGACCAAAAATTACTTCATTTCTGACTTGAAGCTATCACAGAGGAACGTAATGAAGTGTGTGGCAAATAGTCCCAGGTCTTTATGCACAATTCTCCACAGAGTGCCATGGTGTTCAGTTGTTCTGCACCGTTACGAGTTGAGGTCAGCTTGAGGTCACACAAGCTATTCTTTCGCTGTTGTCGAAAAGCTTGCAAAGTTTAACAACTTTGTTTATGTTTTTCCTTACACCATTCGCTGAAGGAGCTTCCTTTTTACCAAGAATTCTTGTCAACTTTCGTACAGCTTCTGAAACACAGCACTCACTTTGGAAACTTACAACAGACTTTTGGCGCTTTTTGCGCTACTTATTTCGCTTATTTGTCAAAAGTCAAGCCCGTCAATGTTGCACATGTAAAAATAGTACTTCAAAAAGAAACCAATAGATGGCCCAATATTATTAGCAAAAATTTGGCGCATTGGAGCAATATTTAAACTAGAGGAGTCACGGTTAAGAACTTATCGTGTGAGGTATCATAGGATTGCTAATGTAATGCCAACTTTATTTTTTTTTATTTGAGACTTACGATAGGGGAATATTAGGGGTATTTTTGGGATATGAGTTCCATATCAAAAGGTGGTTAAAAATGTTCCCATCATTATAATAGGCATCAGCGGAGAGTTTGATACTGGATTCACAGTTGCAGTTTAGACAGCATGTAGGAAGATCTCTGCAATGCTATTATTCTATTCTCAAAATGTTATATTTAAACAAGACATAGTTGAATTTGGAAGCAGTAAAAAGCTGTGTGGGTCTCTTATACTTTCTAATATCTTGCGCGATATAGTACATGGATCATGTATCACCGAGTCAGATACCAAAATACCTATACAAGGACTCTAAAACTTCTGTGTGCGGTTCATGTATAATAAAAGACGAAAACAGAGGAAAACATTGGATGAGCCTGGTTGAATATGCATGGAAAAGCTGCGATATCTGCATGCTGAATAACCTACCTCGCCGTTGTGATGTCGGAAACGCTCCCATATTTATACAATAAAATAAAATTTAGAAGTGATATTCGCAACATTAATGTAAGACGAAAAGAAAACATAAACTAGCACAACTCACAAGTCATATACCTACCAATTATACTGCAAGTGCATATAACAAGATTCCTTCTCATTATGAAATTAAACATAATAAATTTTAGGAAACAGTTGAAATCTATGTCGTGCTTGGGTGTCATCAATGTTTAGCAGAGTGTGAGCAAGTTGAAAGAGTTTTTTTTTGTATTATTATTTGCTATGGCTGGAGGGTACGAGGGCGATGGGGATTGTGGAGGAATTGACAAAGGATTATATTTAATTTAATTTTCTTTTGGCTGGAAAAGTAGCTTGAACTGATGCGGCGTGGGTTGTAAGGCGCGGGGGGGGGGGAAGGTAATTCTCGTACAGCCGGTCTCATTACAGTCCTTTCGATCAAGTTATCTGTGTATGTCTGTTGGGAACAAATTACATTTTTTTACATTGTGATATCTATTATGTTATCTGTTTAAAAAATGTATGCTGAAGTATTTCTGATCGATAAATTAGTACTACTATTGTTATTATTATAAATTGTTAGGTTTAAAAGAAGACTAAACTGACAATAATCTAATTAATTAAACAAACTCAAATCAATAATAATTTATTGCGACTAGCGTTTCTCTGACATGTTTTCCTATTTGCTTATTATCGTAAACATATAAATAATATACTAGATTAACTACTTTACACAGTTATTTACAGTTATCTGTAATTTCTAATGTTAATAGTGCGGGTGTCGTAGGCAAACGGTTATTTTAGGCAAAACTATTTGCCTGGGCAAATAGATATGGAACATTTACTTATATAGAAGATGGTGATATACAGGCGGGATGTAAATTTTAAATAAATTAAAAATTACAGCCACAACCTGGATTTGAACCAGGGACCTTTGTGTCGCTAGCCCAATGCTCTAACCAACTGAGCTATTGAGGCCTATGACAAATGTTAACCTATCGTGACACCTATCATGTGTCATCTACGTGACGTAGGGTTCACACCAGACATGTAAGTAATTTAATGACAATTACTGAACATGAAATATATATATATATATATATATATATATATATATATATATATATATATATATATATGTATAATATATATTACTAGATATGAATATACGAACATAGGCCTCAATAGCTCATTTGGTTAGAGCATTGTGCTAGCGACACAAAGGTCCCTGGTTCAAATCCAGGTTGTGGCTATAATTTTTAATTTATTTAAAATTTACATCCCGCCTGTATATCACCGTCTTCTATACTTTGATTAATTTCATCATTACGGTAAGTCCGTATCATACGCTATGTTCGTATGTTCATATCTAGTAATATTTATTTATATGTTTAAAGTTGTTTGCCTAGGCAAATGTATTTTCCGAAACCGTTGTCAGTCAAATAGCATTTAATTTCCAATCGCGTTTGTTTTAAAATTATGTGAGGGTATGTGTAATCCGTGCATGTTAATTCTCAAATACGTCCTAATTAATATTTAGTCATTGATTAAGTCTGAGTAATATCCTGTTCGCATCATCATGATTTAATGAAGTTATGCCTGATTTGTTGTGACAACCGTCAATACTCATTTCATGGATTTTATTCTACTAAAACAAGACTTTAAGGTTAGGAATGGCTAGTTTCCCTTTTACCAGGAAAAGGTTATACTAGACTGAAAAACACAAAATTTTTGAATTCCTATCGACTAGACAATTTTGCGCATCGATGCAGATGATAACATATTTTGCATACAGATATCATGTGGAACAAATGTACAACTCACTGATTATTCGGTGTGTTGAAACGTTTTGCATGTCTTCATAATGGGTCGCCATTATGCTGTGGAGGTTACTGTGATGTTCCAAACACAGTAGCCGAACCAAGTGCCTATTGTTCTGACTGCGCAATGCCGTCTCCATTACGGAATGTATTTTAGCGTAGCGAAACGTAACCGATCGATTTCTATACAAAATGCTATTTGCCTAACAACGACATGGGCAAATACATTTGCCTAGGCAAATAGCTTTAAACATATATCTGCCATGGCAAATAGATTAATCCTAGGCAAAAGCCTTTGGCCAGAAATGACCATATTACGACACACATACATCAAACATGCCGAGCACGAGCTGCTCGCGACCCTCTTTGAGGCAAGCGGCTTTCAAATCACGTAGTAATCTCGCGAGCACCACGGCTACTGCTCGGCTTACCAGATGTATACGCACCATAAGAAAATAGTAAAATCCGTTTAGTTTGTTAAATTGAAGACTGATCCACAAGCCAGATCACGTTCCATCGAATGTTCACGGATTTTCTCTGTTTTCCCAAACACATAATACAGAATAATAAAATATGCTGAGTTATATCAGTAAAGTGGTGGGTGGACGTGGTCATAGTGGCGCTTCAGCGTGAAGCGGTGTGAAAACTTCTTCTGACAGATCTGACAGACGTGCTTTGGTTCCACGTTGCATTCCTTTGCGATGTGCCTTCTGAGGTTTTCCTTGCGGCTGTACGCCCTGTTGCAAATTGTGCAGACAAACTTTTTCTCGAGGTCGGACTGATGAGCTAAAAATTAAAACTCGCTAAATTGTTATTAAGAGTACATACAAGTAGAGACACCAAAACATCAATACTAAATAATAAACAAGAGGAATATGTTATGTGTTGGACCACGATATGCGTAAACGACGAAGTATAATTAAATTACAGCGGTTTCTTCTCATCAGTTGCATTTTATTTAAACTTAATGTTCTTGTTACTTAGCTTCGTAAAGTCTTACTTCATAATACAAACTATTCGTTATTCGGTAATCAAGTTGCATTACAGTGGACATTGGCATAGTGGCGTTTCAGATGAAACCGGTGGGAGAACTTTTTCTGGCAGATGTTGCAGGCGTGTTTAGGTTCTACGTTGCATTCGTTGTTTAGGTGCCTCCTGAGATTGCTTTTGAGGCTATAAGCCCTACCGCAAATGTGACAAGCAAACCTTTTTCCCATATGCGCAACTGAAAATTAAAACCCACAATGTATAGAATAGTTTGACCTGGAAATATAAAATATTACGTGCCATGCAGATGAAACTCCGACTATGTAAACTTCTATGCTCTTTTGCTGAACGCACTTACAGAATGGACACATATGGATGTTTCTATAAACCATAGGAGATTTGGTAGGTATGGTACGTTTAGTTTTCACCATTGTTGTCCACAATCCTAGTAGTAATATTAAAATAACCTACCTAATATTGAACTATTTATTTTTAAGATTTATTTATCATACTACAGAGTTAGGATTGAAATGCATTGCGCTGCAGGTCATCTGGTGATGACGTAGCATGTTAAATTTGTGACGAAACTTTTTCCCGCACGTCGGGCACCGAAAGCGAGGTTCAACGTTGCATTCGTTCTGTTGATGTCTCTTTAGGTTTCCCTTGGAGCAGTAAACTTTTCCGCATCTATCACATGGGTACGATGGGTATCCAGCACCAAACCCTAAAAAACATTTCGTCATTACGCATCATTTTAGACAAAAAAAAATAATAATATGTGCGGTCTGGGCACGAGGAAAAATCTCTAACAAAACTTTACAAACACGTTCGTCTCAAACGCGCTTTCTGCTTGTCTAGTATTAGTATGGACGTGTCCGCACCTAATTGCTGAATTTTGATCATTTTTACCAGTATCTATCGCTTGAGGAAGGAAGAACAAAAATAAATAGTGTATGGTTACCATGGTATACGATTTCTTCCTTTTTTAACGAGAACGCGATTCATTACAAAATTTGATAACATCCGATAGATACATTTTCATAAATGTGTCTCTTCGCGGTGCTCAAATGGCTCCAAAGATATTGAACAGAAATTGAAAATATCTGTTGTTATGAGTTGCTCAAATGTTGTCCTGTGATCTCTATACCAAATCTCCAGGAAATTATTTCCTGGGCAAGTGAATTTGAAATTTTCATATGCCCCAGTTTTGTAAAATGACGCTTTGCAAGTATATTATAAAAACCCACAAAGCAATATTATCTACTGAGTGATCAACAAGCCATGGGAAAAACTGTTTATTTTTCTTTATTTGAGGCACTATTAATTAACTTCTAGGTGTTAATAGACAACAAATTGGTTCAATGATTATTTATTTACCTATTTTAACCCTAAAAAATTTCACCCAGATTGATAAACAAAAAATCTGATGTGGCCAGGCACATGACTTTATCATACAATATATAAAATTAATAGTTTAGCTGCATGAGAATCTATTCTATTGAGATAAATCGTAGGTATTGTCAAAGAATCAGCATTTGACACTACCTACACTACGTCATTAGAATAATAGTTATTTATGTCACAAATGCCGAAAGTACGGAATAGCGCGACGACCGGTGATGCGGCTCGTCACCGAAAGCGGAGTGTCGCCGTCGCATGTGAGCGAGTCGCGCTATCTAGTTTTTGGCAGGAGCGACATCAACGTTTATTGTGTTGCCTTTTGAGAAATACGTATTTAAAAAAAATAAATAAAAAATTTCTGTATAGTAAATGCTAGGTTGGTACCACTTTGACGAAACGTCAAGGATAAAGGTGCGTTCCGATTGGTAGGTAATGGTAGCTAATGGCGGTGGTAGAATACGAAATTATAGTATTTCTTACATGTCGTGATAATGACACATATTAGTTTGCATGTACATAAACATCAGTCACTAGCAATTTTCTATTGGAAATACTATAATGGCGTCTGCTACCACTGCCATTATCACTAATGAAAACGCACCTTAAAAAGCTAATTCAAATTCTGACAGATTTATATTTGGTTATGACACATCCCTACCAACAGGCTAAAATAAAACTACACTCATCGCTATACTTTATTTATAATTTTCTCAATTTATCGTTTTTAGAATTAGATATAAAGACGAGTTGATATTTCTTATCAACAAACAATCAAATTGGTGATCTTATTTTATTTCAAATTCGTATTTTATAATTTGCCGCACTAGAGCGGCAACGTTCCATAGCGGTTCTCCAACCTCTGATGAGATCAGCTGTTTTCGAATGTGACAACACAAAAAAATATTTGTCAAAATCCTGGCTACTATGTACTTTCATATTAATGCAGATGCAACCGATCTCGATCAAATAGAATTTGCTCTTGCAGCTAAACTATGAATTTTACCAAAAAATGTCATAAACATAAATTATTCAAAATTTCCTCTACTTTAATTTATTATTTAACTATTTTGACGAAATTACAGAAATGGCGGCTCATTTGCAAAATCCTTGAAAAAGGCTTAGAATAAACTACCAGTTCTTTTGGACCCTTGTGAACCAAAAGCTTTTCAGCTCTAAGTTAGGTCATGAAACTTCTAAATATGAACTTTCGTCCCGATACCTTCAGTAGTTTCTCCGGAATCGTCTCCACAAAAATCGTTTACACACACACACACACACGCACACACACACACACACACACACACACACACACACAGACATTTTTTTGTACCTTGGTCAAAAATGTTCAGGGGACCCAAAAAGACCTATTTCCGCTAAAATCTCAATTTTTTTTTTCGGCGTGATTACAATACTTTAGCATACTGCGTATGATAAAGTAAAAAAATTATTTCAGATGAAAAAAAACAGATATCCTATTCTTCAAATGCTAACAATTTTTTGGATTTAGTATTGGCCATATTAAAAACAAACATTGCAAAAATATGTTTACGATAATATATTATCAGAGAATGTATTTTCTCTGCAGCACTGACAACGTTATTTGACGTTATTCACACATAGTTTTGTAACATGCGTCGCCAAAGAAATTGTCCAGTTATAAAATGAATGTTTTTCTGCGTTTCGCAAAGTTAAAACGCTTTTTCTCTAATATAATCGCTTCAACTATATATCTGGAAACGCACATGACTGCTGTTTGGAAACATTTTATTATGTCGCTTTCTTAAACCAGCTACGCATATAACGATAAGTCGTAGCGATTTAACTGTGCAGACCGAAACTGCGCAGCCGATTTCATTTCAATTAATGAAAACGAAAGTACACATCCAACCATGCTACAACGATGAACGCAAACAGTACCTCGCAGAATAATCAGATAAAATATCAATAATAAAACTGAAATTAATACAAAGATTAGGAAACATTCATTGTAAGTAAAAATGTTGATATGGAACTTGTTGTTTTCCGTAAGAATACTGTTTTGTTAATATTTCAAACGGCTGTAGCTTTTTCGAGGTAATGAAAAATTAATATGACCTCTTATGGAACATTTTACTCAGAATGATATCATAGGTTCATCTGTGTCCCGCATTTGTGTGGAATCAAGGATTCAGGGATGATTCCTCCTGCGAAAATATATGCGTTTGTTTAACGCTCAATAACTTCCCGAATCAGGCAAAACTCCAAAATCCAAAATGTATCCCTTTCTTCGGAGCCGCTCACATATGTACCACCATACTCTAACAAGAATTGGTAAAAAGCCATGTCCTGACTTTCTTGTAGCGCTTTTTAAGAAGTTTTTCAGACCCTATCATCGCATGGACCTCTTTTCAGGAGCCAATATCTACATCTTGCCATTGGTCAGACTTCTACGCGATAGCTGTCATAACAATGAAATAGTTGAATAAAACAACGACTGGGTTAACAACACAATTTATATTATATACAACATCAATAACATCAACAACAGGTGAAATCAAACAAACAATGGATCTACGATAGTGTTGTTTTCGTGGACGTAAATAATGTGCTTTTTCAGATCGTCCAACCGCTTGGATTTGTGGTCACAATGTGGACATGTGAATGTTGGCTTCTTATGGCATTCGAACCTAATGTGCCTATTTAGCGATGTACGAACTTTATACGATCGTTCACACGTGGGACACGGAAATCTACCTAAAATGAAAAAGCGTCAGGTTCACTTCATAGCCAAACCTTCCATTAATTTACTTGATACCAAAAGCAAACTACAGCCACAACCTTGTGATACATTCATATTAATAAGAAAGTTATAGCAACAGGCTCCGAACCAGCAAGGATTTTTCTTTTAACATTCTGACACAATCAACAAAGAAAAACGTTTTACCTGGTAGAAAGTCTATGTCCGTTCGTGTAATTTCAGTACGTGTTGTTTTATAATGCATTTTCGCTTTGATTTGAAAACGCAATACGGACAGGCAAATGATGGCATTTTATTACATTCAAAACGAATATGTCTGGAGAGAGATCCACGGCATTTGTAGCGTCTTTCGCAAGTTGGACAAGGAAAGATAGATTGATCGGCTGGAATTGAGAGTAGTTATCAAATAATTGTGGGTTTTCCTTACATTTCACGAACTTCATCACAGAAAATGTCTTTAACAATCCATGCTTTATACAACATTCCAATTAAACTTACCAAAGCTTCACGTGTCAGCCATTTATTCAAATATCCTAAGCATATAAACAACAACAGAAGCTAGATATGTAAGAAATGTAAGGTATACGGATTAGTAATCATATTTAACGAATTACACTAGCGCCTTGTGTCTGTGAATCAAATGCGTTTTCAAATTGAAGAGTCGTTTCGATTTGTAGACGCAATGAGGACAGTGGAACTGTGGATGCTTGTTACATTCTAACCGAATATGCCTTTTCAGTGTTCTAGATAAGTTATAACCCTTGCCACATGTCTCACACCAAAACTTTTCAACACCTAAAATAAAAGAGTAATTAGAAATTGCCTGTTGGAATTAAATTATACAACGCCTTCACCTTGTTAGATCGAATTCGTTCGTACTATCATCAGAAACTTATATGAAATAGATTTTACTGGCAATCAACACTTTTTCTCGCATTATTATTTGAAGACCCTCTATGTCTCAACTTCCAGCATCCTTTCAGAAATGCACAGAAAGAGAGCCGACTTTGCTTATAATAGACTGCTTTTATTGGACTAGTCACTATTGATATAACAAATGGCAAATCTAATAACTGCTAATCTGGATAACTGATAGAGAGGCCTTAAAACAAAATGTGTTATTAGAATATATCGCCATAACAAATGACAAATGGTGGATTGTTAACAAAACAGTTTTACATTCTGTTTTCTTTTTAAATTCATTTTTAATTCAAATAAAAACGGAGTTTTAACATCCAATACAATAATAACTTAAACGTATCCAGGATCCGTGTCCGGAGAGTTGGATGTAGGTCCGGACACGTATCCGAAAAAAAAAACTTCTCTTGAACATCAACGAACCATCTCCAGGGATTACCAATAGGAAAATGGATATTCTAGGAATGGATATTGATTGATAGATGTAGGGTACGCAGTATTCTGCTCCGAATTAAAGCCCAAGTAAAAATAGTTTATTTTCAATTAACTACTGTTATGCTTGTTCCATACAAGCGTATGTTAGTCTAATGTTTACCTACTTTCATTAAAGTTCTACAGAGAGAGTCGAAATAGATTAAAAAGCAGTTGATGAGCACTGATACCTGTTTGGATGGAAGGATTCTATGTTAGCTTCAAAGTGAGATATGTAGTAAAAACAGCACAAACAAAATATAATAAAGATTTACGTAGAGTTAACCTTTATTAAATAATTACTCCACTATAACAAATATATTCCAGTACACGTTAAAGAAAGTTCTGATGTCTACATCGTAGATGCTTCTTTAAGTCACTGAAATGCTTTGCCCTGTAATTACACAAATTACAAGGAAATTGCGGAATGACGTTACACTCAAATTTTACATGTCGGATCAGAGTACGTCGCTCAGCATATGACTTATTGCAAGTAGGACATGTATACGTCGATACATAACCAGCACTGCCGATATGAACACCTGAAAATAAAATTACTGATGACTGATAATACCTGTATTGAGTAGACTTCAAACATTATGGTTTAAAAATTATATATTTTTTCATATAAAATATTTTTAAATATAATTTACTATATATTATTTCTATACGTTCCATAACAAATTCATAAAGATCGATTATAAATTAAGACACAGCCTACGTGTATATCAAACCATGAACATATTTTCAGATGATTATATTATAGTACAGTTAAATTTGCGAAAAAAAGGAAAATAAACCCAATACAGCTTACCCTATTGGATCCGAAGCGGAAAGAGTTGAGTTTCAATATTCTATGGCGTCCGCAAATTTTATTAGCTATGTTTGTATACTGGTTTGCAGTTTAAGGACCACACTGTATAAAAAATTATTTTTGTACAGGAGCTAAAATTAAGAAACTGTGACAGTTTTGCGGTAAAATGCCAAAAACTGTGAACGTGTGCGCCGGACCCCATCAGGGTAGCCATATTGATTTTTTTCCCGTCATAGACCATTTTTACTCTAATTTGATTGTGTTATTATGATTACCTACGATATACAAAAATATTTTATCTAATATCTTCAGACTAGGATTTAATACTAACAGCATTATTTTTTCATATTTCTCCGTTGGTTCAACACTGATTATTCTATTCCATGCACGAGACGTAAATGCTTTTTTAAGTCACTGTTTCGATTCGACCTGTAGGAGCACAGATTGCAAGGAAACTGTCTCAGTGCAGTGACACACTCAAATTTCAAGTGTCGCTTCAAACCGCCACGCTCTTTGTACGATTTATTGCAAGTAGTGCAGGTAAACCTCCCAGTATAGTCAACTTGAAAACCTAAAATTAAAATTACCAATGACATGAACATTAGATATATAGTTGACAGCTTATGAATGTATATGTAGATCAATAATACCAATACTCTCAATACTTCATAGTAGATTATATTGAACTAGCAAATAATTTATGTTACAAATCACGAACTTCAGTTTATATGATAAATTGATATATTACCTCGTACCATATCTTTAAAGACACTTAACTAAAATCCAGACATTCTTTTCTGTGGTTCAACGAAACGTAACAACAAAAACAAAATTCTGCAAGAACTCTCCCTTTATTTAAATAATTTAAAGCTTCACAAACAAGTTTGAACTATATTTGTTAATAATTAATAAATAGTTATATACATATACGTATTGGTATTTGAATCAATGACTAAGTGACAAACACATAATTCCCACTTAATAGTAAGAGATTCTTATTCTAAGATCGGGGTGACTTGATTCTCAATATAATCTTTATGCATGATGATGATGTGTCTTTGTAAGTTATTCTTCCGTTTTGACTTGTAGCTGCATAATTTACAAGGGAATGCCGGTTCCTTATTGCATTCCAGTTTAAGATGCCTAAGAAGATTACTTCGTTCTGAGTACGATTTATTACAGGTTAAGCATGGGAATCTAATTCGTTGTTGGCCAAAATTTGTCCCTAAAACGAAAAAGTCAGACAATCACATGATTTTTTCATGCTAGAATTTCCTACAATCACAATATCAATTCAACTTTAGATCTGACATTTGGTAGATTGGTCTTGAAATTAAACAGACAATAAATAAGGAAAAGGAAAAAATAGAGGCAGCATTTTTATAAAAAAATATTATTTTTGTTTGACTATTTTCATTATAAATACATCAGTGAGGAAATACGTATTTTATAGTAATTTAAAGTTCTGTTAAACTAAATGTTTGTGTTTAAGTCTGACATGTTTCAGCATGCTGTCTTTTCTCCTAGACATGTGCGTGCAAAATGAACAGAAAAATCCAGGTTCCTTATTGCATTCCTGTTTAATATGTCGTGAAAGATTACGTCGCTCTGTGTAAGATTTGCTACAGATATGACACTGATATCTAGTTCGTTCTTCACCAGAGTATGCCCCTAAAATGAAAAATGAAACAATCAATTTTCTAGTGATTTTCGTTACACTCTAGAACCACAAATTAGCCGACAACTTATAGCTATAAAAATAGAGCATGAAACCCTTCTAATTAGAAGTGTCTATGTCCTAAGATTAAAGCCAGTGTTGTCACATGTCGGAAATTATTGATGGAATGCTATACAATCGCATCTATGCTATGGATTGTTACGTAGCTAATGTTACTTCTTTTTTACTATCAAATGCATACAAAATCAATTCTCATGAGGATACTAGGCAACCAATTCAAAGTGATGACACCCAAGCTGCATGAAGTACCTACATTTTTTGACACCTGCAAGAATCGTTTATTTATGTACCAAGGGCATTAAACGGCTGTTTATGCCCCGAGGGTGACCGAATCGAGCTCGAGATTATAAACATCAAGTAATGCCCGTGGTACATAAAATTTTGTGTAAAATTTTGTGTCCTACAATGGGTTTGTTCTTCCAATTTGAATATGTATTAATAAATATTTTGACGTAATCAAGTGACATGCGTATCTACGGAGTTGAATATTTGAAATATAACCATGGCAACCATTAATGCCCACGCGGGCTTTTAACAAGCACTAATGTGCTCATTAAAACTAAAACAACTAGCGACTTATACACCA
This sequence comes from Melinopterus prodromus, assembly GCA_964023965.1. Taxonomy (NCBI): domain Eukaryota; kingdom Metazoa; phylum Arthropoda; class Insecta; order Coleoptera; family Scarabaeidae; genus Melinopterus; species Melinopterus prodromus. The sequence goes on from OZ030390.1 coordinate 88,074,495, forward strand.
AAAAGATAAATTTTGTTCAACCTAAAATTATATCAAATTGAAAAATAATGTGAAAAGTAAACTATCTAATTATTAATAGATAATATTAGTTAAAAATTATTAAAAATTAAAACACTGCAGCCCGGCGTGGGATTTGAACCCAAATACCCGGATTGCCGGTCCGTCGTTTAACCCATTAAACTAACGCAGCCTATGACATACAATAGGTCGAAACGTACGAACCGGCAATCCAGATGTTTGGGTGCAACAACCAGGCGAGTGAACCGATTTTGCCCATTCACGAACCTTGTTCTTATTTTTTAATATATACCTTGTATAGCAAATTTCAGATCAATAACTTCAAAATTACGGCAGTTATCGTGCACACAGATGAACAGACAGACGGACGTTTGTGGCAAACTCGATATACCCCTCACTACAGTAAATGTGAGGGGTATAAAAAAATTCTATTATCTACTACGAATTTGATATCAATCTACGATGCTATCAAAACCGATGCTTACTATACATTTAAAAGTAGGCAACAACGGCTACCTGGACAAAGCACAAAATAGATATTAGTTGAAAGTAAACTGTAAATGTTAGGGAGTGCACTTGCCATGAAATTAAACCTACAATAATTAAGAAAAGGAGTAAACTTTGTATTAAAAAAATAAAAGATATTTACTATAAATTCATAAATTATAACCAGATTCTAAAATCTTACACGCTATTTTCTTTCAGATGTGAATCAGTTAGTTGGTATGAACATTATGTACAAGTGCGATGTGATTTCGTAAAGTATCCTTTCTCTTGGACTTGTAGCTGCAATATGTACACGGATAAGCAGGTTCCTTATTGCATTCCAGTCTAATATGTCTAGCAAGATTGCCTCTTTCTGTATATGACCGATTACAGATAAAACATTCATATCTAACACGTTCTTGGCCAGGGTCCATCCCTGAAATAAAGAATCAAACAATCAGCAGACTGTCTCCTATTTCTAATCGGTATTTTCAAACTTTCAAACTTTTGCCTAAGATAACCATTTGCCTACGACATATGCAAACGCTCCGCTACCAGCGCCGCTATCAGCACCGCTCGAAGTACAGCTATCAGCGTCGCTAACTGTGTGTTCGTGCACTGTGTAGAAAACAAAGAAGAATTAACAGTTTTTGTTTAATCTATGTGCAGTTTTTAATAGGACAAGTAAAAAAAAGAATATATAATCAAGAACGGAGTCGGCGGCAAGAAAAGAAAGTACATGCAGTTTTACACAATTAGGACTTTCTGAGGCTTCAATTGGTATGTCGCTTCTTCTTCGATCATTCTTATAAACCGTATTTACACACCCTAACCGCGAGTCTCTCATATGTTCTTTAACTCGGCATTAAATGCTTCATTCTGTCTGTTCCACATGTGAACACACATTGACTATTGTGGTAGCAATGGTACTGCTGTAATCTCTTTTTATGAAACCCCTCTTATCCGACTTGGTAAATCAATACTCACGTAGAGCCCACTCGAAATGTTTCCAGTCGTCGTCCAAGCTACTCGATTGAGTGTTGCGTAAGTTCTTGCCGCCGACTCCAATCACTGATAGTTTAATAAGTTTGAAAACATTTATTAAACTCTAAAAGATTTTTTTTACAGAAAGAACAATTACAGTAATTTGTGAGTTTACAGTAAGCTATGATATCTGTGAAAGCATTGTACACATAACCCTGGCTTATCACCACCATCATTACACTCGTAGATCGTCTGTTTCCTGACTATTCCTTCACGTTTGCGTAACCGACACCGTTTTCGTTTAATTCTTTGGCTACCTTTATCCCGGGATGTTATTACAGTAATATTGTGCTTTGGTCCCAAAAGTCTGGAAACTTATGAAACATTAAAAGAAATGTGCTAAAGCTATATTAAAAATATAGAATAATTAATTAAAAATAAATTTACTCTATTTTGCCTAAATCAACAATTTGTGTATAAGTCTGACATGTTTTCGAAGGTCATCTTTTCTCCTAGACCTGTGCCCGCAAAACGAACAGGGATACGCAGGTTCCTTATTGCAGTGTAGTCTAATATGTCTAACAAGATTGCTACGATCTGAATACGACCTATTACAGGTGAAACACACGTATCTAGGTTTTTCTTGTGCTGGTCCCCTGGTACCTACAAAGAAACAACAATCAAGGTGTTATATGTATAGAATATATACTTAAAATTAGTATTTATCTGTTACGAACATTTCGTCGTATCTGTGAAAGCGATGCATACAGAACCTTGGCTTATCATCACAATCATTACACTCGTAGAGCGTTTTTTCCTGCCTCTTCCTTCTCGTTTGCATAACCGACGCCGTTTTTGCCTTAAATCAAATTTTTGTGTCTCACTCTGACATGTCTTAGAAGGTCATCCTTTCTCCTAGACTTGTGCCCGCAAAACGAACAGGAGAACGCCGGTTCTTTATTGCAGTGTAGTCTAATATGTCTACGAAGATTGCTACGATCTGAATACGACTTATTACAGGTAAAACACACGTATCTACTTTTTTGTTGTGTTGGTCCCCTGGTCCCTACAAAAAAACAACAGTCAAGATGTTATTGGTGTATTGAATCTAAATTTAAAATTTTTATTTAACTGGTACGAACATATACACAACATTACACATCAATAAAAATATTTATGTTTCATTCTAAGATGACGTCGCATTTCGTTCTGTCGCTTAGACTTGTAGTTGCAAAATACGCATGCAACCGTAGGTTCCTTATTACATTCCAGTCGAATATGTCGAACAAGATTTCGTCGTTCTGTGTAGGACCTACTACAAGTATCACACGTGTATCTAGCTCGCTCCTGACCTAATCTGTTCTCTCCTACAAAGAAAAGAACAATCAGGGTTTTATCACATTTAGCAAGCAATTTAATAAGCCGATAATATAGGAGACCATGATTCGAACCCAGGTCAAAGCCATATTTTCTAAATTAATAAATTCTTCTCGACTAGTTATTCTTTAAATACAGCAGGAGTTAATTAAAATAATTTTTAAACAGTAATAAAATTTATTTAAAAACATGTGTCTATACATCAACAATCAGTATCCAGAGTTTCAGATGAGATGCATGTTGGCATAGTGGGCCTTCATGTTGCTCTTGTGGCGGAACTTTCGGAAACAGATTTCGCACCTAAACTGTGGTTCGACACCGCATTCGTACCTCATATGCCTCATCAGATGGCCTTTCTGCTTGTAAGAAGACGAACAATGAGGGCACTGATACCGACCCAAGTCATCCTTCTCAAATTGGCGCCTGAAACCTAATTTCAGCATTAGAATACGCCTTTACCGGAGACTTATTCAATACTGCTTAATTCTAAAGCCCTTGCCACCGTTTGCCAGCAAATTATGTTTTATTTGAGAACATATTTTTATTGATTGTATTGGTGGTAATATTTAAGTTTCAGGTAAAAACCTCCCACGTTAATAATAATTATCCATGTCTTGATCATAACTTCTTAACCATAACTTCATCACTGCCAGAGTCTCTAGTATATACGTCTGACGTTTTTTGTCTTCCAGCCATGAATGAGGAACATGCTAAACGTGGAAATTGTGTCTTAGATGGCGTCCTACCACATGTAAACTTTCTTATAATGACTATTTATTAAGTTGACCATCAGAACTTTTTCAAAACATTTGAAAAATACTTGAACCCTCACATGACAGTTAGACATGAATCAAATATCCCTAATAAAAACTATAATATAAACTAATCGATTAAAAAACAATTCCACGTTTTTTCGTTGAAGCTATTTTATCATCAATTTATTTCTGTTTTCATCTGGGAAAATTAGAAAGTCAGATAGCTGGATAAATTGTGACAAAAATCTAAGCAGGGTGGGCTCTTTAGGGAGTTGAAAAATAAAATTGATATTAGATCTGCGAATATAGGGTAAATAGGTAATAAAACGGATCTGGTACCATTTGGTTGAATAAAAATTGCTTTTGATTGCCTATCCAATGATACCACCACGACATAGGTTCTCAATTGAAATTGTTATGCCACCATGCCTTGACTTCCTAATATAACGGCTAACCTTGAGATTATGCTCAAGGACGTTAAACATGTTTTGTCAAACTACGTCTGATCTAAGTTAACGCATTCTTGAGAAAATTAATAAACAAAAACTAAGTCCGACCCTGTTCAGCGCAAGAAAATTGTTAACATCTTACCGCACCCCTGCCAATATGGCATTTTTCGTTTACAGTGCTATTAAACGGACCTACATTAATCTATGCATACCATCGTAGTCAGCTGTTCGTTAGTTCTACAATAAGAATTTTTTGAGTTGTGGAATCTTAATGTGGGTGTATTTGTGAAGTCGCTTTCTTTTGTCCGACGGGAATCAACATTTCTGTAAATCCGCATCACATTTTTGGATTAGGTACGTACCAATCTTACTAATTTTTCAATTGGTAAAAGTTCTTACGTAAGTTTGCAATCATCTTTCAGTCATGCGCGATCGGTTATTCACCAGGACGGGCCTTCGATTTTTTTTTTCGTAAGCTTAGCTAATATTTGTGACATACTTACCCATAATCAGTAGGTAATTCATACATTATAATACATTTTTGACTGTTAAGTATAAATCCAAAATAGAGAGCATACTAAGTTCAAGTAATTTGTACGAATGCCCTCTTGTATATAACTTTATGCTCCTGACTAGAGTCACTAGAGTCTACAACGTAAAATCATATTTTCACAAAATGTACTTTCTTAAATGGAATGCCCTGTATAATACATATATTGACGTAAAGCTAAACGTTTCTGCGATATTGAATTTTTTATTAAAAAACTTGCCGTTGAAACCTTTTTCGAAAACTTTTACAGATATTTTCTTACAAATTTATCTGAAAATAACCGAAATTTTATACGCTATACAGGCTGTCCCTAGCACGTAGTCAATTTCGCGTTTCTTCAAATGGAATTTTCTTGAGTTTTTTCATTGGAACGGCCTGTGTAATATTTGCTAGTTACATTTCCCAAGTTGTCGTTAATTTATGTTAAATATGGCATATAGGTATTTTTACCCGACTTCATATTTGGAATTTATTATTGGAAAATGTATAATAATATAATGTATAATGTATATAATAAGTTGCACAAAATACATTGAAACGAAATGAAATAACATTGATTTGCCCTTTTAAGAAATTTACCTAATATGGTAAATTAATATACTTTGAGACAAATCTAAAATATTCTACTAAAAATTAAATAAATAAACAAATAATTAAGAAAGAATACAACTAATAACATTTAACACTTTTTTAACTTGACAAACATTAAGTTTAAACTGGCAAAAAGCTGTAACTATTAAAGATAAAATAACAAGTACTTATACATTTGCAAGGTACTCCAAATGCCTTCCATTTTGTCTTCTACCAACATAAATCCGATTGGTAAAATAGAAGTTTCTTACCATGTGTTTCTCATTTTCTCCGATGTCAGCAAAAACATTTCTAATTCTAACCTTCATAGCTTATTGTGGTAGATAGTGTCTGGAATACTAGTTCCTTTACATCCAACAAAAAAAAATCCAAAATATTTAGATCAGAAGACCTTGGTGGTCATAACGTAGGACTTCCTCTTCCAATCCATTTGTCGAGATATTGATTTTCCAAGTGTTGTCATACGTGTAGACTAATAAAGTTGGCTAGGGCTCCGTCATGATGGTAAATTAAGTTTCGGCGGATATTCAGCGGCAAATCATCGAAATATTTTTGTAAATGCTAAGAAAATTTGAGTACCTTTCATATTTATGTAACCGAACAAAATAAACTGTGCTATATAAATAAACATTTTTAAACTTATCAACGTTTATAAATATATAAATGCTAGAGATAAATGCTATATCTAGTGACTCACCCTGTATTTTATACATAGAAATACAACAAATAGTGAAGGAAACAACGTCATCAGTAAAAAATCATTTTATTATATGACAAGAATAAGCTACATGGCCTACCATCGAAGGCTACAAAATGGTACATTAATCAAATTAAAACGATATTTAAAATTGTTGTAAACACATAAAATTCTACCATATCGCATGCAAAATACTGGAATGATAAACCACTTCCAAATATTAGAAGTAAATAAGCATAATAGGATGTGCGAAAAATGCGTCAAACAAATGTTTAAAAGAGGATTATCGCCCTGAATCATTATAACACTAAACAAACACTTTCTTAAGATGTAAAAAATTAACTTGCAAATAAAAGCATTAATAAAGGATGCCGTCATTTTAACGAAAATTTTTGCTACATAAAATCATACTACCAAATGGCGTTGTCCAAGAACAACCACAACTCCGTGGCAATTCTTCTGATGCACGGTTAAATCGCGCCTATGTCGAAACTTCCTAATACATCCATCCTCAGTGCAAGGAAATTGAGGCTCTTTTCCGCACTCATACCTCAAATGCCGCTGAAGAGAATGCTTTAACCTGTACGACCTGGTGCACTGTATACACATATAGGCAGCTTCTCCAGAACTCTTCACGCCATTTCTTCCGTTCTTGTCCGTCAGTTTCTTGGTCTTCTTCTTTGGTTTGATGTTTTCGGTGTCAACGTCGATAACCATATCCATAAAAGATTCATCACCTATTGCAGGCAAAACAATATGGTTAAAAATACAGCTCAACCATATAACCTACTCCGCCCCGAACCATAATATCCCCGCGACCTCTATGGGAAGATGAAGATGTTCCATCCAGATAGTCGTTCTGATTGGTCGGTGGCGGAAATAGGCCAATCACAAACAAACAAACTCACCGCTCCACCAATCTGTCTACAAATCCATGCAAAAATAATACGAAACTAAAACAAACCAATACGAACACAAAACTGAATCTAATGAATAGATTTCGATCTAAAATACGTAAACTATACCCAACATTACGAAACTATACTAGAAATAACTAAAATAACACCAACGACAAATACATACACAGAACAATAACAACACGTTTTTTTTGTTTTCTATTAAAAGAATTCATCTGAAAACAAAAACAACCAGTCAACACAGACGTGTGCCATGGAGGAAAGGAAGGATTTTGTGTAAAAACTGCAACTTGAATCAAAGCAGTCGGATAAATACATTTTCTTCTTGAAAATGTCTAAAACCAAAACGTCAAAAAAGAGCATCAATCGCGAGGAAGGTGTAAATTATAGCTTTTGACTTGCTGCCTTATAAAGCGCCCAGGGAGTCTACTCTCGTCATCTTTTTGAAGCGAATGCGAGTCTTTTCGAATGGAGTGAGGATATCACCGGTTGCCCTCTGGTACGTATCTAGGAGCAAGTTTGCTGGTTGCTAAGAGCAATAACGCACGCGCCACGCCCATACCTTTCAATCAAACGTATGGGAACGTATGGGCGTGGCGCGTGTGTTATTGTTCTTAACAACAAGCAAACTTGCTCATAGATGCGGGCAACCGGTGATATCCCCACTCCATTCGAAAAGTCTCGTATTCGCTTCAAAAAGATGACGAGAGTAGACACCCAGGCTTCATACAAGCCACGTCAAAATGTAAACAATAATAGATTTTTGCACAATAGTACGCAAGTATTTTTTCGTGAAAAAATAAGTAGGATCCAAAAATGGAACCATCTGCGGGCGTTTCTATAACACGATATTCTTTGATTAGAAATTGTTTGACACATGTAGTTAAATATTAGGAACCAGCTGTATAAAAGATCAGAGACATCTTGCATCTTGAAATTGATAGAACCAGGGTTTCGAACCGTAACTGAACCGAATCTGAAAAAAAAAAAATAATATCGAATAATAAATAACAAATTTCTTTGTTGCGCTCGCTTTCAGGAAACTGGCGCCATCTATAACACAACTAATAACACGTCCTTGTGACCCCTTTCATACAAGACGACTTTTGGGTTATTTGTACTGGTTGCGAGCTTTTCCAGATAATCAAATATTAAGATTAAAATGGCCCACCTGTACAATAACCAAGAATTTTTAGTACTCGTTTAATTGAAAAGCAGGCCATGACATAAACCTGTACATAAACCTATCAGCAGTCATATGTTGCAATAGTTTAACTGGTAGTTTAACTGGTATCGCACCGGCCACGTTGAACTCCTGGTTTAGAGCCTGTATTTTTTATTAGATTTTATTCCTATAAATTTTTTAAAAACGATAGAGTAAAACTGCAAGCTGTAAAATCAAAAGCCTTGCAACAATAAATGGTGAAATGTATGCAGCTACCCACATCAACAGGCAATTGTTCCCCTACTTCTTTATTCTTATTGTAGTTGACTTGTTATGGTATTTTATTTTCTGCAGTAAGTTTTATTACTAGAGAGTTTACGTAAACAATTAAAATAATAAGAATAAGAAAATCCGATCACTAACTACTAACTTTATTCTTTCAATGGACATGGAACATCGATCTTATAATATCAATTATATATATTATATAATTATAATATATAATATATAATTATATTATATTATATTATATGTATGCATATACTAATAATTTTAAGCCGTCAGATATCTTGCGACGAGCAAAGAATCCACAAGAAAATGGACCAAGATTGATAGACAGGGCTAGCCAAAAACTTAAGTAAAACTTTAAAAAAACTAAAATAAAAAGTAAGTAAAAAGCTAATAGGGTGATAAATAATAGACACCTATATAGATAGAAAGTGAACGTAAAACTAATTATTCTTCTTCGAAAACATTTTAGAGTGCGTCTCCAAAACGTGTTTCTCAATTTCCTTCTTGTCGATATGCTTAAAACTGCAAGAAGCGCAAGCAAATCTCCGTTGCTGACCTGCACTCTTCTGGCAGACCTTATCATGCTCTTTCTTTTTCGCTCGCTCATACAAATTCCCGCAAGATGGGCATTTTATTGTGTCCTTCAGCACAGGAAAAGTGGCAACATCCCTCTCACAAGCATACTCCTTCTTCTTGGGTGGCGGAAGATCACTCTGGGACATCTTCAGAAAGCGCTTAAGACGCTCGTTCTTCACCTTAATCCCCAAATCAATTTGTGCCACCGTTTTCAGTTGTTTTAGCTTCGAAGCCTTGGCCTTCTTCTCTAATGGAATGCTCACTGCTTTCGTAATCTTCGACAGCACGTCCGGTCGGACTTTTGATATCTTTAGGATCTCCACTTCCAGCTTGGGGTTCGGATCTGAAATAAAGGGTATGTCAGAAATATACAACAATAAAACCTACCTCCAAGCTTAACAATTTCTACAAGCAAAATTTAAAAATAGGTCGAAAGGTATGTAGTTGAAATAAAAGAGTCAAATTATTAAGTACACAGAGTTTTAATGAATACCAAACAAAAACAGCTAAGAATTAACAACTAACATGTCTACATTATGCTTTTTCCGTAAATGGTTCACAAGATGAGCTTTGTGGTAGGCCGCGTATTGACATAGATGGCAGGCGAATCGTTTGATCTTGCTGCACTCATAGTTCCTATGTCTGGACAGATTCGGCTGGTGGCTGTAGGATTTTCCACACGTTTTGCACACGTACCGTTTCTTTTGGAAGACTGCAAAGGGAAGAATGAGTTGAGACTACAAACTGCCAGAATTCTAAATCGTCCGGACACTTCACTACACAGCATGTTTGGACATGTTTTCCATTGACAGGACGCACATGTAAGCAAAGCGCAGAAACAAAACACAGCTACCATTTTTAGACTACCTACTCTACACTACAATATTTGATAAGATGGTATTACATCTCCAAGAAAGTGGATGATGTGTGCTGTCTCTGACATAAATGATTACTAACTCCAATAATGTAAACGTTTTACAAAATTCAAGTATTCTAGTAAACCACCTAAAACAAATAAAATTAGAATAAAATAATAACACAAAAGAAAAGCTTACCTATTGGTTCAAAAACGATTAAAATGTTGGTGAAGGAATATGAAATAAAGCTCGTAAATTAACAAAACTATTTTATTTGAGTATGTCTACCTGGACCACTAAGCATGTTACATAATATATGATGTCTTAAAGCATATTAAAAAAAAACAGTACGTAGTTATATATCTTAATAAATATAAATAAAAAGTACGTACATGACATGAACATGTACATCGATATGACAACAGTGAAAGAATGATTCAGGAACTATTTGTAGTAGTACTATTTTAAAAAATGGTAAAAAATCACAATATATTGTTTGCGTTGAGTATTATTGTTTGTTGAGTCGTAGTATGTGTCTTAATAATACCCCCTACACCGCGGCAGTATATAACAGTATTTTATATAATTTTTCAAAATAAAAAATAAATACATGCCAATTTCTTACACTATCAAAAATAAGAAAGCGACCTAACTAATATATAATATCTACTAACACACTGTCAAAGGAATTAGAAGCTGCCTTGCTCAAAAACATAATATATTAAAATTATTAACAAATATGTTCACCAAATTGCACCACAGCTATGTCTTTTTTTGTATTTTCTTTCTGACTAAGTATACGAAGCAAGTGCAACTTACATTATATCACCCTATAAATATAATAAATTGAAACGGGATTATCACCTATATTTAGGAAAAACAGGTAACTTATACCTAAATTTAAAAAGGAACAACGATAAATTGAGGCACTTGATTGGGTTAACTTTTACGTTAAAATATCACTTCACCTTAGCTCTTGGTTCGAATAACATCCGCATTAAATGTTGCCTGGCAAAAATTACCTAAGTATATCACAAAGCATGAGAATCTGGAAGTACACAGATATGTTTAGGAAATCAAAGGGAATCCCATTTTCTTTCGGGTCAGTAAAACCTGCATAATTTGTAATAATCAATGTTGGAATTATAAGTATCTCAGAATGTCAAAACTACAGAGATAACAAGCTATAAACTATAAAACATGTTTAAAATAATTGCAAATAAAATTATCAATTATTTTGAGCGTTTTTGTTTAATTAAAAACCAAGCATTGACAGGGATTTGAACCGGGTGCTCCATAGCTGCGACTAAACATATCAATGTCATATGCTTCAGTAGTGTTAACACCGTCCGCGTATATGGAACTCTTAGTTCAAAACCAACTCGAGTAATTTTTTTTCTTATTAAAAAGAAAATATTTCCGCCTAAAATTCCCATTATAGTGTGTGTGCAAAATTGTCTCCCAATGTGTATAAAACTAAGTCCATATGGGATTCCCCTTTTTGATAATAAGATATACGTAAATGTTATTTAAAAATCGGAGGGTAGAGGCAGTATCATCTCAGTCGTAGGAAATTATTGTCTTGGAAATTACTTAACACCCTAAAGGCAAAAGGAATTCTAAAAGTGTATATAAAAATATCTATGGTGTATACAAAAAAGCAGAGCGAGTATATATGTATGTAAGTAGGTACACGGACGATCTGGACGATGTTGGTCCCTTGCTTAACCTTGAGCTGCTACATCGAGGTCTGGTAGTAAAACCAGGGATCAACAGAGATCGACCAAATCATCCGCACACCAACTAATTGTATGTATATATATGTATAGGATATGACTGTATACATCAAGTAAAAAATAGGAAGCTCAATTATCACCCTCGGAGGAATTCTCAAGTTTCAAGTTCATTTCGGCCTTCATGGCCGTATAGTCAATATCCTTGTGCATGCGTTCCATATGCCTGGCCATGTGCATCTTCTGCTTGGCTTTGTAGACGCAGTAAGGACACTTAAACTGCGGCTCTTTGCCGCACTCCCACTTCTGGTGGTTGCGTAAGGAACTTTTTAGCTTATAAATTCTACCACAGACCCCGCAATCGAAGCCCGTGCCGTCGGGGGACAGCTTGGGTTGACCCTTTGGTCCTTTCGATGAGGAGCTTAGATCCAAGGACGACTTACCGAGCGTCTGCAACATGGATTTCTTCATACTCTCGCGCATGAGCATCATGGGCAGAGCAAGATGAGCTGGCCATCGCTCCCATGGGCGAGCAACGCTCAGATCCTCAGGCGCTGGAACAAATACACAAATTAGTAAGAGAGGACACGAGGGGATAGGCGAAAAGAAAAAAAGCAACTAAAAATAAGAATAAAACTAAATAAAATTAGAATTAAATAAAAATACGCCAAAAATAAATAAAAATATACTTTTTATTTTGATCATCGCATTTCCGTCACCGTTGCAGTGTATAAAGCAGAAAATTTACAAGGGCGTGATGCATTTGATGTGGTTGACAAATCCAGCCAAAGAGGCTTCGTACTTATTGTATGTTATAGTTAATATATCAGAGAAATGGACGCTCAAATAAATAAAAAGTAGTCGTAGGTAAAAAGAATTAAAATCTAAGACAAAAAATTAATAATAAACAAATCAAAAGGATTAAATATATAAACGTTAAACTGCCTCGTTCTTGAAGAGCAATTCTGGATTATTCTCCTCGAGCAGTCCAATTTTATCCTTGTGCTGTCTCTTGATGTGCCTGATCTGGTGCGTCCTTCTTTTGGTTTTCTGGGGACAGAACGGGCATTGGAACTGTGGTTCTTTCCCGCATTCGTACGTCAGATGTCGCTGTAGCGAATCTTTTCGAACATACACGCGACCGCACTGGGAACAAGAGAAATTTCCTTTGATTCTGTTATAGGCAGGACCTTTCTTTTTAGGTTTTGGCTCGAGATCGTCTTGCGACCAACCCAACCAAGTACCAGGAGAATTTGACTCTTCTTTCAGCTCAATGGATACCGGTATTCCTAAAATAAAGACTGGTTATTGGAGGGATAAACGGTGAACAATAAAAGTCTTACCTGCCCAATTCTGAGTCGGGTTTGCTGAGTCCATTCTTGATGTTGTTGATGACTCCGAATCTGAAAGAAACTAGAATTAGTCACGGATATTTCAAATTAACCCCACAACCAAACCTACTCTACTCTACGTATTTCAGTAACTTACCGTTACCAAACTATACTATACTACAACAAGCAAACAAGTAAAACAAAAAATAATAAAGTAATGATATATTAGTAAATAGATAAAATACTCTGGTCAAAAATTCTAATTAAAAAATAAAACAATAAAACCAACAAACAAAACACTTAAATATAATACAATTTTAATGTTGTTTAGTTTTGAGATGAGCAGTTAGATGTTCTTTCCTTTTGAACATGTGCTGACAAGTTCTGCAGGAAAACCTCGGCTGTTGACCGCATTCCAGCTTCAGATGCCTTTGCAACGTTTCCTTTCTTTTGTATTCTTTCCTACATCGTCCACATGTATACCTATATGTGCCTTTTGAACCGCAATCTTTCTTTAATATTAAGCTGATGCCAGCTTCCTCCTTTATTATTACTTCAGCGGAAACAACTGAAATGAAAAGCTTTTATTAAATGGGTGATTTGAAACTATGGGAAAATAGTGCCTATGTTTCAACTTCCTAAGAGACACATACAACACAACGAAAGAAAACCAAACCATCGTGTCTCGTTAAATGACTCAAATTCAGTGAATTACAGTGAAGGATGGATAAAAACGATTCATTGTATAAAAATAAATTTTATTCCGCAATAAATAATCTACAATAAAATAATGAACTTGTTTTATGAATTTCCAGGTTTGGTAAAGTGAATTTTCGTGTGCTTATTAAGCTGGTCGCTTCTTTTGAACATTTTGCTACAGACTGTACACTGGAAACTTTTCTCGACGCCGCACTCGAATTTCAAGTGTCGCACTAACGTGATGTGCCGTTTGTAGTGCTTCCCACACTTGGCGCACTCAAAGTAAGGCGGACCTCCAGAAGGTCCATCAGAATAGGGCAAGCCTAAAACATACATACATGTAGCATCCTGTTAAGTCCCTACGGTAAGTTATAAATGAAGAAAATCCAGTTCACACGCTTAATAGTGTAGGTTAGAAAGACACTTATACTAATATAACATATTGATTATTAAATTATTAAATGTTCGATTAATATGCATGCATTGACGACACTGATGCATGATGTCATGATGTTAATGCATGATCCCATGTTGATCATCACTATGATTGACTTGACTAATTTTTATTTGGTTACGTAGTAAAATATGCCTTATTTAAAATTCCAACCTGGAGTTCAACATAAAATTCAAACAGACCTGAAGAAGAACCTTGAAGTTCTTCCTGGAAAACTAAGTCGACCTGTCATTTACATGGTATCATCCCCCATGAAAAGTCTGTAGAGTTTGTAGACGGTGTTTTTATCATGGCAGTATATGCTAATACACGCTATACTTCCATGCAGCAATACGGTCGTACGGATGGCTTAATGTTAAAAATAATTTTATTGTTTATTCTGTATACTCGAGAGTCGGATATCGGTTATTTTGGTACTATCAGCCCGAGAGCCCGCGAATAAAGCACACTGACATACAACATAATTACTAAAAATACTACATATGATATATAAAATACTACAGAGAAAACAAATGCTAAGATGTTCTCCGTTTGATCGGAATTTATCAACAAACCATCTGGAAGAGGTAAGAAATTTGACACAGAATTTGCATACAGAATGTTTATAATTGTTGACATCGTGAACAATTATTGAACAATTATGTTATAATCTGCGAATCAAGTATTAATATTTTGTAAGCTAGTACCTACCGTTTGCTAGTTAATAAGAGCTCGGAAAAACTGTGGATGTGTCCACTGTACATGTATTTGTTTGGGGGAAGGCAGCGGCCTGCAGCACAGATAGGCAATAATAAGACATTATTTTATAATAATATGGTTGTATATGTTTTTTATATTATACAAATACAGACATATTATTATAAAATAAAGACAAATAAACGTAATTTAAAATCTGATGTTGCCAGCCACATTACTTCATCATAATATGTATAAAATTAATAGTAAATGAGATTCTGGTTGATCGAGATCGGTCGTATCTCCATTAAAATAAAACTAGTTAGCCAGGATATCACAGATATTTTAATACAATAAAAAGTGGTCGGATTCCCTATTTTTGTTTTGTTTTAGCAATCGCTCATGTTTCGTGACCTACTGGGCACTTCTTCAAGCGATGTAGGAAATGAGATATAAATTACACTATTGACAATAAAATCAAACTAAAAAAACTCAATTGTAAAAACTTACATTTAGTCAGGCGCGGCGCGTGGAGAATATCAAACAACATACAAAGGTCAAGGATAATTTTACTATAGACAGTAGGTATTGTCGAAACATCAGCGTTTAAAACTACCGACTGAGATTAGAATGAAACTGTTTGTCAGATCTTGGCTAAATAAGATGGATACACGACCGATCTCAATCAAATACATTTGCTCATGCAACTAAACTATTAATTTTACCAAAAAATGTAGACATAAATTTCACAAAATTTCATCTACTTTAATTTATTATTTAATTATTTGGACGAAATTACAGAAATGGCAGCTCATTTGCAAAATCTTCGAAAAATTCTTAGAGGAAACATCCAATTCCTTTGGACCCTTTTGAACCTTAAGCTTCTTAGCTCTAAGTTTGGTCATAAAACCGAAATCGTCCCCACAAAAATCGGGTACACACACACACACAGAAATGCTTTGCCCATAGTTTTAGAAAGAAAGTTTAGGGAAAGCTTGAATCCTATATTAGATAATGCCAAGGAGAATATAAAAGGGTACTTTTGTTTGTGAGTGACACAGCCCTTTGTATGTTAAAATCGGGTAAATTTTTATCAGAAATATATACAAGTATGTTGCAACTTGTATATCGCATGCTTTGAATTTGAGTTTCTGAGAGACAAAGAATGCCGTCATAGTTTTGGCGAGTTCTAGATTAATGATTAACAAAAGTAGAGTTCTTTTGAAATCAATTGATAACCAAGAAACTCTCTGCAAGTGTATGTTTTGCATGTTTTGTTATTCAATTGATGGAACGTTTTTACTTTTTCAAATCATTACTTTTTTATAATTTATAGCACTCACAATAAATAATAACAGTATAAAAGTGTAATCCAGCAACAGGTACCAAACCATTTTAAGGGGTGGTCGAAACAGGTACAAACAGAACTCTGATACAATAGAAAATCCGCTTGCTACCCGTTGACACGTTCGTTGGGCATGATTTCCTGTTAATTCGACCCTTAATGTTACTTAAATTCAAATAATATTCATATTCGTGTTTATCATAATTCTTATTTATTATCTATTACCAGATGTGCCGTATTCTATTTGCTACCAAATTAATATTATTAGCTAATAGAAAATCACAAACCTATGCACACTTAATCCTGCCAATGATTCATTACTGCCCACAATATTATTTAGCAACACTAAATCCACAATAAAATATCATATATCCATAAAATGGTCAATACACATCACATTACACAGCAATAACCAAACACCACGCGGTGCGTAAGTAGCTGAACAACTGATGTTGACAGTTTCTATCCAATGCCCCCGAAGACATCAGATTTTTCCCGAGTATAGCCGAACGCGCCCCACTTCTTTATTTTAGGGTGCAACCGTCAGTTAGTTAGAGTACCACAACAGATTTTCAAACATATTTATTTAAAGAAATTAATATATAATCAATAAAATATTGTATAAAATAACAAAAATATTTACCCCAAATTATTAAATGAACTACAGTAAAGAACAATAGTATAAAAAATCATTTTTGTACAATCAACCATCTATATAATATATTATTACAAAACCTAACAAACTACATTACATCTTAAACAATATTTATTGTCATCAATACGAAACTAACGTCGTGGTAATATTTGCGCGACCAAAACGGTTCTAATATAAAAACTCTGTAAACATTTTGATTTAACTAAGGCACTTTAGTGTTGCACAGAAAATAGGCAATCATTCCATTGCTCTTATAGTTGTAATATCGTTCATCAGTTCCAAATGATGCTTGCGAATGTGGACTCCCAAATTACCCTTCTGCTTAGCCTTGTAAGGGCAATGGGGACAGAAAAAACTCGGTTCCTTTCCGCCACATTCTAGCTGCTCATGTCTACGCATGGTCGACTTCCATCTGTAGCGTTTGCCGCAATGCCTACAAGCAAATTGCGAATCGCTACTGTAGCCCGGTTTCGACATGTGGTCACGTATCATTTTCTGAAAGGAGATATCCTTCCTGGAGTTATTTTGGGAATCGCTCAGTAAGGACCGTAACGTTGCCATCGTATCTGGACACATTTCTTGCTCCAAATATTCTGGAAATAAATAATGCGAAATGAAGCAAACGAAAAAAAAAAGAAAATAAATAAAAAATAATGTTGATGTTAATTTGTTTGTGGTGTGAGTATGTACAAATGAAAAGTGTGGTTATGTTCACCGAAACCCGTTTGGAGTTTAAGTCAAAATATAGAATATATAGAAACAGCAAATAAAATTAAAAATATAACAAATGAGAAGCATTGTATAGATCTACAATTACAGGATATAATCATAAATAATAGTTTCCCCAAGCTCTTTCTAAAGTTGTGCCAAAGTTATTACACCCTGCATATATACAAATGTCCCGACTGTAGGGATAAAAAAAAAACGCGTTATTCATATTCGTTATTCATGGTTTGTTCATAATAAAGAAATCAAACATATTAACCTTTATAAAATATATTATATTATATATAAATATATTATATAATAATTTGATAATAATACACGAATATTGCATAGAAATCCTTTTCTAGTTCTTGATTTTAACTATTTTGATTTGATAATTTATTCCCATCGCAAATGTTGCGAATAAATTCCGGGTCATGATTCAGTTTATCCCAGTGTTTTATTTTATAATGGTCTTTCATCTTGTCCTTCCGGTGAAATTTCGCTGGACAGTGCATGCAACTGAAAGCTGGTTCTTTTCCGCATTCGTGAAGTACGTGCCTTCTGAAACTATTCTTATGTTTGAATATTTTGGAACATCGACATTGCATAGTCTGCGGATAACCTAAAAATTGTAAAACGTAAGCTAACGAACGGGGTACGTATAAAATTTATTTTTTGGAAGTGATTAGAAACATAGAAACACTTGTTAGTTATAAAAGTACAAATATCAGAATAGCTACGACACAATAATAGTAAGGTAAAAAGAACATCAAATGACATTACAGTCATAAAATAACATTATTATTTATACCTTAGCAACATAACGTTTGTTTATTTCGTTCCGGTAGCAACAGCATTTACGCTCCCTATTCTATTTCGGGCAAAGCAAACAATACTTATTACGGAAAATACGTTTATTACATATATTTTAAATGGTTACATTCATGGTAAATGACTAGACTGTGTGAGATCTAAAAGGTACGTGAGAAGCCAGATCTGAATAATTAATGCACGTATTAACATATTAAAAGTCCTTAAATTATTACACAATTTGATTAAATAAATAATGCTGATGAATAACAAAAAAAATGACTACCCAATGAAACGATCTAGAGATTAAATATAAATTTAAATCTGATGGAATAAAATTGCTAACTTTGCCAAACAATATTTTGTTCTTTGGTTGATATCATGGTAAAGCGAAAGTATCAATATAAAATACACCCTGTATAGTAACCACTGGTTAGCCGACACAGTGAACATGTTGGTAAACTAAACCGGTGACTCTTTTAGGTGGCGCTCGTATAATAATGAGTAATTTAGACGATGCGAGCTACTGACCAGACAGCTACTACACGGCAGCTACTGTCACTGTCTAAAAATATGTTCGAGTTACTGCCTAGGCTTCCCCGCAGATTAGAATGCAATAGGTCAGCTACTGCCAATGTCTGATTAGCAGCTGGCACCGTGTAAATCAGGCTTAACTAACAATTACAACTTTGGTAAATCGCATTACAACTATGGAAAGAGATGTTTCTATAATATAAAAAAACTAGTGGCATTCTTTGGCATATTTTTTGCCGTCGTTATATTGATGTTGTGTCACCATATGATTTGACAGCACATAGGCCCTCCTAGCTTTATAAGGGCAAAAGTGGCATGCCAAATCCGGGGCTCTATTACACTCTTGACGAAGGTGACGGTTCAGCGTTTTCTTGTGATGGTAACTCTTGTTGCAGTTTTTGCATATGTGCAACCCGTTTCCGTTCTTAATATCGTCTCTCATCCAAGGCGACATTACCCCTAAACCTAAAAAATATTACGTGGTTACTAAACTAAGAAATTGCAAAATGATTGAAAACTGCTAAATACGGCAACAACTACCTTCTTCAACGAGTAAGCGCGTACTATATTTTTAAAAATTGTGGTTTTAATTAAGCTTTTTACATCACCAACGGTTGTGAATATAAAATGGACTGAACAGGCCATGATGTTGTTAATCATAATTTCTTTTTTCGATTAACCATTTTTTGACCAAAATTACCACACTATAAAATAAGTTACCTTTATTACTTTTTGGTTCACAGTAATCGCAAGATAAACAGCAATGTTATCGTTGGTTCGTTTTAGTTTTCTATACAGCCTGTAGAATCTATGAAATGAAGGACACAACTAATGTTCTTCTTCCAATATTTATTAGTAGAGATTGTAATACAAAAATACATAATATAAATTCTTACATCGCGATAAAAGCATTCTTACATCATTAAGACTAAATAAATTAACAAATATAACGAAAATTCAAAAATTTTCGAATATTGTAAAATTGTCCGGAGATACGTGCAAAATTCTAATAATTAAAACGGAAAATTGCCTTATTTGATTCGAAACTACAAAGGAAGACGCAATACTAATATGGGTATGATTTATAGTATTAGTGATCTTAGTGATACTGACGTTTTTAAATACTATATTAAATATTATACTCGTGTTCATGGGAATGAAAACAATTGTCATACCTTATGACAGATAATAGTATAATTATCGTATTTAAAAAAATATTTTTATGTGTGTAATACTTTCCCATGGTGTGATGTCTTTTAGCATGAACAGAACATCATTTTGAATTTTATGATTAATCCCATAAAGTTAAAAATGGGGGAATTTATATATAAGCATATGAATATCGGATCTTTTTCCTGGATTGTACCAATCAACTTATTGAAAACAACAAATTAACAATAAAAATACTATCTACATAAATATCAAACGTCCTAGAATTCTTCAGTCTTCAATATTGCTCTGTGGGGATGACATTACGCATATTGGGTGCCATGGGTAACCTTTGCATGTCGTAATAACTCAAAGTGGTACTTAAAGCGTGCATTACAAATGTTACATCGAAATTTTGGTATTTTGCCGCCACAATCGTACATTTGATGACGGTTTAATGTGTACCGTTTTCCATAGCTTTTCCCACACGGACACAGATAGCGTCCTGAAATATGATAAAAATATGTAGTATAAGTAAAAACTCAAATGGTCGTGATATAGATTTTCGCTTTTATATACATTTGTTAGTTTGCGGAGAGCATGCGAGTCGTTAGTGACTTAAGAATGAGCGCTTTAGGACACATACTTGGTTCCTGCGGGAATAATTTGCACTGGAAAGTAGATAACTAGCGAAAACCATGGATACAACGCTCCAATCTGTTTGAACAACCGTGGTTCTGGATACTTGCTATAAGGTTAGAAATGCTCACTGAAATACAAACGAGAAAGGAATTAGAATGGGTATTAGAGATAATACATAGACCCATAACCGATGCATACATAATAGCAACAAGCATGGTACGAATAACAGATAAAGTAGGACTCAGAGTAAATATTCTAATAATAACACAACAATATTTAATCAAAATAAAATCGTTAAGGAAAAAGCGTACATTAAATTTTATAAATGTGCTCTCATGACACATTAAATACTGTGGCCTTGTGGAAATCAAACAAAAACAAATAATGCAATAATTCAGCCGTCAAAACAATGTCTTTACATGAAAATAAAAGGTTTGTTTTAAAGGGTAGCATTATATAGTAATTTTACAGAAAGATTAATATTATTATTTATAAATATTATTATTTGAATTTCCTACTTTACTATGACATCATGTGTTGTAGAGGGAATTACACTGCGCCCAACATTTAAGGGGTCAAGTTTTGTTTGGCATATCTTTTCATATATAAATATTTCGATATTGTTTGGAACCTTGTATGTAATTCATGAAGGGCATCATATCTTTTTAATTGACCACATTATCTGGGATTTTATAGACGACACACGTACGCCATTTTAACACGTCAAACAAATAAGTAAGGGATAAAGTTTGCTGGTTTAAATAACATTCGGCAAATCAGGTTGACTGGGGCTTTGTCAACAATTATCTACGTTTTGCGTTCTTGCAGTGGTTTCCAGTTCGAATGAATCATATTTAATTGGTTTCAAATGTATACGAATACATTGACATTATTAAGGTAATTAAACGCTTATCGCATTCGTTTGGAAAAAAAGCAAGATTGTAAGCATTTTTTAGCCGTGAGGGTTAAAAATGCCCTCATTAAAAGCCGCCCCCCCCTAAAAAGCCCAGGTAATTAATCAAAAAACATCATCCAGTTAATGGGGCTGTGAGTCTTCCAATTAGATTTTCATTTGCGAAGTTAGTTCTGGGGTTTTCTCTCCTAAGGTTTGTTTCCCTCCAGGAGGTCAATGCAATTCGAATAAGATATGAGAGGAGTATTTCTCCTCTTCGTAGCAAAGCTTGCAGAGAGGTTCTTCAAAGTAAGCATACTGTCACATAGGGTCATCCAGAGCATTGAACATTATCAATCGCGAAGTTAGTTTGTGTTGTGGGAACCTTGTTCTAGGAGTGTGCAACGCTAAAACAACAAACATAAGTCGACACCAGGAAGGTCGGCTACAACCCAATACCTTGGAGAACCACTATAAAATATTAAACTATTTTGTATACCAGTTAGTTATTATTAGTAAGTTATCATCCAGTTATTAAGAACCATACCATTGTAAGGTACATCAAATAAATCAACTGTAAGACCGCTTTGAAGAGTCTTTACCCCTTCGGGGAAAGTAAGGGTGGTTACCCACCTAAGGGGTAGCCACATCTTGTAAATGTCACAATACTGCATGTAACGTTTTCACATTTAAAAAGTAACTTCTGATTAAAAAATTGCATATGGAATAATTTATTTTGTTTAGTACATCAAAAACGCAACATAGGAATGAAAACAATACAACACATTACAATAATAAATAGTAAGGGTCCCTATAGAGGCACGAAAGATGATAATTGTACGCGTGTACGTTTCCGCCCTGTCACGAAAGCAAATTACATAATATAACCAACAGGCGGCGGCCAAACCCACAGCCCAATAAAATCAAAACTTTCGCACTGGTTTACTTTATGTACGGCAAAAACCAGTGTGTACCAATTTTTCTTTACAAACGGGTAAATTTATTTCATTTTCTCGGCTTAGTACACAACTACACTTTTGCACTTTATAAGTTTATGTATTTCAGCACAATATTCATTGAACTGAACATTATTGCAAAATCAGTATCCAAATTCTATACCAATCCAGCATTACAACATCCAACACCATATTTAGACAGTAAGAACATTATAGTTTGTTATAATATATTTTGTTATTTATTATAATAACAGTATGTCTTCAGGTTTCTGTCAAATATAGGTATTTACACGTTAATCTATTGTAATATTTCTTCATCATTAGGTATACAAAATTTGCAGTTTTGTAGGAGGGTAAATTAAACTAGACAGTTGGCGCACCATAATACTTATCCCAATTCCCACCGTTTATTTTTTTAAATTAATAATGCTGGAAGGTAGTAGATAAGATGTAATCCCATTGCGTTACTCCTTGTTTATTTGTTGGAACATAATTTGCAATTTAACACAAAACAATAACTATGAGGTGTTTAAAAAAGGCTGTTTATCTTCTTGGGAATTTTGTAAAATTCGAATCTTGTTGGAGAGAGTTCATTTTTATCCATTATCTACAAAGTTCCATTCACCTTACGCGATTTTTTCTTTTTTGAGGCCGATATGAAATGATGTGAGAATAAGTAAACTTCCCACGAATTATCATAAAATCCTGAAACTGTCATTATACCTTTATAATAGCTGCATTGATATGTACCTACTTAATGAATGTATTATTTGTTTATCGTAGGTAACATATCCAAATTCAGGGGAATATTTTTTAAGAACAAATATTCATACTTTTAATTTTGTTCACGGGTAGCTAAAGGTACCTATTATTACAAAATCGATTTTGAAATTATAAAAGATTTCTACAAAAATGATGGGACAAACAGGTTGACTATACAAACTGTACAAAAAGTACGTACCGTGTCACCATGTCGTCTAAAAACATGACTTCCTAGTAATGCTTATCATGTCTATTGTGTATAATATATACCACCCAGTGGAAAGCATTTGCAGTTTGTAGGTGACATGTTACGCTAGTCTCTGTACACATTGGAAAATGAATTACTTATAATTATAATTTATTAAGTATTTATTACGTATCTGTCAAAACCGACGGAGCGAATAAATATCTAACAATGTTAATACTAGTTTATACATTATTTGCCGCTTATTTATAAACAAACAAAAATTAATAAATAATGAGATCGTGTCATACAAATATAATAATCATAATAATAGTCAATCTATTGTTGAATGAACGTCAAACCTTTGCAAGAAAATAATTCCATAGGAGTTTATGATCTGCAACATTTAGATTAAGACCGTGTAATGATTCACATAAATATGTTGTGATCAAGTCAAAGATTAAAGCTAAAATTGGATAAATGTTTATTAAATTGTCCTCCAGTTATAACGTGTCATTTCAATTATGTACATAAGCTAGAAACTGGTTACTGGTAATAAAAAACAAAAAAATATCGTTAGTCAATCCATATAAACTCCTATCGAACCATGCATCTGCTTGTAATGATTTTCAAGAAGTTAATAGCAGTCTAATCGTGGCAACACTTAATGTGATATTAGTGGTTTATTCATTCCGGATAGCAAAATAGTACAAGTAGTTCAAAACGCAAAACAATCCTTTTCGGAAGTCGAAATATACCATTCAACTCTGAATCACTAAAACCTCTCAATTGTTAAAAGGAAAATAGTCTCTTTAAAACAGAACACCTGAATTTCTTTTGCTTCGTAAACTCTCAATAATCATATGGTGCTGTTTACGCATATGCGACAACACCAGATAGCCATGTTTGAAACTATGTCCGCAAACTTTGCACTCAAACGTGGGAATCTGGCCGCAGTCGAACCTCAGATGTCTGCCCAACGTTTTCTTCAAGCCGTAAGTCTTCGAACACTTGCCGCAGCCGTACCTCACATTCCTTCCGGTGTCTTTCAACATCATATACTCATCCAGAGACGATGCAAACACCGTCATTGCTACAATACGAAAGGGTATATTATTATCGTTCGGCAACATTAAACACACGCTACAGATTTGATTGACTTTTTGTTTAATTTCCAACGATATACAAATATCATGCGAGACATATTAAGTAATAACAATCAATTTTTATTACTGGAATATATAGATACAGATAGGTTCTCCTAATAAGCCCTATGATTAAAATACTAATAGTAGCAAGCAAGGTTAGTTTAAAGTCATTTAATATTTTTATATAAATACTACTTGTAATTACAATGGGCTTTACACACCCAGGCTTTGTATAAAAGTTGTTGGGTAGTTGGATACCTACTATACTACAGGTTTTTAAAGATATTCGTATCAAGGAGATAAAACATTTTGAACCCATTTAAACCATTCAATATAGTTCGTCCAGGGCAAATGTGGTAACAATTTAGTATTGTGTTTAACCCTTTCATTGACGTTAAATAAAAGAAAGTAAGATATGAATAAGTACATTGGCTTTCACGGCCAGAATCATTTAGAAAATAAATTGCTTCCGGGTTATGCCGTGTATCTAAATTCGTAAATGCTGACGTTTCGCTACCATGTTACGCGCTTCTTCAGAGCTAACTTAATACCGTAGTACCTAATCAGTATTGCAATACTAAAAATTTAGCCTCCAAGCAATTTATATTCTCTATCATATGATAGTTCACGTGACCCACTTTCCCTGTGTTGTTTTAAGTTGGTACCAATGTCACCATGCTGACAAGACTTAAGGTAAATACCAAAAATGTTTGAGAAAAAGAAATGTTGTTTGGTGTCTGAAGTATTAAAAAATACCGTTTAATAGTACTTTCAAGTTTTTAGCCTAACACCTACTTTACTACTCCGCGATCAGCTGAGCCGTGTGATGTGCAGTGCGTTCCTGGTTGATCGGTATCGTGTCGGGTTTTTCGTTATTTTGTGATTCTGTGATAAAAATTTCCAGATATGATGCTCATTTACGGAGAAACTGTGCAGAATGCTGCGGTCTATCAAGGCCCTTATGATGACACTAGGAGCCGCGCTTAAAAATACAGATTGCATGCGCCGTACAGAAGCTTGTTTGAAGGCCAATGGTGCTCACATTGACCTATTTGATGAAGTTTTTTTTACAGTTAAATAACTAAATGTATAGTTATTTAAACTTTTGTAAAATGACGTATATCACGGTACTAGATATATGTGCGGGCCTCGTTTTCTTGTGCCTCCTATTGAGTTACACATTTGGCTTCCATGTATAACACTAATTCGTTTTTGTCACCGCCAATCTTTCATAAAAAAATCAAACCTTAAGCTTGGAATTTTTACATGAAATCGGAATTCAATTTGTTCACAAGAGTTTTGTTGAAGCATAGGCAGCAGTTCTTTTTAGTGATGTTAAGGGGGGAGCCTCGTATAGATGGAAAAAAATTAAGAAAACTTTGGGATTTTTTGCTAAAAAAATATGCAATGTTTTTGTTTCAAAATTTGGCTGTTCATTCTTGAGTATTTTAAGAGTACCATTAAATTTTTTTTATTGCAAAATTCTACTTAAGGGCGTCGTAAAAAACAATAATAACGTTGATGACTTTTTTTCTTCTCAATCAGCGCGCGATTTTCTGTGTGCTGTATTATTCTGAAACATACCAACGTGATATTTTGGCTTTATCATACCAATATCTCGTCCACTTACCTAATTTTAAAGTATAAAAAAATGTGTAACAAAATGGCAAAAAGTGGTTAAATAATTTTTTGCTGCTGAATCCAATAGGTATGTCGACTACCTGATTAAATTATCTTTCAAACTGTATTTTTTTATTCGTATACGTTGAAAACTCGCTGAATAATTTCACGCGCCAACTCGGAAATGTAAAAAACTATTTCCGAGAAAAATGCGATTGATGTTAGCGGTATACGAAAACGTATCTTTACTTTACTTTGCTTTTTCGATGTTTTTGCTATTCAGCCATGCCTGGGCCATAAAAGAGGTCACTGCGGGCTCAAATCCCCCCTCAGCAGGGTTCCTTTGTATTCGAGCACGTTCCGAGCGGCCATCTGCCCGCACTGTTACCTACTCAGCGCGCCGAAGGACCTTAGCGAAAGTACCTATATCTAAGCAACCGCTTGGAATTTCGCTTTCAAATCTCAAAACAGCAGATTCTTAAAATGATTTCGATTTTTCTACCCATCTATACGAGGCTCCCCTCTTAAATACTAAACACACATGTACTTTTGATACCGAAATCGTATTAAAAAAGACACATACTTTAAATAGAGAGAAATCTAGTTTGATAGGTTGTAAATGGTGTATTCCTTCAAAAACGATTTGTACGAACTAACAATTATTTTACTCTGTAAGGGAGATTTACAAATTATGTTCATAAAAGAATCCCGAACATGTTTTAATCCAGTTTTTCTTTACATACGGTCCTTGAGCAGAAAGACTTTTAGAACAAAATTTACCTCGCTTAATTTAGATTACTGGAATATACATCCATCATTACTACGTTTCTACGATTATCTTAACTTCACTTGTTTGTTTGTTACGTTCAAATCTTGTAATCGATATTTTATATACAAAGTCCAATCGAGTTGAAATTTAGCTTGTGAACAGATTTTCGGTGACCAAATGCAAATGCAATAACAAAATTTAAAAAAAAATAGATTTATAAATATACCTAAAATAATAAAAATGTGAAAAATTTCTGCAAAATTTAATAAATATTAATAAAAACTATACAAATTGACAAATTTTAAAAATTGTGTAAATTATATGAAAATGTTTGGAAAATTTTAGTAATTAGTTGAAATATTTAAAAAGAAATGATTCCTTAGTGCAAATGAGTTATAATAAACAGTGTTCTTAAACAGTTTATTTTGTTTGTATGCGACATTAAACACTAAGTGTCCAACAAAATGGACTTGCCCATGGATGGAGTCAACATTTCATTCGTCGTCTTACATCTCGGTCCAAATCTAGTTGCCCTAAAAGTCACTTTTGGTTTCCAAATATATCAAAGGTAAATTTATGTTAAACTTTACCAATAAAAAATGTAAGTATAGAAACACAACATTGTTTCAGTACGGATCTCCGAGAATATACTTCTTCAAACAGATAATTTCTTCTAAAAAATCCTTAAAATCTACATCAATTTAATAAAATTATATATTTTTCTAATTAAAAAATAAAAGGAATACAGAGTGTTATTGATAAAGTATTGCTTTGGCGACGTGATACTTTTGGAAACAGTCACCCCGGCACAGTCCTGGAAATCCTATGCAACCGGAGCAATAATACGACGACTCTTTCCTTATGCCTAAGGACCAACAAATTCTACAACGTTTCCTTGGTATCCTGCCGAACTTGTTCATCTCAAACTTAATAAGAGCATGGTCAAAAGTTTGAATGCCGCTGGGTCCAAAATCTGGAAGTAAGCCAATGCGTGAATGATCCGTCTTCGATATGATTAGATATGCACCGATACCAATTTTGTGTTAGTTAAGGCCCCAATTTTAAGCTTGCCGAATTTGAAATTTGGACATACCTGTGACGATTCCAGTGGGCATCGAGATATTAGTTTCCATGACTTGGCATAATGCTAATCATATAGCTATTGCTGATGGCGTGGGGAAGAAAATATAGAGATATAATTAGTCTATTTTTAAACGATGAGGAGTAAATTTCAAAGGCAGGTTCACAATCGAGCATAATCACAAGAAAGAAAAATCTGTATCTGAACAACAACTGCATTTACTGTATTATTGTTAAATTATAAACAATTATTTTTTGCAATTAGACGGGATAAACGACAATCATCGTTTAATCAGCTTCTAGTTTTGTTTTTAAAGTCCATATGTTAAAATGCGAGAAGCGCATATAATTTCGATTATTCCACTATCATTTAAATTTCGTTTATTAAATTTAAAAATTAAAAATTAAAAAAAAAATTTAAATTAATTGAATAAAAATTAAATTTAATAAATTGAATAAATCAAGGGAAAAATAAATAAACATGCTAAACGACATTTTTGTTAATAAACAAATATGAAACAACGAAAATAAACTTCAATGCTAAAAACACAGATGCTTTTTGTTATTTTTATTTTTTATCTTGAAATTGTTTGAATTGCAACAAGTACTAATAGCACATTTATTTTTATTGTTTATACATATTATTTGCTTGCAGAAAACATTTTGGATTTATTAAAGATAGGTATCTTTAAAAAAATCGGCACTGTACGCATCGAGACTCTGACCTAACTCTTAGTAGCTCTTACTAGTATTATTTTATGAAGAATATATTTTGAAATAAGAGTTTGGCCAGCTATGATTAAAACAAAACGTAGTGTTCTAAATAAAGTCATACCACGGAGTTACCCAAATTTACCAAAGTTTTGCTAGAATATTTCACTTTTTAACATTTTAGCTAAATTAATTAATAATTTAATAAAATACGTTACTAATACGTTATATGTAATAAAATATGGTACAAAATTGTTTTTATAAAAATTGTGCAATTTATTTAGTTTCATTTTCAATTATATTGTTCTTGCATCGTGTTCTAATAACAACTCAATAGAATAACATTTTTTAATCTTGGAATCTATAAAAAAACAACATAAATGTTTAGACCTAATATTTCACTGACAAGCGTCTTTTATTACACTATCGAAATTTATAATAAACTAAAGTGAAATACATGGATACATACCTGAAATCTTAAAAACTTATTAGTAAAACTTATAAATATAATATGAATCTAATTTAATCTAATTATCACTTGGATCATTATAAAATAATTTTTTCAATTTAACATAGGTCCGCAAACTCCTTTTTATATAGAAGGGACTAAAATTATCAAAAAACTACAGCTCTTTCTTAATATCTTTGAGGTTAACTTAGATTTTTTAAATTTCATTAGGTAATACTAGGCATAAAAACCCATTTTTTCAGAAAAATAATAGTTTTTACGATTAAAACAATACTTAATTATCAAGCCACATAGTAGCAGGCAAATAAGGCCTTTTTATTTTTGTAATCGAAAACAGTTTTCTGAGTAAAAAAAGTCAAAAGGTCATTTTTTTCTGAGAGATGGAGCTTAATTATGGAAATACCATTTAAACAAAAAGTAGTGGCGTATCAGTTTGTTTTCGTTACAACTGTAATAACTGTAATAAAACATGTTGTTTTTTTGAAAAACAAACGGGTTTTATGCCTAGTTATTACCTACTAAAATTAAAAAAAAAATCTGATGTTATATCAATGATTTAATAAGAATTGTTGTTTTTTTTGAGTTTTCAGCCCCCTGTATATATGTTTAGTCACATAGTTAATGATGTAGTAAAGGTATTGACACTCATGCTTGGTGGAAGGGGAACCATACATTTTGAAACAATTGCAATTTTAGGCCATATTTCAAGGTTTTGGGATAAATGATAAATAAACGATAAATGTTGAACTTCTTTGGGTGTATTGGGTATTGGAAAAAAAGAACTGTAAGTATTGAATCGGTTTCGTACAATGTAAGATGCGTCGTCATCGGCAACTTTTATATTTTGTAGTTTTACAACTAATCCCTGTGTAGTAAGACAATAACAATTTGCCTCGGAATTTCAGAAGATAGACAACTGAAAAACCTTACTGAAAAGCTTTTTGTATTCCTTACAATTGCTTACAAACTTCGGTAGTGGTACAGAAAAATGTTGATGATGGTATTCAGGTGGATCTTGAAAAGTAGTAGGTATCATGGTTTTCATAATGTGTTATCTTAACTTCTCTTAGACGTCTTTGGATTTGTTGCAATGGATTATTGGGGGATTGAACTGAGAATTTCAAGTGTCCGAGAACATTTTCAAAAGGGACAGTGGAAACATTATTGTGTACATTGTATACCAAATATTCATTACCATAGATTTGCACGCTGTGATTTACAAATAAATTCAATAACTCCAGTGTCAACGTTATTCCTAAATGTTTGGTTTTTCGTTTTGAGAGAAGTATCATAACCGAACAATTAAACAACATAAAATGCTCATATATGGCCAAATCAACTTCACCATGCAGTACAATCGGTCCAGTGTAGAGTAAAAATAACCGGAACTCAGTGGCTCTCCAGTCTGTTAGATATTTCAAACCACTGCCTTTTCTATTAAATTCGACCGGAATAAATTTAGATAGACAAACAATTTTACCGGATATAGATAAAAGCAGACTTTTTTGACTTGGCTTGGCCGCATTTTCAGAAGTTTCTTCATCACTCCCATGCAGACTGAATGCATATATGATATATGATATGAATGCATATGGCGAAGATAGAAATCATATCATGGGTAGAACTAATAAAGGCGATTCTCCTTGATGGTGTTCTTTGTCACTTTGAGTACGAAATGATCTATCATCTCTTTTTGGAGCAGACGAACTCCGAAAAATGATACGTCCATTATCTTCGCCGTAATCTTCGCATCTATCACTAGCGCCATAACCTGAATGTAGCTTGACACACCTTAGATAGTATAATTCCTTTAAACAATCTTCCAAATACTCAGTCAATGGTTCAGGTTTGTCCTCTCCTAAGAAAGAACCATCTACAAAGGGCACACACTGAACATTTTTCATTAGAGCTAAAATGGGCCAAAGTTTAAGTTTGTGACCATTATAAAAAAATCGACATTAACTTGAGTTTTAAACCATGAGTTAGCCGAAAATGGCTATATCCACCGTTTAACAAATGTTTTATTATTGTCTGCCTTGTTGTTGCCCGATCTGTAAACTCTTTTCGCAAATTTTTTGGGGATAACAGTTAAATCATTAGAGGGCAAGTGTTTAGGGTTTAATTCATTCTCAGGGCCATTACTATTTTCATCTAAGCTCATTACACTTTCACAAAAAGGTAGGGTGTCGTTACCATTATTTTCATCAAAATTTGAATGAACAGCAATAGCATTTGTAATATTATTGATGAATAGTGATCTTCATATGACAAAACATTACAACATAAATTAACTTTTAGACAGATATTGTGGACAAGTAATATAGAATAAAGGGCATGGAGTTGAATGTAAATTTGATGCTTTTCCTACGAGTTATCATTTCGCTCCCTCTTCAGTTTCTCAGGCGCATGTTTTAACCAAACTTTTATTTTATCCTCTATCTCTCTCTCAGTGATATGGGGTGAGGCTTTTCTAACAGCGCCTAAGAAATACAATGAAAACATTACACTGAATACCAATAGAATTAAAAACCTTACACACGATGACATCTAGCTCCTTAAAAGCCTTTTTTTGCCCTCGTTTTCCATAAAAATTTAAGGTGGCAGCAATGGACAGTGATAGGAGATATTTCAAAATAGAGTTGGTATGGGCTGCAAAGTCCCTGCCTCCCAATGTTGAGAAATATGATGACTGTAATCAGACCAATTAGTATTAACTGTTCAATAGGACCGCATCAAAATACATACCAAGACGTGGAAATCTCTTTTTTTAGCAATATATGCTTCTACATGATGTAAATCTTCTTCTGATTTCAACGGGAGATCCACTCCTATATCTGGTAATGTAATAGAGGT
The DNA here is from genome assembly GCA_964023965.1 of Melinopterus prodromus. Classification (NCBI taxonomy): domain Eukaryota; kingdom Metazoa; phylum Arthropoda; class Insecta; order Coleoptera; family Scarabaeidae; genus Melinopterus; species Melinopterus prodromus. Next base: position 88,106,387 of record OZ030390.1, read on the forward strand.
GTTATTGGTAATATCAACACGATCTTGATTACTAGTCCAACTCAATATTTGGTTGTTTTGTTCAATCACGGTTTTTAATAATTCAACAATCGACTTTTCCCTTAAACCTAAAAAGTTGTGAAAATTTTAAAGTTATTATTTAATAATAATTGTAACTACCGACCCGACCCCCAGTGACTATTAGAACTAAAATACAATCAACAATTTAATTTGAATTATAATAAGTTGCTTTTATTTACTAATATCCAATTTTTTAGATTGTAGAGTTCCGCGGTATGAGTCAATGATATATTGATTTCCGGGTGGAAACCGCGTTGAGGACTTTGAAGCAGTCGATGTTTCGCGCTCTGTTGCAAGAGGCATCTTCAGGACTAAGTTATCAAACAAGGCGCTAAGAAGATCTTCTTCTCGATTGCTTCAAAGTCCTCAACGCGGTTTCCACCCGGAAATCAATATATCATCCAACTTTTTATTTTGGAATGGATATACAGTGTGTTTCACTTTACATGAGAACACCTAAATAACTATTTTATTACGACCTTTTTTATTTCAATACATAGTACGCTACATATAATCAATTTTGACTATTTCTACAAAAGATGCACCTTAATAGTTTTTACACAAATTTGTATCGCCAATCGACAAATCAAATATTGTTTCGTTATCTTGTTTTATAAGTATTTAATTTGGCGAGAAGTTGCCCAACCTGGCAACCGTGGTTAACGCATGTAAGATAGAACGCAGGTAGACACACTGCATCAACGCAGCCCGCTCGGTGACGGAGGCCCACAAAATTTACATTTGTGTATATTGAGATATTATCTTGTATGCGCGATGCATTCAACTTAAATAATTTAATTCAGGCGAGATAATATAAAAATGCATATTATTGTTGTTTTATAATTTTTGTTATTGAGGAATAACATTATAAGTGAACCCATAGAATGTTGATGCCTGCCCGAATGGGCTAAAATGCGGGTGGCTCAAATTCCCAAGTTACTATAGAGACATTCAACAGTCATTCTTGTTTTATCTTTCTCAACAATCGCAAATTACGACTGCGATCTTTTGTTAGCTATCGTCTAAATATATTTTTAATATACAGAGTGCTTATTTTATTATGGAAACTGACAACCTTTCCTTTTTCTAATAGATCAAATATTTTTACATTGTTTAATTCTAAGATTAATTCCAAGAATTTTTTGTAGAAATAATTTTTTATATAATGCCTCATTTTTTAGTTATAGGCAATTAATCAAAGATTGGCAAGAAATAACTCCATATTCATCATTGGAATCACAATTGTTTGAAAGAAAAAGGAAATTCTTCTTCAGGAATGATGAAGTTTATTAAAAAGATATATCACAATACCGGTTTCGGGTCACCCCGTCGTCAGTTGCAAACTACAACAAATAATAGAACAAACAAACTGGTGGCACTACATAACTTGTTTAACAATATAGGCAACTTGAAATTCACAATCGAGAAGGAAATTAACAACAAGCTTAACTTTTTAGACTTAACACTACATAAAGAAAATAAAAGATTAAATTTTGACATATATCGCAAGCCCACTGCCACAGACGTTATCATACCAAAATCTAGCTACACATCTCAAACATATAAAGATGCTTCTTTCCGTTTTTTATTTAATAGAGCACTGAGTATACCACTAAATGAATCCAATTTTCATGCGGAAAGACACACCATCATTCACATTGGTGTGGATAATGGCTATACTTTATTAGACCTGCAGAATATTTACAATAAAATTCATATATCAAACATTAACAGAATGATTTATCCGAAATTCAAATCAAAAACCAGATACGTTGTCCTAAATTATGATAGAGCACAAAACTACCAACTTAAAAGGACTCTAGAAAAACACCATGTGACAATAGCGGTTAGAACAAGATCAAAAATAGGGACGTATCTGGTCAATCGTAAACAAAAACTGAAGACAACAGAGAGGAGCGGTGTTTACAAAATTAAATGTGGTGGTTGCGATAAAGTTTACGTTGGACAGTCGGGCAGAAATTTGGGTACACGATTTAAAGAACACATTAAAAATACAAATTCAGCATTAGGTCGTCATCTCTCAGACGCAAAACACACTACCACAGAAGAAAATCTATTTTTATTACACTCCGCGAAAAAATCACACAGATTAAATTTATTAGAAGAGATGGAAATACAAAAACACAAAATGAATGATCCACAAAATTTACTAAATGACATCACTGACATTAATACTAACAGAATGTTTTTAAGATTTTTAAAAGTACCGCCCGACATCCAACAACTCCCTTTCCCGCCATAATTCTATACCACACGTTCCAGTCTTCCATTGCCTATCAACAGACATAGTATCTAGTGAAAATGTATAATATAGCGCGCATGTATTTTTCAATTAATGACGGTATGTGAGTTCGGCCTTTTTAATGTGTAGTGTTGTAATTGTTTGTTCTATTATTTGTTGTAGTTTGCAACTGACGACGGGGTGACCCGAAACCGGTATTGTGATATATCTTTTTAATAAACTTCATCATTCCTGAAGAAGAATTTCCTTTTTCTTTCAAACAATTGAAATTAATCAAAGCTCATAAACTTTTACTTTACCTAAACGGATAAAAAATAACAGAAAATTGAATAGAATTAAATTAAATGTTTAAACAGCAAATTAAAATAAATGTGTATGTATGTGGGAAAACATTCAGTTTCAAAGTTCAGGAGCTTTAATTAATTGCTAATAGGTAACTAAAAATGATGGCTTTTATAAAATATGGCTCGTACAGTAAATTCGTAACAATATTCTTAGAATTAATTTTTTTTAAATATGCAGTATGTTCTATTTGAAAAAGGAAAAGTTTCAAAATTTAGATAGTTTGTTTAAAACAATTTTTTTTTATTTGTTTACGGTTGGACAATTATTTAGTTGTAATTTTGACTAACTCTGTAAGAATATGCACTATAATATTTGATTTATACCGCAATACATAATGCAGAATAATAAGATAATAGGTAGATATGCAAATATTTAATTTTTGTCTATGGAAAATCGTATTACTATGTCATGTATGAGTATATGGTATCTGATCAGAATAATAAATCAATAGCAATCAAAAAAAATTTTAAAATATTTAATTAAATTTTTATTAATATTATTCATTTAATTATTAATTAATAATAACCACAATTTCAATTAATGTATGCATACATACTAGACGGCTACTTCAGTGACGTCCATTGTCACTCACCCGCAGATGAACACTGAATGCACGAGCCGAACCCCGAGAATGTGGAAGGCCTTCTTTGACCGCTAGTCTCACCCAGCCTCGCCGAACGTTTCACCGATTTATACGAGCTGAGTGTGGAGCTACCATAGGACTAATCAATTAAACCCAAATTGATTATTTTACTGCAAATAGTGCAATTTTGTGTCCCAGTTCAGCATCCTCTTGCAGCCACTTTCCACTCACCCCATGGTTACGCTACAAGGGACAGATTCTAATAGTTCTAGCTAGCCTGATTCTAAATAACGCTACCGTTGCTAGGTCTTAGGTGCTTCGCACATGGTGAGTCTTTTTAGTTGTGTGGGAGACCGAAGTCCGAAGGGTCCGACACTGGACAACAACAAACAAAAATTGAACTAATCACACCTAATTCTGTCTGATTTTTCTTTTCTAAAGAAACTGAATGTGAGTTAGAAGTTGTCAAATATCTCTAGTTAGTTAGTTTTGAGAAACTCGATGCCAAAAATATACATAACTTTTGGTGCTGCTGTTAATTCATCATTGAAACCAACAAACATACAAAATATATATTTTTTCATTAAAGTAAATATAAATTTTATTAATTTTAACTATGTTTGACAGCTGGTAGCAACCTTTGAATATTATTTAAAAATAATGAGAAAAATGCTGATATTATTTTCAGATCATGACCTTTTGAAAAGGCGTCATAAAAATAAATAATCATATGTATAGATTAATCAATTATTTCTTATTTATTCATGATTATTTCATCATTACGGTATGTCCGTATCATACTGTATGTCTGCACAGCCATCTTTAGTAAAAGAAATGTATGGAGACTAAAAAGTATCGACCAAAAGTATCCTAGGAAACTTGGTCTATATCCTAGTTGCAAGATACTTGAGTCTGCCACACGACTAAAAAAGCTTCACCGTGTGCGAAGCGGCTAAGACTATAACTTTTGAATTAATAATATATAGATCCACTGACATGACTGACATGACGCTCGCCTGCATAGTTTAAGAATAGTTTCCAATAGTGAAGATAATATTGTGACCGACACGCTCATAACCCTACTTTTTCCACATGACATATTGTTAAATTCCGCCTTGACGCACGGCCTGAGGACGGACATTTAAGTTTCCGAAGCATGTAGCCACTAGAAACGTAATAAAACCTTACACAAAGAACATCGGAATATTCCTTGTAATTAATCATTTACTGAACTCCGGTGGAATGGAACCTTTCATCTCATTATAGATCCATAGTGTAGAAAGATGTATAAAGTTTAAGTAAAAAAAATATTAAAAAAACCTCTTGTTCCTACACTGTTTATAAATATACTTGGGTACGCGTTTCGTGACTCACGTCACATCTTCAGCCCATATAGTCGAGAGTTTCTAAAGTACAGTCCAAAGACTCATTAAGCTGAAACGGAAGGATCCTGACGAGACGTGCAGCTGTTTCATTTCAAAGACGACGAGGAAATAAAAAAAAAGTTACTGGACTATCAGACCAACTATAACCAACTCATTTAGTCATATGTATACATAATATACAGAATTACGTCTACATCTTTCTAAGCCCCTTGCGCCTGTCATAACACGTTGGAGTACCTTACCACAAGTCGATGCAGCAATAAAAACTAAGATCAAATAAAATCAAAAGTTATGTTTAAGGGACCGAATGACAAAACATCTTCAAACTCAAAAGTAATAGACTACAAAAATTACGATTTACATACATTGAAAGAATTTTGTACAAATCCTTTGGAAAATAAACTTCGGTAATATCTTTACCATTCCGTTTTAAGTAGTGTGGACATGGAGATAATTGTTTTTGTTAAAAAGTTTTTTTAACTCTAAAACGGTTGTAATAACAAAATTAACTAAGCAAATTGTGCAATTCAGCAAATAAATTAAGCTGATACTACCGGTATTAAAACGGAGCCGCATGCGATTTTTGTTTTATACTATGGAACTTTTTAATATTACCGAGTTGCATATGCGATTTTTGTAACAATAGGAATTTTCGTCTCCAAACTGAAATGTTAATGCTGTAGTGGCAGCCCCCTTGCAAATTAGTATGTATGTCACAAAATATAAACGCCATACCATACACGAAACTCAATGTATTGAGCTTATGGTAATGGTAGCTGGCTGCTGCCAACTTAGTTACTACAGTTACTTATTAGAAGATAAAGTCACTAATACTGAAAGCATAAAGTTATAAAGTTGCATGCGCAAGTTCAACATGTTATGATCGGATTAAATATTACGATACAGCCATAGTATTTCCGAGCTCTACATATTAAAAAACTTACTGACACTGCCGCTTAATGTTGTTATCGAACTTGATGTTAGGACAAAAGAAAATACTACATTAAATGTGTATAATAAACAGATTCACAATACTAATTGCATATCGACGTACACTTATCGCTGACACAGGACCATTTTTTGCGACAGCTGTTATTCTTCACCAAACTAAATATCGTAGCTAGTCTTCAAGGAGTCCATCAATGTCTTTTCAGCATATTTGCAAAATAAGAATTCTTTTAATCGAAAGCCACGTACTAAACCAAAATTCAAAAGAATTGATAACGCTGTACAGTAGTAACACACTACTGTCTATATGAAAAAAAAAATATCAAAATGAAATTTTGAGTATTTCGTGGTATTTCACCGAAATGATTAGGGATCTCCATTCAAATTATACGTGGAACTGAACTTGAACCATTTGCCGATAATACAAAAATATCCGGCTCAATTCTGTCGAGTCTAGGTGACGGTTTTTAAGATTATTGGTGGCTATGTTGTAGTCTTCTTGCGATCAACAATAAAACACCTATATTCCCAGAATTCGTCACCTACACTTGACACAATTGAGCCGGATATCTTTTGTATTATCGGCAAAGGTTCCAAGTTCAGTCACGCATTCGCTTCAAAAAGATGACGAGAATTGGGTCCCAGGAACCAAAATTTATTGAAACGCGTACCAATTAAAACAATTAACTATTGCACCATGTATTTTTAAATTATTTTTAAAATGATTTTGTGTTGTTATTTGCAAATTTGTTGTCAGTTTTATTGAATATGTTTTAGTTTTACAACTTCCAAGTTAATAAGCATTAAAGCAGAAAACGAACAGGAAATATTAAACGAAATACTTACATAAATTAAAATTTATTTGGCTAATTCACATTAAATAAAACATTATATCCTAAAGAATTAGAAAGAAAAAATTGCACATTATTTGTGTTCATTTAAACAATCAGTATGAAGACCGCAAGAATAGTCTGCCATTATAGGTATTACCCTACCTGGTTTGATATATCTCTTCCATGATCTGAATGCCCTGGTGAAACCGTTCTCCCTATTCCTCATTAAAACCTCTGGGTTCTGCGGAAATCTGTCTGGTAGTGTATTTTAATGCTCATATGAACGCCTAGTTTCTCAAAATGATTATAATTTCCTGCGTTGTGCAGACTGCACCATGCAGAGGCTTCAACATCAGTTATAGATTTTGCAACAACCTAATATTTTCGAATTTGAGCACCATTTAAAATTCCTGATGTTAATTACCAGTTTTGGAAATGATCTGCAAATGTATTTAAAGCATTCGCGATTTTTATTTCAGGCTTTTCACAAGTTGTTTCAATAGCCCCAGAGTTTTGTTAGCCCCAAATAAGAAATGAATTTCTGCTAAATCTATGACTGAAATTGGGCCGCAAACTTTGAATGTTTTTGAAGCAGTCATCTCCAAATTTCTCGACGATTATATTAAATTAGTAAATGAGATGGTTAAACACTTCAAAAACATAGGTTGCAATATGAGCATAAACCTACATTATTTACATAGCTATTAGATCACCTGCTTCATAATCTTGGAGACCATGGAGAGTTGAAGTCAAGACCAAGGAAAGTGCTTCTATAAAGATATTAAACAATGAAAAATTCTATATGTTCTGAAAACTTCAAAAATCTTCAAAACCAAAATTTCTTCTCTAAACTTATTTAAGAAAAAGGTAAATGAGTATAAACGATAAAGTTTGCACATTTTGTCCTTATTTCTTCTCCTAAACTAGAGCTGACAATTAAAAGCAATGGCCTTTCTGTAATCAGCCTAAAAGATATACACAAAATTAGGTCAAAAACTTCTGGCACCAGAATGCTGATCAGTGTAACCTAGCTTCCTCAATTTGGTAAACTTTTGCCTCCCAATAGATCTGCCAAAGTGTTAATATCATTTTTCAACTGTGGGTTAGTTATATGCTGGAGGATGGCATCCATATTAAGATTAGCTGCGTCTGATGAGGGTAAACTAAGCTGCGGCTGAACACGGTTAAAAGTCCTATCATTAGAAACGCTCTTAACATCGTTGAATGTGTTCATGGAAGAACTAGCCTGAGGCGCAAAAGATCCTGCCTGGGCGATGTTAGGAACCGACCTGGGCAAAAAATCAGCACCAGTGGAAACCTGAGGACCTAAATTCGAACTGGGAAGGATACGGGGGTATTGCAGATTTTGATAACAAGTTGAGGTAGGTACTGGTTGAGGCACACCATGGACACCGCCCAAGTGTCTCTGCAAGTGCTGTTTCTTTTTAAAGCCCTTATTGCACATCGGGCAGAAATATGAAGGCTCCTTTCCGCATTCCTCGCGTTTATGATTGCACAAGTTACTCTGGTGTTTATATGACCTCTGACAGTTGTCACACTGATAGCGCTTTTCCTCCTCAAGGTTTACCGCAAGACCATATCGTTTTGTGTAATTATGGTACAACCATTTCATGTCTGAAACAAAAATACTACGTGTCATGGCATGAATCTGGTGATCTGTTGTTCCTCTTAACAAAACGACTTATAACGTAAAAAGCATTCCCAACCAACCTTCCTGGGAGTCTACTCTCGTAATCTTTTTGAAGCGAATGCGAGATTTTTCGAATGGAGTGGGGATGATATCACCGGTTGCCCTCTGGTACGTATCTAGGAGCAAGTTTGCTTGTTACTAAGAACAATAACGCACGCGCCAGGCCCATACCTTTCAACCAAACGTATGGGAACGTATGGGCGTGGCGCGTGTGTTAAGTGTTCTTAGCAGCAAGCAAACTTGCTCATAGATACGTACCAAACAGAAGGCAACCGGCGATATCCCCACTCCATTCGAAAGGTCTCGCATTCGCTTCAAAAAGATGACGAGAGTAGACTCCCTTTTCTTGTTCCTTCCTGTTCATACCTGCTCAAAGCAAATTCGAGATGAATTCTCAATTCTCTTATAGAAATATTTCTATAAAGAAGTCAACAACAAACAATAGCGAACAAATGACTGCTGATTCATTTACTTTTTAGCATAATCTAAACCTGAAGGCAGAAATTGTGAACCAAGTTTAGTTTTTGACATAATCAGTGCCAAAAATGTAAAGAAAACGAGTCTTTGCATTAATGGTCTTTAAATCTTGGATAAATCAAATCCATGTTTTCATTCCTTCAGCTGTCATTTCGTCGGCATTTTTGTAGTTGGCCAGGGAAGTCGAAAGTTGAGTGATTACTTAATAATTGTGATGCTACAAAAAAATGTTGAACTTATTTTGCCAGCCACCATTTGGGAAGGTGTTGCTTAACATTAAAATTACAATTACTGACAAAATAGGAAACACTAATTATGTACACTATCAAAAAAAAACTAATTTTAAGATTTATTCAGTCTTTTCATCACAACTCTGAAGGGTATTTTCCAGACATTTTTTAAATTTCTATTTAGATAATAATAAATTGTATACTTACCGCTCAAAAGCTCCAACTTGTGAAGATATTTATGTCTAGTTTTGTTATTCTGACCAACTTTTGAATTGAATTTTGAGTTAACTGCAACAAGTGATTTTTTTTTTGTTGACGCATGTTTAAATATTGTTGCTAATAAGACTTTTTGAGCTACACAGAGATATTTACATACCTAAATACATAGTAGTTTTTATAAGAGCATTCCAAAATTAAAAAAAGGATTTTATTAATTCCGGTTTTTGAAGACATCGACTGCTTTAGTTACTAAAAAATAAAATAGAAGAACAAAATATAAAAACATAATAAAAAAATAATATTTTCGGATCTAGTTTGGTTCATCCGTCAGCGAAAAATGTTTTTTTCTTTATTATTTATTTTCATTGAACAATATTGAGTTTTCTATTGATGTTTGTTTATATTTCTATTTAGTCCCATCGTTTTTTTTTTAATTGCTGTAATTTAAAAATGCCCAAAACCGAATACGAATCCAAAAACGAAAGCCCAGCATGAATCTTTTTGATAAGAAAAACAAACTTCCAAATTGCGTATTTTATTACATTATTTTATTATTAATCAAAGTCATAAAAATACCACGTAGAAATTTCTTATTAATGGCACAGTGCAGTCTTTTGTACCTTGTTAGTAATACGTTAGTTAGTAACTAAATTAGTATATCATCATAATAAGAGGTCTGAGAGACTCTGAACGTTCGACAATAAAAAATATATTAATTATATATTCACAAAAATATTTTATCACATGTTTTATTCATGTGCAGTCTATCGAATTCAGGCACATTTTCAACAATTGTATGACAATTATGGGAGTCGATGACTCCGGAATACTAGACTAAAATACTGACCAACAATCAACATTTAGAGGCACATTGTATACGGTACGAATTAAAATATGAACACTTACGTAATCAGTTTGCTTATGGCTTTGAACTTTTTAAATAGATAATTTTTAAAAGTAATATAAAAAGAAACTCGACTAAGTTATCGATATATCAAACATTCGTATAAAAAATTGGTCCTTAGCAGGTACAAATTGTCAATTGTTTCTCAGGGTTCATATACCCTTGAGTAACGGTAAAGAAAAGTTTTGGTCATGTTTGATATCTCCGTGACGGCTGTCCATATGACGGTTCATATGGTACTTCCTACGAAATACTGATGGGCAAAAAGGGCATTGAAACTTAGGGTCGACATCAACACATTCCTCCTTCTCGTGCCTGTACAAGTGGCGTTTGTTTTTATAGCTTTTCGTACACTTTGAACAATGATATCTCATTTCGGTTTTGTCCTCTTTGACCGGGTTCAATGCGGGCCTTTCAATATTAATTTCCGGTTCAGTGCGACGGTTTGAAATTTTGCTTGGGATTATTTTCCATATCTCCCTGCCTAGGACGCCCGATAACTCTGCAAATTATACTCAAATTAATAATCCCGAATTTATGGATAGCTAAAACCTTGTCAACACCATGGCGATTTTTCGCGTAGGTGAAGCACAGGTGCATGAAAATCATTCCAGATGAAAAGTTAAACTACTCACACGACTAATGCTAATAGATTTTCCTGCTCTAACTACTTATGCATTGGTAATTCATCAAAAGTTGGAAGACTACTGGTAGTGTCCTACTGGTTGTGTCAATTTACTTGGTATAAACGGCTCCTTTGCTAGCTTCTCAAAGGTTTGAGGTTTGTGGAATTGAGTATTTTTTGTCTTCTTTGGTGGTAGCCTTTGATGACAATTTCTTGATATTTAAGGAATTAAAGACTACCATATTATTTATAATGAATGCTCATATTTGCGATGTGTAGGTATGTATGAAGATTAATTAGTGCTTGGTAAAATTGCAAGTGAATTATAGTAAAAACTTGGACATATTTGATAGAGTCCAAGATAAATGTGATTTTTCCTATGAAAATGGTGAACTTTATACTTAGCCTGCCTTCGTGGAACTCTCCCCTTTTCATCTTAGTAGAGAAGAAATCCTGATGACCATAGTGAAGGAAGAAAATGAACTGTTGAAGATGATACCCATACAAGAGAAAATGCATACCAAAAGCCCTCAAGCATTCCCAAGCATTCCGCAAACACGCCAAATTATACTAAACTTTCATTTTTAATTGCAAAACCTGTTACCAAAATCTTTTACACCACATATTAAATATGAAAGTTAATACTTTGATTGCTCTTTTGAAATAATGAACGGTAGAATATCGATAAGGAAATAAGGATAACAATTTAGACTAGTGTCCTCATGTTTAATTTTTATGAATAATGTTACATTACGACATCCTACAATAACTTATTTTCTGACGAATATACTCTTTGGTTCCGACTGACTAGAACGTGTTAGGAAGGTAATTAAATTAGTTTTAAAAGCGAAAAATCTTTGGTTTAGAAATAGATTCTGCGAACAGGTCGCGAACTATTATTATTGAACTTGAACTGTGAACTTGTAGTTTCTCTTTTCATTTTATGCTGAGTGTCGCTATGGCGTCTAAGATTAGAGAGCTGATGGAACTTTCGAGGACAATAGGAACACTGGAAACGAGCCTGTTTGCCACACTCGTAGACCATGTGCCTACGCATGTTGCCGCGGTGCTTGTAGAGTTTACCGCACTCGAGACATGGAAAGCCTCCGGACGCCGAGATCGCATTGAACATATGCCAAGCCGGTCTTCCTAGAAATAAAGGACTGCTGTACTCGCACCAAATCGACAACCTTCAGTTCACACCTTTTGGCCTCTCATCTGATATTTCATCAAGCAACATACTTTCGATATTTTAGGAGGCAAGCCTCTTGTATATCGAAAGTACGCTTCAGACATACTACTTTCGACCTAACGTACACACATGCAAATTTGTACCTGAATAATTGGAATGAAGGAAACACAAACAATGTACATACTATTAAAAAAAAACTTTATTGGCCAACTATCAATTTAAACAACTGTTTTAAAAAAGAATTCGGATAGATATTCAGCACCGAAGTTGAACTGGCAGTAGTATATCTGTAACAAGGAAATACCAAAACTAAGTTTTATGTGAATATTTATTGTGAAACAGTGATAACAAACGTTAGGGAAGCATCTTCATCAAAGTGACCGACAATTCGGAGCGATGCTAAGTGAATCTCTACAGGGTGTTAAAAGAGCACATACATTCCGCGAGTCACAGCTTGCCTCACGGATTGTATTGCAATGATTTTCTGACCCGTAGCCACACTTAGGATCGCTACGTATTGAAGACGATCTCAATGGTTTGAATTCAAACATTCCATTTCCATTGATTGATATTTATTCAAATTGGAGAGATCCAAATGACGTTTTACACACATATTAACTTAAATGTTTGCCCCAAATAACAGGTACTCCTCCCATTTCTGTTCCGAGTATTGAGTATTTGGTAATGGTTTCAGACTAAGATGTGAGCAAAACGACACCACTATACAATTACAATAAATAATCAAAAGCAATGAAATTGAAAAAGTGGTCTTATGGAAAAGTACCTTCCCAACATTTTAATCACTACAGTTCACATTCTAAAGCAATTCAAACCAGGAAACTATTGAAAATTTGCGAATGAGTATTTTACATATGGTAGGCTTTACTACTAAAAAACCCATCGTAATTCAAGCAGTAAACCCAAAAAGAAATTACTCAAAACGCAAAATTTACGGCAAGAAGTTTCATAGTTTTTGAAGATCTTTGGAAAATTGATATCAAGACCAAAAAATACTTAATTTGAATAAAATAAAAACCCCTGAATATTGCGGTATGCATTTAATGTCTACAGCAGATTCTCCTAAGTTATCAAAAATCACAGCATAACTCACCAATCTTAGGTCAAGTTAAACAATTTTAGTTAAACCATAGAGAATTGGCCAGAAACTCCTAACGCTAATATTCAAGAGTGTTTAGTAACAGACAGGACTATAAAACTACATGTTATTGCAAAATTTAACCTACAAGACGTATTAAATTTACAAAAATATGTAGTAAAATAGATGTCAAACAGTAAACGACAATATAATTTTCCAAAGAATTTTATAAGTGATTATTTATTATTACCTATGCTTCTATGGGAGTGAAGTTGCATGACCAGTTTAGGAAGCTCCCATGAAGTAGTAGCCTTAATCCAAGCAGTCCACGAGATGACGGAGGAGTCCAGATCGGTACTTGTATCTCTTGAGGCATTTGATGCAGACCAGACCAACTATATGTGACGCAAATATGATTTCGCTTTGCTGTTTTCTTTTCTTTCTTTTTTTCAATCTTAATAAATTTACTTGTTATGCCCACCTCCACCCAGTCCAAATGTTTTATTATTAAATAAAACACTTGGCCTGCTTACTTCATAGCCATGTTATTATTGAACATTCCGTGCTGCAGTCACAAGAATACGCAATATTAATATGGCTTCTTATATTCTGAAATTATTTCATCAGATTACTAATAATTGAAAATAGTTTAATTTGAATTTGAACAGTGATAATGATTGAATTTCTTTTCATGACATCGTAAAATATCTCTACGTGCAAACTTTCTGAAACACACTGCGCAATAAAATTGCTTAGCTACACCGCACTCGTATCGTCGATGACGTTCAAGAGTATATTGAACGGAATAATGGCGTCCGCATCGACTGCATCCATACGGCAATGCTGGAACAAACCACATCCACCCTTCATACATACAAGAAGACCAAGAGAACCTGGAAAATCTGAAAAAATGATCGCCCCTTTGCATATGACGCACCTAATAAAGTATAGGCACATAAAATACAAATAGAGCCAACATAATTTTCTAGATTTCATTGAGTGTTGGCCTTCTACTGCATACATTCAGCAATACGCACACCACAACATACCAGCAACAACAACAACCGTCGCACAGCTTTTTTATAACTCACCATTGTCACAAATTGTCACAAAGAAATTTTCGTGACAATAATGAGGGTTGTCACCCTTGAATACTCCACTTTAAATTATTTCTTAAGAACTTCGTTTTTAAATTGTTTAGGAATAACATTTCTACAGTCTTGTACATTGCTCCATTATGTAACAATAATAAACGGAGGTTATTATTGAAAAATAAGTTAGCATACCATTGGTTGTAGAAATTGTTACAAACGATTTCATTATTTGGAACAGAGGTTACACTATAATTTACAAAATAAAGCAACAATAATTAAGAATGCAAATGAATATTAAATAAATAAAAATAATTTAATGTAATATTCATTCAAGCAATCAAATATTGTGCCTTATTTAAAGTTTTATAGAATACACAAATATGTAAACATGATATTTAATAAATTTGATCAATTTGAAAGAATTGCATATCTATAAAAATAGATTAACAAGTCTACGAACAAATCAATTTTAGTAAACTCATTTCCACAATAGAAAATGCAAGTTACATGTGGCAACAGGACACACATAAAAACATTAACTAAAAATGTACTAAATATAAAAAATACCTACCACAAAGTGCATAAATATTACCTCGCTGCATACTAACTGTATACAGCTACTCAGCATTATGAAGTTTTAATCATCTCATTCCATGTAATCTGAAAAAGAATACACACCAATCCACAATAGTGAAAAACTATTGTAGAAAATTCACACCACTGACGAACAAATAACCAACAAATTCTTAAATGTAACATTTCAATTTACAGTGAAGAATTTGAAGGAATCATTAAAATGATTTATTTCAACTGAAAACTTCAATTGAAATATATCAGGTGCAAACTATACTAAAGAGAAATTAACAAACATTTTCACACCAAAAATGAGAGTTAATTGTGAAAAGTCTCGACTTAACACAAATTAACTCTGCATTCACATCAAAAAGATTTGTTAACAAAAAGAAAGTATTTTGCAATTGATTAAAATCAACTGCAAAATATTAAAAACTCTGCCATAATAAATATTACAGCAGACTCAAGGACAAATACCAACAAATTATTAACCGCTAAAACTGAATTAAACAGTTTATTTTTTAATAAAATTCCCGTTTAATTCATTTAGTATTTAACAATTTGAAGGTATAATTGAAATAATATATTTCAAGTGAAAATTACATTTGAAACATATTATGCTTGACCTAACCTTAAACTCTCTTTAAACCAAAGTCAAACAATTTGACACAGAGGATGAATTAATTGTGAGAAATCTTAAGAATAAGACTTAACACAAATTTCTCCTTTGCATCAAAAGGTTTATTAACAAAAATACCTTACAATTGATAAAAATCAACTGCAAAATATTTTGAAGTCCGCAATAATAAATTATATTATTGAAGACTGGTACCTTCAAAACATACCACTGAAAATAAAACAGCTGGGTAAAAAGAATTCTTCAATCTAAAGGCAACGTTATAAAATCTATTCTTGGTTCACAAATAGAGAACAAAGAATACATTAATGATTAATCCTTTAAATTGAAGATCTTCTATGCAATACCTGAAAGGAACTACAATAATTAATAAATTTCTTGGAACAAACGCTAAAATAATTTGTAAAACATCCTTCATTTCGTAAAGTAAAAGTGAAGCATATAACCAAATTATTTTATCATCTATCCCTAAGAGAGCAAAAGCAAGAAACAAACTTCTTAAAATGAACGCTAAATTAGCAGCCTTTATAACCAAAGGAGGAAACAAAAGAGATGTTAGCATCCAAATTAAATAGTTTGCAAGATAAACAAACACTTTACAGTCCATTCGAAAATAAACCGCAAAATATTTACACAACCCGCAATAATAAATATTATCGCGGTAACACCAAACATCCTTTTCACAGTAAACGTTGAATTATTGTTGGCTCCTCTGTTTCCAAAATGAAAACAAAGGAAAGTCAATACTAATTCAGCACCCACAGCAAAAAAAGTTGTATTATCGATAATACTTTTACAGTCAATGTCCGAAGAATTCACTGTAAAAATATTTGTAATATACCAAACAACGCAGGAGCACCACTTCTCGAAATAAACTCTTTGAAACATACGTTAAATTAGGTACTGAAATCGTCCTTTACATCCAAAACAGGACAAAAAGGGGTAATTACAGTATCAATTCAGCGTTCAATTCAAACAGCACAGTATCTGCAATAATAAACATTACTGCAGATAAACCCGCGAAGACGATGTACCACCACTCTTGAAGGAAAAAAAAGGTTATCTAACAATGCATCAACATCCTTGTTTTAAAAATTAAAACAATGATTGATTGACAGAACGGAACAGTTTTCACGTTAAATTACGTACCAAACGCGTCCTTTTCATCCAACGCGGGAAGAAAAGGATTAATTACGGTATTAATTTAGCGTTTACGTCTTAAAATTTGCTCTCTGCAATAATAAACATTACTGCAGACGACAAAAGTAGACGATGCACAATAAACAAAGAATTTTCCAATTAATTTGTCGACGCCATTGTTTTAAAATATAAAACTATGATGTACAACCAATTATTTAAAAAATTAAATTTTAGTTGATCAAACGGATCAACTAAAATAAAAACTGCTACCTCTCCGCAAAAAACATTACGGATACACTAATAAGAAGTGACAAAATGATAAATACAAAATTTGAATAAACCACAACCATCTTTTGCTACCAATTAAATGATAAAACAAAACATTTACAGAGGTTCATTCAAAACTTTTCTGTTAAACAATTTGTACACAACCAAGAAATGTATCTTTTACTAATTAAAAAATTAATAAGCAAAAAATACAAAATTCCCCAAAGACCCAAATTTTAACAATGATTAAATTACAGCGCACTGTTAATTGGTGTCTCAGCAATTGTTAAAAATTTTTAACAAATGGTAGAGATATAATTAGCAGAACCCCAAAGTAATCAAAGATAAAAATTAACTTTTTTAACAACCTACCAACCTATTACGTTTTACATAAAATTATGTAAAACAATCATCGTTTTGTAGTTGATAATCACAAAAATTTGTAATTATCTTTCGTATTAATCACCAAAAATTACCTCACTAGGAATAAAATTATCCCTAGCTACTTAAAACCAAACAAATCAAGAAATATTCCAGAACTATTTTGACCATATAGGATAAAGTACGCTATACAGAGAAAATAGAGCTGTTTCTAGACTTGATACGCATTTTGATTAGTAAAGTATAACCAAAATACCTACCAATCAAACTGTACGACATACCTCGCTATGCACAAACGTGCACAACTACGGACACAAAAATCGACAAAAAATGACACATATGAACAGGTATAAGCATGCACATATACGTAAACCAGTAGAAATAGTTAGGTAAGATAGAATATCAGATAGAAGGCCAACATTATAATATATATTAATACCAGCGAGAATAACGCCTCGAGTTTTACATCGTGGAGTAATTCTCACAAAATGCAAATCCCAAAAAAAACACATCCACCTATATATGGCAAAACGGGTTTAGGCGTTGAAAGAAAATAACAACAAAGCGGTAACCGATATTGAAATAAAATTGAAATTGAAACAAAAAAAACACTGAGACCAAACAGTCTCTATTATCGGAATCAATATGAGAAAAGGGGTTAAGAGTTACGAGAAAAAGAAATCGCAAACGTAGGCGATAAATTGAAACAAACTCTCGTCATGTTGATTCCAGGAACCAGTTTCCCCCTTCCTACCTTTTCGAAGCACTGCCAAAGTCGAACTCGATCGGAATGAATCGATTAGCTTCAAAATTTCTATTGAAAATTAAAAAAGGGAAAAAGTATTGACGTATTAAAACAAAAGTGATTTTAAAAAATGCTAAATTTGTCTTGAGATAAAAACACTTTGTCAGCGGGGGGATACTGGTTATTAATTCGCAAGCAAACTACAGAATACGAAGCAAATAAGTACATAAAGTGCAGGATCTACAACTAAATAGAAGCGAAATACTACCAAAATAAATAGAGACTGAATTACTCAAGGTGTTAGTTTTGCCATACGTAAGGTAGACGTGGAGTAACTCCCAGACCGAAATGCAGCCACCGCGTAATTCGGCAACAAAACTTGCAAAAGAATTCAAATTGAAGTGACAGCAAGTCCGAAAAGTTTATTTCGCAGTCCAAATAGGGACTTTCGGGTAATACATAACTATGCAATACCCTAGGTAAACCTATGAGGAATGCGTAATAAATCGGAACGGTTTTTGACTGCGGAGACAGAAATAATTTAACGATGCGTCGCCTTTACGTGCTGGTTGCCAGTCGGTCGGAGAGTGCATGTAAAAAGATTGAAATCCTACCTTGTGAGTCGCGGTGAGCGCCAACAGCCTCTTGCGCGGCTAAGAATACCTCATCTTGATTCTGATTTCCCATATGCCATCCGCCAAATCCTAATCAAAACAAAAAAAAAAGTTGGAGATTTTAAACAAAACCCAAAACTGTCGGAAAAGGAGAATTGTTGGATAAAAACAAAATGATGAGTTGAATTTCTAGTGAATTAGGTAAAAAATGCTTAATTTGAGGGGAGGGGGTGTGATAACTATCAAGACGTAATTTTTGAAACTCGATTTTGATAATTTTTTGCAAGAGCAGAAAATTGTATCCAATTCTAGTTTCGAAAACTAATTTAAAAATTATCTTCGCATCTTTGCAATAAAATCAATTCAGGACACTTAAGGAAAAAAAAAACAATCTGTCGTTACTACCTGGCATTTCTTTTAGAACCAATAAAAGCAGCACAAATGAAAACTAAAATCAGAAATTTTTGAAAACCTCCAAAATGGATGGATGTTTAACAGCTTTGAATATTTTGTGAACCCAAAAGTGGAACAAAATTAGAAATGCATATTAAATTAATTATTATTAGCACACAAAAAGGAGTAGTGTAAAAATTTCAAGTTAGTTAATATTGACTTTCTTCGTTGGGATTCTTTTATTTTAGGTTTTGATTTTTGTACATTATTAAAAATTGTTTCAAAGTATCAATTTTTTTGTGTAGCGCAACTAATAAATATAAATTATTCAACATTGGCAAATCACACAAATTGAAAATTTTCAACTTGGGCATCTTTGTAATGCACTTAATACTTATGATTTATTACTTGCGTCTATTATTAACTTTTTATTATTATTTTTTTATTCAATTCTTTTAAGAATATATTCTGACCTGTTTTGCTTAATTATTAAAATAAAAATAACTCTCATAAAAAAAGAAACCCAAATAATAATCAATAACAAAGTGCAGCACATAATTAACAATCTTAAATATTTAATTAAAAAAGACAGCAAATTGAAAACTATCAAGTTGCACCACGTCAAAATTTAATCAAATATTTATTTTAATTATCAGCTGCAATCAGTGATTCATTATTTATTTGATCAGTTTAATTTTAGTACAGGGGTTATTTTTTATCCTAACATAAATTAAACAACAGTAACAGAATAAAAAGCAGATCAACAAAGTATTTAATTAAAATATTAAATACTAGTGAAAAATAGAATTTACTAACATCTGCAACACAGGTAATTGTTATTAAATACATTAGTTGTCTAATTAAAATTAAAAAACAAATTGAAAATTTTCAACTTGCTCTTTATTTTAATTTTAACCCATTACCGCCTGGCGTTGCCGTATGGGTAACACATAATACATTGTTTTTACGGCGACTCCAGGCGGTAATGGGTTAATCAAAAACCATGTACCAATAATTGTAATTATTTCTCCTGCTGCCCTCGTGATAGATAGTTCATTCTATCTTGTTAAATTTGTAAAAATTACTTGAAAAAAAATATTTATTTAGAATAAATAATTGTTAATAAATAACAAAGCTACCTAATTAAAATGAAATGACAAATTGAAAAGTTTCAAGTTGCCCTATATTTTAATTTAATTAAATAACTCGTACTAATAACTAAATTATTCTATTCAAACACTAGAATTATAATTGAATTATTACTTTAGCATAATTTTTATTAATGTTGAAAAGTTGATACCTAAAATCAAAGAATTTCAAGGAAAAAAGCGCAAATCGTAACTAAATCGAGATTTTCAAATCACTTCTTTCTGTGTTGATTAATTAATTAACCAATATGCATTTTATTTGCCCCCAATATGGCAAAACTTTCAAGATATCAAAATAGTCAAATAAAATTTTTGTAGTTTCTTTTGTTTCGGAAGTTCTAAAAAATGTGAAGTTTTATTATTTTAAACGAAAAGTTTATTGACCCCCATAACATATCCAGTTGTTAACGACAAATTGTTAAGATTAAAAAATTAAACTATTGATGAAAAAATGCTATACAGATCGAGATTTAAAATAAAAATGAAGGAAAGGGATGCATTTTAGGGTTAAAGATGAACAAAAGTCAAAACGAGTAGTACAAACCTTGTCCTGATCCTTCGCCCATGTTGCCGTGACTAGGTCCTGCTCCTGAATCATCCATTTGTTCCATATTACTAATATCGTCATCATCTAGCGTCAAGTCTTCAATACTGTCCTCGTTCATCTCATCAATGTATTCAGCCTTTGGTTCTAGCATCAGTTCAGAATGTGTTGCTTCTAGTTTTTCTTTGATAGTAGGAACTTGGGAAATCTCAGCCTCCGTCACCGGTTTGTGCCTCAATAAAATCTCTGACTTAGATTCTATCGGTTCAGGCACTTCGACTGGCGGTTTCTGCGATGCTGCTGGTATAGATGCGGGAATGTTCTGGGCGGGCGTGTGAGTCGTACTGTGGTGAGATTCGGAAGAGTTGGAGGCGTCATGATGGTTATCTAAGTCGTCAACGCTCCTTCGTCTCATTCGTTTTTTCTTACGCGCCCCGGGCGACTGCGATCCCTCCCGAGCTTCCTCCATCTCCCTTCGACGCTGTTCTATCGTCAAGCCTTGGACACGAGGCAGGGACGTAGCAGGAGGGGGGCTCTTCGCTGGCGGTGGAGCTGGAACAGCCTTCCGCGTCTCAGTCTCGCCCTTCCTACTATCGGACAGACCCTTGATTTGTAATGACTCGGCTGCCTTCAAAAGAGCTCCCAATTGATCTTGGGAAATGTTTACTTCGCCCCTATACATATAATCCATCATGGCCTTCAGTTCTTGGAACTTAACATCTTTCAATATGAATATCGGGTGCTTATCGTAATTCTGCGACAAAAGCGACTGCGGATCGAAATAAAAATTTATTACTCACAATTCTCAAAGTTTAAAAAAAAAAATACAAGTTGAAACACGACAGGAAATCAATAACTCACCTCAAAATACGGACTGCAGGCAGATAAAACAACCTTGTGGGCGTTGAGGAATTTTCCTTCAGCGGCGAGTGTGCAGTCAACCAGCGTCCCATTTTCGAGAAGTGTGTCGAATACTGCAACAAGCGTGGATTGATGATTGTTCCACCTCAGGCAAAACTGTTGGTCGTCCTCCATTTTCTCTTACTGCAAAAAACCGAAGAAAAAAAATAAATTTCAATAATCGACCAAAAACCGCTATGTCCGGCAAGAATTCCGTTAAAAATCGTTAAATGCGGTTGAGCCGCGGTGGCAACGAGCAAAAGATGCTCGGGTGACGTCACCCGGGCGGGAGGGAGCAGGGAAACCAACGCGGACCAAACCCAGTAATGGCCGCTTTTCCAGGCAACCGAGAAAAATGGCGTGGCGTCCCATAAAAAATCGAAAATCCCAAAAATTATCCACCGGCCGGCTAATAAAATACCGGCAAAAGGCGCGGCTCGCCAAAGCTCGAGCTTTGACCCATGTATTGAAGGCCGATGGAAATGAAAACATTGGAAAAAGCTCATGATTGAAAAAGCTTGGGCCCCGACAAAGCTCGATCGATCCATGTTGAAATTCGGATAAGTCAAGAATCCGCGAAAATTCCGGCGAAATAATACCTTCTCGTAACGCAAACAACAAATGCTTACCTATTTTGGCACTATTTGCGATATTTTTATCACAATTATTAACACTAATTGTATTTTTAGAGAGACGATGTGCAAACGATGTTACACTCTACATAAACGGTTTTCAACTGAAAGCGACTTCGGATACGGGAAGGGAAACGGTGCCGGCAAACTAGCTGTGGACGCCTGCACGAAGCGGTGATGACGTCACGACGCATGCGTAGTAGGCGCTTTCTGCAATATTTTGCCGGATCACAACAGATGCTCACGGTCCCGACCAATGGGAGGCGTGCATTTTCTCAAACAACACATAGAAGGGAAACAGAATGAAATCCGTTGCGTGCAGGCTTGCCCACCTATTCCGTTTGGCTTTGTAGAAGTGGATACAAGAGAGAGAGAATGGTGAAAACTTAAAAGAGAGAGCGTAGAGATGAGAGGAGAGAACGAATTTGATCCACAACAAAATAGTGAGCCTGTCTCTTCTAATCGCACAGTTCGTTTTCCACTGTGGTCTTGATTCTATTTCATTTCTCGCGAATTCCCGATATTTAGTTTTGTTTTGCATGTTTATTTTGTGACATCTGTGTCATTGCGGCTAAACAGGTAAGAATCCTGTTAATGCCCTAGAACCACTAGCTCATAGCTGTGTTGTATTGTTTTGCTTATATTTTTAATTCGTTTCTGCGCATTTTACTGAAATAGAATTGTCCCATTTTTTTGTTAACATAATGGCAAAATCCTGTCAGATTCGCGGCTTTCTCTTTAACCATAAGTCATCATTTCTATTTCTGTAGCTATCTAATGCAGCCGTTTCGACTGGGATACACATGACACATATACGTAACATCCGTGATATTGAGTTTTCGGTACGAATTTTTTAAATCCCTGATCGGAGGCGCCAAAAAATCCCCACGCACCTCGCCTCTACGCATGCACGCGTTGCTGATATGCGTAAAGCTCCCCGCCTGGTAGGGCTCGGATTTTTTATTTACATATTGACCGAGGAAACGTCAAAAGGTTTTGGCACCGTAATCAGCAAATTGTCAACTTAGCAAGTACGTTCAGCAAATTGAAAATATGCTTGACTAATCTAATGACTTTGCAATGACAATTTCTACTGACTGAGTCGCTGATGATAAAATTCACTTTATTTTCGAACGTTAGGTTAGGATTTTTATTTGCACTTGAACTTTTGATATTATTACAGACGATACATAATTTAAATATTTATAACTAAAACAGGAACATCGAAAGCAAATATACGCATTCATCTGGATAATTATTAATTTATTAGTTATGCCAGCTTAGAAATTGAATGCTGGAAATATCTTAGCTATGCTCAATTATGGAACTGAAAACTTATGTTTGCATTTTTTCGAATAAGGATTAAACTAAAGATTACAGATATAATTTATGTATAAAATTTAGCTTTTTTAATGCACATGTATTATGCTTATTTTTGTTCAATATGTACTACATTATATCGTTATCATTTTAAGAAATGAAATTTGATATTATCGGTTATCAATGCGAGTATATTGAACAAACTTCAAATTTTATCAGAAAGTTTTTTGTCAAATTTGCTTTCTATCATAAAGGACTTATTCTCGATCACTCATCATGATTTATGTACATTCTGTTACTATGTTTTCAAGCATTTACAGCTCTACTGTGTTTGAAAAAATAATTGATACATAACCTTGAATTCTAGCCACAGTTTTGCATCATCACTTTTTATGAGGAGTAACCAAAAGAAAGTTGCCAATGTCGGACTACTAATATGTCCTATTTTCAGACCCATGCTTTGCTGTTTTTATTTACCTACGCTATTAATAGTGGATACTTTCATTTGCGACTTTAATGCAACGGCAACAATAAAAAAACGCTATTTTTGACAAGATTTTTTTAAGTGTTAATGTTTGATTCAACATGACTTCAACCTTATTTTTCTATAAATGTCTACAAGCAACAAGTCAATAAACTTTAAAATGTCGTATTGACAACACACTGGACTCAGTTCATGTACCGGATATGTCGGATATGCACTTTTTGAAATACTATACGCAAAGCTTCATACACAGTAGGGTAAATAACGTTCGTGTTGTTATTTAAAAATTCTTTTAATTAATTAAAATATTAAATAAACTTTTCATGTTATTCGTTTATTTGGTCCTTGGAATACTGATAGGTACATCACAACCGGCAACATTATGTCTATAGTAAGTGACATATTGCCATTTTTTTTATATTTTCCAGCTTCAGAATCTGGAAACTATTGACAGAAACTAGTGGCAGATATATCTTCGTAACCAAACGTGACATCAACATTTCGTAACTTTCTCGTTTAAAAAGCTAAAAAGTCTCAACGCTTTTTTAAGCTTCAAGCTTTGATTTTCACATTCTTAGAGAATCTAATCAAAAAAGATCTGTAATCCACGACGAACACCTTTGTCGAAATAATGTCATTCCTGTTGGGTCACAAAACGACTCGAAAAATATTGGTGAAAACAAGCCAACTCAACCGAAAAGGCTGGTTTTAAAAAAATTTAAGTTGGCAACTCTACCATAATCTCCAACATATGCTTTAAAATCTCCATTGCTACAGCATTGCCTAGAAATGCTGAACTCTTCTTTCATTTGGTTCTACATACATTTCTAATGGCAGGTCGTAGTGAATTTTTTTACATCGTGTCTCTCATTCTCGCCTTTTCTACTGATAGTATTTGCAGTGACGGAACGAAAAAATATGGAAAAAATTCTATTCATCTTTAAAAAACAGAAGGTACATTTGACGTCATAAAGATCGCCCGGTCAAAAGAACATTCTTCAAAAGACGACGTGGTTACATTCAATAGCAGGGGCCATAGAATGACCATGAGACTGTCTGAGGTTGAGAGTTGAAACAATTGACCTGATTTTTCACACTCCAAACCGATATGTAAGGAGCCGTTGAACGCGCTGTTGTCAAGGGCTTCCATGTCCAAATTTGTCTGGTACTGCAAATTATTCCTGAATAAATTAGCAACAACTAACAGTGTATCACTGTTACATTAGCAAAGTAAAGGCTCCAAGGCTCCCTTTTACGGACCAGAACCCAAGTGATGAATTATGGTAAGACTGAAACGGCCAGAAGACCACCAGGGTGCCAAATGACATTTGAGGGGAACAGATTTGGTCCCAAAGTAGTTGAACAACCCTAAGCAATCCTCTTTCAGATGGAAGTATTTTGGAAGGCAAGAAGATGTCATACAACCCATGATTGCCATACTGTGGATTGGAATGTTTGCAATCTATTCTGCTAGGTTTCCGTAATTCTTGATGTCGTTTATTCCTTCTTGAATAATCTGTTGGGCACTATGTTTACCATGTCTTCCATAAGCACTGCGCCTTCAAAATTTATTACCAATGCAGTTCTACCAGAGACAAAATAATGAACCGATGGTTACTATGACAAAACGCAAGACAATTGGATGCATTCACCACTCAACAAGACACCAACGGACAGCAATATGTCTGACAGCTACATACACGTTTGAAACTGAATTATACAACATTAGATTAATTGTATTACGCTATAGAGTAACGTGGACTCTTTTAATAAATATCACAGATTCCAATTTAATGATGACAAGCCATTTGTTAGGTTAGAGGTGTATGCAGATTGAAGTTCCAAAGAGTACCATGAACAATACACGGCATCTTTTTAATAATTATTATATTCTATTATATACAGTGTGTACCTAGATGCACCTTACTACACCTACAGTGTGTCCCACGCTAAAGGAAAAGTACATTAATGGTCTTAAGAAATCTTAATACGCGTTTCTTCGTTATAGAGAGATAAGGTGTAGATTATCCATTCATTGTACAGTCAGAAAATATTTTCATGCTTACAGGGTATTTTACAACAAAGTGCCAACTCACACTTGTGTTTCTTGTTCTTTTTTTTAATGGGCCAGTAGGTATACTATTGCAGTCGCATTCATTAAATAAAATAGCACACTTTTTGATAGTTGCTATTGATTTGTGATTCTAGTATGATTAATCTGGAATAAGTGGGTGGATTGCTAAGTGTCAAATAACTTCTTTAAATTTTTTAATTTTAAATGGAACAGGTTGTATATCTTAGCATACTTTGAAAGATCACTAGACCAGATGAAACCTATTTTCACGCTATTAATGTGCTTTGCCTCTAGCGTGGGACAGCATGTATAATGGACCAACAATTTTTATTATTTTATTTTATTTCTCCAGAAAAAGTCATTCTTCATATAGAGTTTTATCCTAGAAACGCCACAGCCATAGTCATAATATTCATTTAACATTCAGAGTAGTAGTAAAAGAAGAAATTGTTAAACTTCTCTAAGATTGCTGTTTTTTTACAAAACAAGAACTTTTTATGCAAGGAAAACAACTTAGATATATTTGTTTACGAAATAACTTCTGAATTAATGGTACCAAAAATAATTTCCGTTTTTTTCTAATTTATCAAATTCTGCTTGTTCAAGTTGATTTGTTTTGACGTCAGTGCAAATATATGAGATTAGGATACAATATTCAAACTTGGAATTGGGCATAAAATTACATAATGCCAAAATTCAAATGTAAAAAAAAGTCTGCTATTGAGCAAATTTATGGATTTTTTTGTTTTTTGGTACCCTGTAGGTTGAATCAAAACTTTTACCTTTTAGAGAACCCAAAACCTCAATTTAAATTTTATATCTATTAAACGTACTGTCAGTCCATCTGGTGACATACTGTATAACATGCTGTATAACATGACAGAAACATTTTCTTTATAGAAACTCATCTATAGAGGGTCCTGCAACTCAGCTCCCGTCTTCTGTAGTTCAGTTACTAATTAAGCTAACAGTTTGACATTTTGCAGGCTTACACTGTACTTCAAGGTACAATTCAAGACATTATTTTTGATTATACAGGATGTCCCAAAAATTTGCAACGCCATGGTAAAATATTTTTTAACTTGCGTGCTATATATTTTTTTATATATTTGGAAGCCTTTTATGGTTGCCTACATACCACCAAAGTTTATTGAAATCCGTTGAGTGAGTGCACCGCGAATAAAGAAAAACAAAAAAAGAAAAGATTTTGCATCGTTGGCTTTAAAAATCAATAAAATCCACATAATGCACCTCGTTAATAAAATTTTGCGACGTGTTTATTAAATTAGATCTCGTAGTTTCATTAACCAAGTGTCATTGATCCAAATTATACAGGGTGACCAAAATCTAGTGTCAAACTTGTCAAACTTCAAATCGTGTTATTGTTCTTATTTTAAATTGGAACCCATACATTTTTTATGTGAAGCGATGCAGAATTAAAAAATAAACATTGTTTCTAAAGACAAACCACATTAGAATTCCCAATATTTTAGAAGTTATTCGCAAAAAACTCATTTTTCAACATTTCCAACGGTAATTTTAGGTAATAAACATCGTTGAAAAACAACTTATTTCATAAAATATAACGCAGAGAAGAAGTATTTTAGATTTTAGTGTACTTATTTAAGTAGTTGTTCGAAATGTCTTTCGTACTCTTCGAGGCACAAACGAATACGAGTATGAAATGACTTCGCCACTGCTCTTAATAGGTCGGGCGTAATAGTTTGATATAAGCCCCGGATTCTTTCTTGCATGTTTCTGGTATTGTTGGAGGTTCAGCATAAACGATGTCCTTAACGTAGCCACACAGTAAGAAATCCAGTTTCGTTAAGTCCGGTGATCGAGGAGGCCAAGCAACTGGTCCTCATCTTCCAATCTTCCGATTTGGGAAGATTTCATTGAGCTGGTCCCTGACATGTAACGAGTAATGTGCTGGAGCTCCATCATGTTGCAGCCACATTTCCGCCCTTACCGCTATAGGTAAATTTCGTAGTAAATTTGGCAATTGAACAACTAATTAAATATTACACTTAAATCTAAAATACCTCTCTGCGTTATATTTGATGAAATATATTGTTTTTCAACGCCACGTACGATATTTATTATCCAAAAATTGCCGTTGGAAACGTTGAATAATGAGTTTTTGGCGAATAACTTTTAAAATATTGGGAATTGTGATGGGGTTGTATTTAGAAGCAATGTTTATTTTTAAAATTGTGATGGTTTGTAGGCAACCATATAAGGCTTCCAAATGTGTAAAAAAATGTGTAGCATGCAATGTAAAAAAATATATTACCGTGGCGTTGCACATTTTTGGCACACCTGTATAATCAAAAATGATTTCTTCAAATGTACCTTAAAGTACAGGGTAAGCCTGCGAAATGTCAAACTCTTAGCTTAATTAGTAACTGAGCTACAGAAGACGGCAGCTGAGTTGCAGGACCCTGTATATCTGGTGACAACTGTATAACATCCTAATGCCTGAAAGATTTTCTTTATAAAATCTCATCTATACGTCTGATAATTCAAAATATAAAATACCACTACTAATCGTTCGAACAGATATCCATTAATGCGAGGAGACTTCGTTCAAATGGGTGTGCGTGTTTTTCGTTATCATTATAATATTACTATGGCCTTTAGTTGTATTTCGTTTTCTCTACGATTCGTTAGTATTGCTTGATGAAAGTATGACGTCATATAGCATCCTGTATTATGTGGAGCCGTTACCCTTCAGTGTTATATATTGGGGGGACGGTTTTACTCCCTCTGTAAGCTCTCCCTCGACGTATTTTTTTTCTTATGTCCTTTGTTGTTTGCTGCCTGAGTTTCCGATAACGTTGGGTCCCCTTGACGTGCTGCATTCTCTAGTTTTCGTTCGTGCCTGGGGCTGACTAATGCAGGCCTGCGTGGCCTGGAGGGAGTGCTACCCTGCGGGGCTAGTAGTCGACGAGATAAAGTTTCTTTGTTCGAAAATAGTTCGGGTTTCCTCTTAGGTCGTTACCACCACATTGTTTGTTATACAGAAAAGTACAGATATTGCCAAGATGGCAGAGTACTGTTAAAGAAACTTAAAGAAAAACTTGACTTAAAATATGAAGTTGGCCCTGCTGTAAAGGTATTACTGCAGACATCAGTAAACCGTTATTGCTAGATCTCTCCAAATTATAACAAAAATGTTATTGATCATTATAAAATTAAGTATAACATTTGTTCAAGTTATACTTCCTGTACCAAAAAAATACACATTTTTCTCACTAAACAGTGTGAGTGAGGTATTTGAATGAATATGGTCGAAATACTTCAGGCGATAGTTATTTGGCTTTAAAAGATCTATCCGATGACATCTCACATGATTGACATTGATCGGCAAAGGTTGGTGCCAATATTACCAACGTTCGGTTCAGTGATGTTAAATAAAAAGAAAAACTTAAAAGAGCTATACTTATACTATAATGCGTTTTCCTAAGATATGTGAAAGTTGATACAATATCACTACTGTTTGTCATTGCATTCCTACTATGCGTGTTCTACAGCACGTTGTTTTATAAATGATTTATTCAGTTATCATCAATCATAACTCCACAATCACACAAATCTGACCGGCAAAATAATAGAATAATTTGGTCGCTATTTATCATTTTATTTTGACGTTTTTATTTTCAACTGTTGACGGACCCTTAGTAGCACAACTGTGAAGTTTTTACTCAAATTTCAGTATTTAGCATATACGTAAAAACTCTTGACTTGATGCGATTATTGCTTTGCGTTATTATTGCTTTTAGATATCGAGGGTGAAGTTCAAAAATGGTACCTAGAGAATTTTAGGTTTCATCCCTTCACCTCCCAGCCACCCCACTTCAAAATTTCAAATAGCACCCCTACCTTGCGATATATCATTTGAAACCATGATAAAAGAATGAAATCGATGGATTGGTTCTTAAGATAGACTACACAGGAAACGGAAGGTATGAAATCAATCATTATTAGCGAAACATTGCGAATTGGATACACTGTTGAATTAAAGTACAGTCAAGAGAAATAAAAAATTAAAATAAATAATAAAATAAGAAATAAGAAATTATTTTATCGCATGTTCGAAATGGCCACCATTATTTGCTAGACAAAAATACGTTCTATTTCCGAACTCTTCGCGAACGCAAATAATGGTGGCCGTTATTCTAGTCTATCGTAAGAACCAATCGACCGATTTAATTTTTTTTTCATGGTTGAGCAGATAACTTTATCGTTGTGATACATCTTTTCAAATGATGTATCACAACGTACGGGGTGCCATTTGAAATTTGAAAGTGGGGTGGCTGGGGAGCGAAGGGATGAAACCTAAAATTCTCTAGGTACCATTTCTGAACTTTCCCTTCGATATCGTAATCGACGTGTTTTCACTCAGCGCAATAATCGCATTAGGCCAAGACTTATTAATGGTTGAGTTATTTCATATCTTCCATCTTCTGTGTTGTCTATCTTAAGAACCAATCGATCGATTTAATTTTTTTATCTTGGTTGAGTAGAGAATTGTGTGCCCTTTCAAATGATGTATAACAAAGTAGGAGGTGCCATTTGAAATTTCAAAGTGGTGTGGCTGGAGGATGAAGGGATAAAACCTAAAATTCTCTAGGTACCATTTTTGAACTTCCCCCTTGATATCTAAAATGTCAAATTTTAACTTCATGCTTCATTGTTTTTCATATTATAAAATATGTTCTCAATTATGCTTTCAAATGGATGTGTACCTACCTATAGAAAATCCAGCTGAGTTCATTTTTTCCGTAATTTGTCGCTTTTTTGTCTAATTTGACTAAGATTTACTTTACTTTTTGGAGATTTTATGCTGGCGTTAACTGTGTTGTAAATTATAAGTAAGTTGAAAAGAAAAAAATAGGTGTAACTATATAAATCATCAGAAAATGTTTTCATATTAAGAATCTGTTATCTTTCAAAATGAAAATAGCATTAAACCGGGTATATGAGTGGGCTGTTATGAGTAAGTTCTTAAGTTACTGTGGAATATTTTCTGTGCTGGATGTCGGACTCAGGTAAAGGAAATACGGTCCCATATGGAAGACGGTTGGCGGTTATGGCCCGGTGGCAAGCGATGCGTGCAGCCTGTAGACCGGACATGTCTGAAGGAGTGGAAAGAAAAAGAGGGAAAATCGATACGAAAGAACAGATGGGCATGGAGCGTAGCCTTATAGACCTTATAGTGGACGCAAAAACTGCGAGCTATGAGTTCCCGCATGGTGAACATTTTTCAAGCGTGATATTCCACCATGGACGGCGTGCGGGGAGTGTAAAATTTCCTATTGGGGGACTGCAGGGCATGGCTTCAACCAAACCTTCTTTGTGGAACCCCCTTGCCCTCCGCCTGCCCTGCCCATACCTACCCCAAGCTTTATTGTCAAGGGATACAGAACTGTACAAAGAATTTTTACATCATCCTTGTCTACCGCCGCCAGACTATTGAAGAGAATGCAGAGTTGAGAATTACTTTTATCATAAAGCAATCTCAATAATATAATGACAAAAGTGTGTAAGTAATTTATATTGTAAATACTGTGTAACATAATTAGATATTCAATTAAAAAATTTGAAGTTAGTGTTAGTTCTTGATACAGTATCTAATTATAGAAATAAAGTATTTCGTTCAGAACCACATTTAACGAGTTTTTAAAAAGGGGATTCATTGTGTTTTTTAAGTATTTAGATATTAAAAGCTTGTTTGGATCCACATTTAACGAGCCTAAGATCCCTTTCATTCAGGTCATTTAGCAGGTAAATACCTAAATTATAATGTGTTGCAAAGAAAAATCTAGTTTTGTGCATGAACAATAGGTACTTTGGTATTTTGGTTGTGATGGAAAATGAAGTAGCTAGTGGTTTTACTTCTGCCTTCGTTATAATTGTCTCTTTACGTCCTCTTTCAAACCCAAATATTCAAATATAAATGGCATACATACAGTATGTCCAGGAAAGTCCGCATCATATGGAAAACATTTTTATTATCCTTATCTCAGAAAATTTTATTCTTTATAAAAGTTGGCGGCTTGTATGAAACCAATACGACAACAGTCAAATATGTAAATTTCGGTACCATAACCAAGCGATTAAGAATATACGAATTTGTGATAAGAAAAAATTCGGACAACCGGACAAGCAAATTACCCATTCAACCATTTCTAGGATAATCGGAAAACTGGAACAGAACAGCCTGTTGAAAATTTCTTTAAAAAACACCACGAAAAATATGTTGCCAAAAATAAGGAAGCATGTTTACCAGTGTTGCAAGCGTTAATCGAGCATAGAACGACTTCGGCTTGACAAATTGGCTTCTTACACCCAAGGCATAAAACAACAGCACATAACATACAAAAACTGAACAAATATCACCTTTATAAACCAAAATAGCGACTAAACTAAAGGCAAGAGACTATGGTATACTATGACTATGACTTCATTAGTAGCGATAAACTTTACTTGAAGACGTTGTTTAGAAGTAAAATTTAATAATTTTGTAACCTTATTTCTGGTTTAAAAAAATCTTGTCGGTGGTTAGAAAAGGCGTTAATACGCTGTTCAGGAACTGCAGATATTAATCTACATTTAATTTTAAGGAAAAAAGGCCCAGATATTTGTTCAAAATAGCGCACAGTACATTAGTCTTAAATTCGGGTTTTCTTATGTCCATCAACGGCTATTTTGTGAAAAAACGGTGCTATTTGCCTCATCTATCCATAGAATATTAACAAAAAAATCTGTTTTCGTCCATTTTCCCCTCAAACAAGATGGCGAACTCATACCTATGGCATCAGGTCTAATGTCATAGGTATGGTAGATACTGATGGCTATATTCTTTCCTTTAATGTTTTTATAAATTTCGTACCTATGTTTTTTAAAGGTGATATTTGATAAGTTTTAGTAAGTTACGTACTGCGTTGGATGTGAGAAGCAATTTGTGCAACCGAAGGCGTTCTATGATCGATTACCGCTTGCAACACTGGTAAACTTACGTTCTTATTTTCGGCAATATATTTTTTGTGGTATTTCTTAAAGCGATTTTCAACAGACCCAGTCTGCTTGAATATTCTGATTATCCTAGAAATAGTTGAATGGGCAATTTGATTGTCCGGGTGTTTTTCATTGAAAATATCAGCAACATCGAGATAATCGCTTTTCTGTAGATGGATAACTATTATTATAAACATATCCTCATTAATATTAATTGAATTAAAAGTAAGTCACGCTTATGTATTAGTTATTGTATGATCTATTATTATCTACTGGGTAAAATATTAACTTTGCATCAAGAAAGTGAGTAATTTGGCGCTAGTTCTAAATAAACATTAGTCATCGTACCAAAATAATCAAAAACGTAAAAAAATTATTCAAATTTCTAAAAATAGATTAAAACGAAGTACGAAGTACGAATTAAAAAAAAAAACAAAAAGGAAAAATTTCGAGATAGGTGGCGTGATTTTATATTTGAATATAATTTTTACTTCTAAACAACATTTCCAAATAAAGTTTATCGATAATAATAAAAACAAAGGTACTTTACTCTTATCACAAATTCATATATTCTGCATCGCTTTGTATATTGTATCGAAATTTACATATTTGACTGTTGCCGTATTGGTTTCAGACAAGCAGCCAACTTTTATAAAGAATAAACTTTTCTGAGAAGGGGATAATAAACAAAAATTGCTATATGATGCTGACTTTCCTGGACGCACTGTATAAGACATAAAATTTTTTAATTTAAAATAAAATAATAAAAAGTGATATTATAGTCATAATATTAAACATTTTCTCGTTTTGCAACCCGCCTGTATTTTGACAATATTTTTTTTTGTTAATATTTCAGTCATCAGTTTTTCCAAAGTTTCACGTAGAAACTTAGGCATATGGTCTATGAAAAGAAGTAGACAAATAATTTAATGTTACATCAAAGTAACCAGGGCTTAAACCCCCAATATAAAATATAAGTATGTATTTGTTCTAGTTGCTACTTTTCTCTTTGGCCAGGCACCTGACTTTATCATAGTATTTCCCAGTGTTTCCTAATGCAAACGTTGATGTGACAGTACTGTCGATGATATCAAAATATCTGTCAAGTCCTGGCTAACTAGTTTTAATGCAGTACGTGCGATCTCAATGAAATACAATTTGCTCCTGCAGCTAAACTATTAATTTTACCAACAAAATTCACAAACATAAATAGTACAAAATTTCCTGTACTTCAATTTATTATTTAACAAAATTGCAAAATCGTTGAAAACTGCTAAAAGTAAACCTCCAGTTCCAGTTTGATCATGAAACGAAAGTTTCGTCCTCTTACCTTTAGTAATGTATCCGGAATCGTCGCCACAAAAGCAGACACAGACATTTCTTTGTACCATGGTCAAACATATTCAGGGGACTCAAAGAAACATATTTCCGCTAAAATCTCAAAACATTTTTTCGACACGATTACAATGCTACTCCATACTACGTAATCTACGTATGATAAAGTAAAAAGGAATGAGTGATTAAAGGAATAGGCAACAACATAACTACTTTATGTTGGATTTCATAAATCAAGGGTCAAGGATGTTCAAAAAATCACCTACCTATTACCTACAGATCGTAAAAATCTAAACGAGATCGAGTAATATCTTTTTCTCGCACACATTGTTGAAATAATTTACCAAACTTTGAAATTCTTGAGCAACTGTTAGATCCAAAAGTTAATGGGAAATTTAATTTGTTAACTTAATAACACATAAATATACAGTGTATAATTATACTTAAACAGGGAAATGATGTAAATTTTACCTATGCGTTATCAATACAACTTGCACCAGTACACATTTGTTTTTCATTAGCTTCCCCATAAACTGTATAAAATGTTCGAACAAATATAATTTGCCAGACTGTACCGTTCAATACTTGCAACCTACACTATATAAATATATACTTTATGTATTCTATAATATATTGCAGTAAATCCGGTATTGAATTTTGTTTCCAGTAGGCATGCGTAATACGCAATTTATGTACACAATAAATGTACCTGTCCCGGTTTAAATCAATACAATTATTTATGCGCAAAACATTTGTTGATTGGTATTATTATTACTGTTATATATTGTTGTTGTTTGAATAACAAATATGATTGTTTGAATGACATATATGTTAAAGTTGTGCTTACTACAGATCAGAATAAAATACGTCAAAATACTTTCCCATTGCTATTTATGATTATTTTTCTACGAAGCCACACGTAATACATTCTCCAGTTATTTTCCATGTATGCCATTTGGCACTTTCATCTTTGCGGATTTTAAGAAGTGTGATATTTACTGCGCTTGTCAGTCTGTTCCTGATATGCCTAATAGCTTATTAAATTGCTGTAGAAAGTGATGTTTGATGGGCGAAATGTGAATGAAGGTTAATAATAATTGTAATATTATAATTTATGTTCCTGTTATTGCTTCATTTACAGTGAGTAGCGCCAGAAGTACGAAATAAATTCATTAGAATTGAAAATGTTTGATATTTTTATAACCTTCCCAGACAGTCCAGACATCTCCATTTAAGTTAATCAAAATCACACAAAATATAGCTCAATAAGTAAAAGATTCTCAAATGAAAGATTTAACCTTGAACTTTATCTGTAAGTAATACTAATAAAAGTTTTATCTTTATGACTGATGGTCTTTTCATTTTCCTCTTATATTAAACCTACGTACAGTTTATGGTTGCTAAAACAGGTAGTATTTGAGTGTAATTAATGTGAGATATAAATAAAATACTTCACAGCTTAACACTGAAGTAATTTATATAAAATATTAAAAGCGTTTGATGCAGCCTGGTCCAAGTCGAAGTCATAAACGAAGACCAAAAGGTCAGCATACAGCCTATGATTTTGTTCATAATCTACTTATTGACTACGCTTGATTGATATGGAAAATAATTGCATGCATCACTAAATGATATGAAAACTTTTGGTGCGTAAATTAAACATTGGTGTTTTTGTTAACAATTCCATGTGATTGTTAAGGGTTTTATTTGACATAGTTAACATGGTAGTCGTACCTACTCACAGAGTTAATTTTCTTCATAAATCATGAGTAGAGATGTTTTAAACTAAGAAGAAGCTACCCCCACTTTTACTCATTCACTGCGGGAACAAAAAATTATGACCTTGACATGCCCATATAAGGCAATGCATATGTCGTAGGCAAATGGTTATTTTAGGCAAAAGGCTTTTCCCTAGGCAAAAGCTATTTGCCTGGGCAAATAGATATGGAACCTTTCTTTATATTGTTATACCTATATGCCTAGGCAAATGTATTTGCCTAGACCGTTGTCAGGCAAATAGCATTTAGTTTTCAATTGCGTTTGTTTTAAAATTTGTGAGGTTATGTGCAATCCGTGTGGGTTAGTTCTCAAATACGTCATAGTTAATATTTGGTCGTTGATTACTTCTGAGTAATATCGTATCCTAATCATCATGATTCTAATGAAGTTACGCCTGACCAGCTTAACTATTCATGAGTGCGTAGCTACGATTTCATATGAGTTTTATTCCACTTAAACAAGACGTTTAGGTTAGGAATGTTTAGTTTCCCTTTTACTATGAAATATAGTAGACTGGAAAGCACTAAATTTCTGAATTCTCATCGAGTGGACGATTTGCATGTCTTCATAATGGTTCACCGATATGCTGCGGAGGTTACTGTGATGTTCCAAACACAGTAGCCAAGCCAAGTCCTTAGTGATAAGAAACGGGGATGAAGTTAATAATGCTGTCACAACAATGACATAGCCTCACATAATTTGAAAATCCAACTGTATGCCGACTATGTGCAATTCCGTCTCCAGGTCATCTAACCGCGCACATTTCACGGTGGTTTTTTTCGGGTCGGACCCATTTAGGCGAACCCTGATGGCAATGCCTGTCGTCAAAAAGTGCTATTTGCCTAACAACGTCTTGGGCAAATACATTTGCCTAGGCAAATAGCTTTAATCATATAAATGAAGACTCAATATCTATTTGCCATGGCAAATAGCTTTTGCCTAGGCAAAAGCCTTTTGCTAGAAATAACCATTTGCCTACGACACATATACGCCTCGTTCCAGAGGGATTTTGAAAGTAAGAGATATCGTTTATGTTTTAGATATTCTAAAGTTTAATAATTTGAATTGCAAAACTTTAAAAACATTCTACGATCGTACATACCTATGTATTGAATATAATTAAATGATAAAAGATTTATTTATAAAAAACAGAATGGTTTCTATAGGCAGAATTAATTTAAATGAGGGCGTGGGTGGACAAATGTGTCATCGAATGCATACCTATTGGTAATAGATTATTGAATACTTTAACAAAAAAAAAAATAATAAAAACGTGCTAAAAGATTACGTAAAACAATTTATTGTATAAACCTTGATAACGAAACTAATTTTATTTTTTTGCTTGAATCCTTCTGAGTCTGAATTGAGACGCCCTCCTTAACGTTATGATAACTAGCATTATCTAAATTTCCTATGAAGCTCTCCATATTTTTCAGCTACCTTGACTGGATAATATCAATAATTCAGTGTCGTTTGGTTGATGATTATTTAGTAGGTTTCTCGCAAAAGCTTAGCATTATATAATTATTAGATAATCAGCGATTTCCAACCGGGGTTCCGCGGAACCATGGGGTTCCGCTTTTCTTATTTAACAAACATAAAGAGAAAATATAGAGATGTTATAGATACAATTAGTGTGTGCAAATATCTTCTACTTGGGTGTTTATTCCCACACTTTTTGCTCCGAACGTAATTATTGTTCTGACTAAAATGTTTCATAAGGACTTATTTATTTTTTCAATACCTTAAAAAATAACAAAATATTAATAAAACAGGCTCTAACTTCTTAAGGAATATTAACTTGTTATCAATAGGTCCATATGAAACTCTTTTCTCGAAATAAATATATATATAAATAAATATCTGCTGAAATGTTACAGAAAATGAATGTAATAAACTACCAAAAAAGCAGTAAAAGAAGAATAATAGTAACATCGCTGGTTATTGGATACCAGCTAAATGTCTGTATTGTTTTTACAGAATTCACATATTCCACGAACATATTCCTGTGAAATTAAAACGGTATCACCTAAATTTTGCGGGAAAGTTTTTAAATTTTACAGGAAACAACTTTAATAAAAATAAATACTTCACAGTAGTAAGTAATATTCAATCATTGAACTGCGTTTCTTTACATACTTGTATCTGGTTACTTGAAACACGTTACACGTTTTTCTGTGCCCCAAAAAATACTTGAAATGCCTTGGAAAGGACATTGTATATTTTTTTTGTTGGAGTTCTGCCGGATACCAACCCTATTTAATGGGTGCCGCAAGGGTAAAACGTTGGAAAACGGTAATCTACTACAAGAACCAACCGTAGATGTAAATTTGGAATCCACAGCTGTTCAATATACTTCATGAAGTTTGTACGATTCATATACTCATGGTTATCACCACTTTTAGAATCTATAATCCAATACAGCTCAGCTTGATTATCGATAAACTAAATATTAATAACATACTAGAAAGAATCGTCAATATGCTATTACGCACGAAACCTACCTATCCACCTGCACATGGAGTATTATCAAACGTTTTCTTTTACTTATAGCTTTTTTTAACTTCATTTTTGTCAGATTGATTTGTGTAAACAATATTCCAATCATCTCTGCAATCTCTGCAATGCATCTACATTCTTAATTAACTCGTAATGCTCAGTTTTCATGATAGCTGCAGGACTAGCTGAAGATTTTTGCCATCTGTTATTTCAAATATCGAGTTTCCAAAAATTCCTTACCTATATCAATAAAAATATTACATGGACTTATTTGAATCCCATTCTTGAATAAATTTTGCATTGAAGATACACCTTGAGTAAATCCAATGTCTGGATATAAATAAGCATAACCTTCAAAACAACGATTACAAGATACGTTCAAGAATGCATTAGTACAAGAATATAAATATGAGCATAAGAAACCCCAATAAAGTAATTATAGGGATTTCTTGTACTTATATTTTGTTGGTTTGAGTTGCAACAAAACTATTGCCAAATAGTCTGCGTGTGGTCTAAAGTAGACATCATCCGACATAATAATTACATTAGCTAAATATAGCACACATTGATCATAAAGGTAGATAATGTTGATCATTTGATGGCATAGCGCTTAAAACCTTAAGTCTATTGCGTATCATTTTACCATCTATTGATAGAGGTATGATGTCTTGGAACAAGCCTTAAATGCATCAAATTACTTTAAATTAACACTGGATATGACCGCTGCAGGCAGTGCATAGCATGTGAATTAAATCTGCGTTTAGAATGTGTGTCTGGTATATGCGCGTATTGTTATCTATGTTATTTGTTATCTCATACAAAAACAGACCTATTGATATGACACCGAGATGTGTAAACTTTATCTTATATAAATAGAATGGTGTTATGTAACCACGACCAGTGATAAACGCTGTATTTATTCTTATGAGGGATCATGTGCGCCGTTTGACATTTCTTTAGAACTTTTTAACATGATCGAGTTTTAAAATCATGTTTTAAAAGTGTGGGCACTTGTTTGAAATATGCTTGAATATGAATGTGTTGTAATACTATGATGGAGTACGTGATGTCCAGTTTATCTGAAGCCATACGTGATTGAAAATCTAGATTAGAATGGAAGCCAATCTACCAGAAATTTAGGTTATATTGGTGCAATGATTACTAGCTGTTGACTTGTTTTTATCAATATTTTTTTATTTGGGTACTCAGATGCTGGTTTTGTTAATAGAACGTTTTATTTACTAAAAGTTGATGTTTACTTGTGACATAACATGTAACATACTTAAGACAGGTACATAATGCATGTAGCTTTCCAGTAATCAGTTTAACGATAACACCGATAAAGTATTTTCGTTTTAGCAGGGCCGCGTTAAAGCATGATAGCGCCCTAGGCATTTTTCTTTTTGCCGCCCCCTTATATAAATAAAAATTTATATTTTCAGAATAGTATAACTTTATTAGAAAAAAAAAACTTCAACTCTGGGTGACAAAAACAGAAAATATCTTATAATAGAATTTTATATCTACGATATTCGACATAAATTTTGTTTTTAAAGAAAACTTGCCGCCCTAAAAAAGGCTGCCGCCCTAGGCAGCTGCCTCACTCGCCTAATGGATAAATCGGCCCTGCGTTTTAGTGATCAAGCATGCCGGTGTTTACATTTACGGTGAGCGGTGCGTTTAATGTATGCGATTTAAAAACGTACTTGGTGGCGCCATCTCTTGTCACAGATGGAAAGCTACTTTATAAATCCGACAGCCATAAGATTTTTCAATCCCCGGAGACGGGATTAAAAGTTTGTAAAACCGCGAGTAATAAAATGTTGTAATATTTATTTAATGAAAACATTAATCTTGGACTTTTTAGTTTTTATATTTTTAAAGTTTAAAAACACAGTGAACATAGATTGAATGATATTAAAAAATATACTTTTATTTAATATCCGGAAAGTTTTTCCACAAGTCATGTTTGTGCACAAGAAAAGCAACCCATCAAACGTTAATCATTTTGCAGGGAAACGGTTTTAAGTTTTACTATTATTATTTTTCATAATATTTGTTTGTTACAGTGGTGTTACACTGGGTTCAGGGCTATATACATATTCTGTATAAAATATTATTTTGATATAGTTCAACAAACTGCTTCTAATATCGAACCCTTATTTGGGTTGTAAAATTTTTCTTTTAAAGTGTTATTGAAGGTAACAGACAAAATTATCGAATAAGTCAAACAAAACCAATATGTTTTTTTTTGTTTTTATTACTCAAATTTTATTATTTGCTGTTATAAACTTATAAATTGAAACAAAAATAACTTAATCTATATTAATAAAATAGCTGGAAATAATATATTTAAATAATCAAATTAATATTTCGAAATAGGGGTTTTGGTCTTTGGATACATTTTTCGGAGAGAATACTTAATAAATATCAGGGACTAAAAACGAAAAGTATTTTGTTCGTTTCCGATCACACACAACTTCATCGACACAATTCTAAATACTGCGGCTTTGTGTCGACACTAATTTTATTATAATTAATTATTATATAAGTAAGTACCCAGAAAAGGAACACAATGCCAAAACACTACGTCTTTGGTCACTGGTATTTTTTTCTGAATCGATGTTAAAAATTCATGAATAGTGCCACAACTTAAAATAATACTTGAAATGAACAGGATAATTGTACTTCATTAAATCAAATCTTATTATCAAAAACGACACAACACAAGCTATGACTCTTTTCTAGAGGAAAACTTACAAATTCTAAACGTGACGTCTTTCTTGTGACCTCTGATACGTACACTTATGACTTGATCGACACAACTAAAGATCAAAATCTTTAAGTTAGTATTGAAAGACAAAGTAACATACTTGTTCTCTCTACCGGTTCTGATTGGAACTATCTTTGTTGATTTGTTTTTTTTTCTGACAAAAATAAAGGCCTTTGCAAACATATGAGATTTACACATATTTAATATTACATATCTAACATAAAAAATGATGAATTTTTAGATTTGTCACGTTGCTTGTTCATCAACAAGTGTCTTTGAAGCACGGACAGGGTTTATTTAAGTGGCCTGCGTGGGCGTCGTATTCCTAATAATAGATCGGTGGGTACCTATAGTGGTACCGGGTTAATAAAATAAGAAGAAAAATAAATCCAGCCTCCTTCCTCCTACTACATACATACATAGTATTAGTAGATAGTTCATTATTCTGTGAAATTCAAAGGCCTTGGACATATGGAACATGGAAACAGAAAGCTCAAAGTGGTTGACCTAGCGTTGAAGTATGTAAATTACGAAGTAGATACGTGAAGTAAGGCCTTTCCTTTTAAAAAATACAAAGAAAAAACTGATTGATACATTGATAAAAGAATTGACAACTTCTATGGTTTAGCCACAAGGAGTCACGGGCCATAACACGTTCTCGAAGAATACTGTCCAGTCGGGCACAGAGTCGGTGCAAATAACGCAATGCCAAACCCGGGAAAACTCTAGACGAATTCATAATAAACAACCACTTGATAAAAATGTGGTAAATGTTGTAAAGTCGATTTACAACGATTTGTCATCCAGAGAGTTGCTAGAATGGTGTTTAGGTGGCGAAAGTCAAAATAACAACAGACTCTTCAATTCTACTGTCTGGCTCCTTTCGTTCAATCATGTTCCCTATGGTTCAAAATCCATCAATTCAAATCAATACACACAACAAAACGTTGCCTCAATTCAAAGCAACCTTCGTTAATCCAACCGAACGGTTGTTTTATATATACGCAAGAATATGTATCGTTCATTGAAGAAAAGCATTGTTTTGACCGGTTGTCTTACTTTAAGATTCTACAATTTTAAATTGATACTACACGTATTTGACTTAACAATTTGTTCTTTTAAATGACAAGGTTGACTAGTTAGATTAATCAGCTGACATTCTTGCATTAAACATTCACCTACTTCTTTTAAATATGAACAATGAACATGTTATTACGAAAGCAATAATATTTTACACTGAATGCAATTAACTCATCAAAAAATAATATTGCTATTTTCGAACATGAAAAGAGATACCCGGTGTCCCCTCTTAGTCTCTTTCCATCAATATTAGAGCTGTTGGACGTTTCTACATCAGGTACAGTGATAGAATAATAGCACTATTACTAAAGCTGCAAAGAGTATAGACATGTATGCGGTTATATACCCTCTGGGAGACCTCTCGTACGACGAGAAAGAAAGTAAAGCGCCATATATCGGCATCCTGCACATTATTTTCAAAACAACGACCTTCTTAAATCAAAACAATCGTTTTCTTAAAGGAAATATTTAGTTTGTTGCCTTAAAACAAACAACCAATAATAC
Organism: Melinopterus prodromus; assembly: GCA_964023965.1. Lineage (NCBI taxonomy): Eukaryota > Metazoa > Arthropoda > Insecta > Coleoptera > Scarabaeidae > Melinopterus > Melinopterus prodromus. Next base: position 88,149,197 of record OZ030390.1, read on the forward strand.
CAATTAATAAACAAATTATGTCAACAATGTTATTTTCTTAACATTAGACAACCATTTCTCTGTGTGTATTGCGGGTTGTTTAGCAGCAGCCAGTTAACAAGTGCTTTTCTGTCGTCTGCAAAACGATAACAACGATAGGACTGGGCAACAAACAAAGATATTAGCAAATGTGCAGGAACAAACAGCGTATGGAAAAACTGTCAGTAATCAGGAGGCATCAAAAGAAGCTCGAGTGAAACGAATTCCACGAAGCAGAGAAATGAATACTGTATGACCCTCAGATAGCATATTAGTAGAAAAGTAGTCCACATGCATCCGTAAACTGAAAACCTTATATCTCAAAAAGAATTGGACCGATCAACTTGAAATATGTGTGAAAAGCGTTTATTTAATAGCATAACACATTGTCTAATTTGTGAGCTAACTCAATTATTTATTTTGACAAGTAACCATTTCCTCAAATGTAAATATTTTTCTTTCATGTTCGTCAAGCGATAGCTCCTTGTGTATGTGTGTAGAATACAACGGCAATATCTATTTTTATTCAAAACCACCTTGAGTGGAGAAATCTTGCTAACCAGAGACCACGGATCTCCACCGGAGCGTCATGCTCGAGGGAGGTTTTGCAGTCGAAGTTTTTCATACAAATTATTATTTTCTCTGAAATGCTAGTAAATACCTCTACCAAATTTGGAATCACCTGATCGCAATTTTAGCGTAAAAACCTATATCTCCCTTTAGTACACAATCATAATAGGTGATAGATTGTTTACATGATAAGTTTTCCGAATTGCATGTCTCAAACATATATAATACCTACAAATAACGACAGTAATAGAATTTTTTGTTGATGGGTAGCCACGTCAAGTTGGTTTTGCCAGGCCTGTCGAGTTGAGGCGCATTTCATATTAAAACAGTCATGGTGGCGCCCTCTCTTGACAACTATGCAAAGCTGACCTTGCGATCCGCATCTGCTTGTTCGTGAACCTTTTTTCATTTATACCTGGGCATTTCGGGGCCGTTTTTTGCGTTATCTGTATTTTTAGATGTGTAATATATTTCAAATAAATCATATTACATTTATTTAGCAATTAGGTATTTATTTGTGTTTAATATTATTTAAAATGCAACATAATAATCTATTTAATATTTTGTCATTAGTATCATTACTTATACAAAAATACTTAACAATATACATAAATAAATAAATTACATTGACTACATATTTATGTATATATTACAAGAAAATTTTGCTTGTTGATTATTCAATAGTGGTAAGGTAATGAAATACTAAAAACTAGAAACGTTATTTTTTGATGAATTATTAACGTTGACAGTATAGTACTCGATTATACCGGGTGACCCATGCCATAGGTAAGCCCTTTTATTTTTGTATTTTGTGACACTGGATGACTGAAAAAGACAAAAAATGCCATATTTTGGAATACTTTTGAGGTTATAACTTACTTGTTTTTCGGAAATGAAGTCATCGTTGAAATTTTTATTATTGGCAACCTATAGTATTTGTGTGATATTTTTACAAAAACCAATCGATCGTCAATTTTTATCACAAAAATTACGAAAACTTTTTTGTTTATTAATCTAGGTGGTCATGAAATTAGTGAAAATATTTGGAAATTGTCTCCGATGACTTTTATTATTAACTCACTATTTGTTTTCACTCCATTCACTCCATTGCAATCCAAAAAATATTTTTTATCGAAAAATCACGACTAAGCCATGAAGTAAACGGGAAAGAAACACTTATTTGCAAAATATAGGGTTCCATTTAAAATTTTGATAATGATTCATTTCTGAAAAAAATACGGAAGTTATATTATCTTCAAGAGTATTTAAAAAATATATATTTGTCGTCTATTAGCGCTTCTCAAATTTTCATTCGTCCAGTGTCATAGATAAAAAGCCTGGCGTACGCGTGAAGTATGGAAACAGAAAACGTCATTGACGTCTTTTTTAAATGGCAACTCCATATATTTTGTTTACTGATTTTGGTAGACCTGTCAACTGTCTTAACAACAGCGGAAATAAATAATAGAAACATGGATGGAATGCGGATGAATACGAATACGGACACAACAATTTCCTCTTGCGTAAAGTTTTCGAGAAATGTGTGGTCAAAAGGTTGAATTTTGGCAATTTTTACAAATTTATGCCATCTGAACCCAGCGCACTAGAAACCTCAAGAGGATCTCATAGTAAACTTTAACTTTGCACTTTCGCGTTAAAAGTTTGTTCACTATGGTTTTGAAACATTTACAGCGATTTTTTGGAGGTGATGTGCAGTTGTTTCCATAGAAGAAACTGTGAAAAAGCGCTATAACCTGACGTGATTACAACTTTCATGTTCAGATGTGTAAAAGTTACTATTCTACCATAAGTTCTCGAATATTTGCTGAAGGTAGATCATACAATTTATATGCTTTATGAGACAATTAAAAGATCTTTTATAATCAGTAAGAATAGTATGGGGTTGCAATTTACAAAAAAAGTCGACGACGACGTAAAAAATAACTATTCACACACAATTTCAGATTAAAAGTACCAATAATGTATGTGCGAGGATGCAAAATTTGACTTGATAAAAATAACTCTATCAAAAAGCGCAAACTAAACGATTGTGAACATTTTTGTGGTTAGCTTTAGAGACGCACTGCAAAAGATTCCATAAAAGTTTGTGCATATTTCTCCCTAGGCTTCCGATGTCTTTCTATTTCTAAGTCTAATTGCACTCCACTAATAGCAGAGCTTGAATTATGTTGACGAGAGATGCTAAATATGATTTCTCGATTGTTTCAGTTATGTCTGGTGGTCAGCACTATTGCTTAAGATGGAACAACTATCAGAGCAACATGACGAGCGTCTTCCACCAGCTGCTGCAGAATGAGGCGTTCGTCGACGTCACCCTGGCATGCAACGACCTATCGCTGAAGGCACACAAGGTGAGATGCGCTCTCATTTCGGTTGCGTAATCATTTGGCACCAAGAGTACCGTCTTAATTGCAGGTAGTCCTCTCGGCGTGCTCGTCCTTCTTTCAAAAGCTCCTGCTGGAGAACCCGTGCAAGCATCCCACGATCATAATGCCGCACGATGTCTGCTACGCGGATCTAAAATTCATCATCGAGTTCGTCTACAAAGGTGAAATCGACGTTTCCCAGGCTGAATTGCAGGTAGGTTGTAGGCGAGATGATGAAAATTTACCACGTTACTTTTCCTTTGCTGCCATTCCGGGCCATTGTCCCGTCTCTCGAACAATAACGTTCGAACGCGGATCAGAGTAGAAATCTTCGGAGCGTTCACTCCTCGGGCTTCGCACATGGGCGCCGCCGTCCGCTGCCGTTACACATCGGTAAGGGACAGGGCCGGCTGGCTGGTTTTCGGGGCCCCAAAATATTTTATATTAATAAAATAATGATCTATTTTCTAAGCACAAGTTCTTAAACTGACAACCATTCACCATTCACCAACAAGCGATTATCACTAAAATAGAACTGATGGATTTAAATGCAAATACGTACAACAAATTTTCCTGGCGCCCGCTTTTCCTTTTCTACTTCTTTTTACTTCTATTTTTTTAAGCATGACCTACTCCGTTTGTATGTTTTATCCATTGTTAATTCCAAGAAACGATATGAACTTATTTTAAACTAAATTAGCTACTGGGGTTAATATCAGAACATTTCACATATTTCTAAGTAAATCAAGTACAATACAACCTCGGCAAACCACACACAACGAAACGTTTTCTCAATTCAAAGCAACCTTTGTTAATCCAAAACAACGGTTGTTTTATATATACGCAAGAATATATATCGTTCATTGAAGAATTAATAAAATAGAATTAAAATAAAATTAAAATAGTTGACCAGGATTTGACAGATATATCGATTCTTTTCACAGTAGGTCAAACATCAACGTTTGACACTACGTAGTGCCATTAGAATGAGAATATCTGCCAAATCTTGGCTAACTAGTTTTATATTAATGCAGACGACGACCGATCTCAATCAAATAAAATATGCTGATTTTTCAAGTGAGCCGCCATTTCTGCTAAGTCGTCAAAATAGTTAAATAATAAGTTAAAATACAGGCAATTTTGTATAATTTATATCTATAACATTACTTGTTAATATTAATGGTTTAGCTGCACGAGCAAATTCTATTTGATAGAGAGCGCTCGGGTCTGCATTAAAGCTAACTAGCCAGGATTTGACAGATATTTTGATTCTATTGACAGTATTGTCAGAGCACCAGCGTTTGACACTGCTGTATAGTATGATAAAGTCATGTACCTGACTACATGAGATAAGTGATGGTAGTTAAATGATAACATTACCAATGCAACATTCCCGGTAATTTAGGTAGTATTACGTATAATTGACGAAGGCAGATTTTTGTGTAGGTAATATTACCGCGGTGCAAGTTCAGTTTACTAAACAATTTTTAATTCTAGTTGGAAATATGGCCCGGTAGTTGAGTACCGCTAGGATACAACATATTTTTACATATAAAATTAATACTCAGGTATAATTTATCAGATTGGTCGTGTTTTTATAACTTACGCAAACACCTTATTATTTTTTAATGTTTGATAACAACGGCAGTTTTAATGGAAGCGAAAACAGGATTCGTTTAAATAAATTAAAATAAAGCATTAAAAAAATAAAGCTTTAATAAATCCCTAAATATATGCGTCTCGCGCGCGGTTATATGTACAATATCATATTAATGTGTCTTATAATAGATGTTCCAAAACAATAAAATAAGTAATACGGAATGCCAAAGTGCTTGTTTGTATTCACCCGTTACCATAACTACGCATCGTGCTGCTAGACTATGTGCGGCAACGTGAACTCGCATGCATATCTTTATTTCATTATTTTAACAATGATTTTACATACAATTATTAACCAGACCTATTTTATTCTGTTTATTGTGCCTACACAGAGAGAAATTTTTGTTTAATTCAAATAAATATGCATTGACTCAAAGAAATTTGTTGTTTCAACAGAGGCAAAGAAATATTTATTTGCGGATAAAAACGCATTTATTTGAAATATTTGGTTGGTAGAAAGAACGTTGATTTGTGTCAAACAACTTATGTTTCCAGTTAAAGTTTGCAATTTGTGTATTATAAGAAATGAGATTTATTTACTTCAAATAATTATGATTGTGTTGAGTGAAAGAATTACATTTTTTTAAATTAACAAAATTGTTGGTCGAGTTAAAATGCTTAAAATTATTAATTTGTTGACGGAATTAATAGACAAGAATTTTTCGGAAGACTCGCCATGTGTCACCTCCTTTTTGGGATGTCGCACATCCTCGACCAGTGCTTGGTCGTCCCAACCCAACATGTAGTCAAGGTCAAGTTAGTAAAGTGTACTCTGATTTGGAATCACAACTTGAACCTGCAGGCACTGTACTCTATAAGTTCGATAAGTTCTATACTGTCGATTACGCGGCTTTATACTCTCGATATGTACGAAGTGCGAGGAGCGAGTTTACAGCGCCATCTAACAATACAGTTGGATGACATTAAAAATATATTTATTTGAATCAAAATATGATTTCTTTGGTGGAAGTAAACCTATTTTAAAGCCAAAACAAAAATATTACTTTAAAGGAAATAATCTCTTCTTGTGTACAATTATATTTATTTTAATCAAAATATGATTTCTTTGGCGGAAGTAAAACTATTTTTAAGCCAATGACAAAATATTACTTAAACGAAATAAATCTCTCCTTATATACAAATTTATATGTTTGAATCAAAATTATATTTCATTGGTGTAAAGAAACGTGTTTTTTAATCAAAACAAAAATATTACTTTAAAGGAAAGAATTTTTTGGTTGTATCCATATATATTTATTCCACTTAAATAAATATTTCAAATAAATTAATCTCTGCAAGCAAATAAACTAGAGTATTCAATGAAGTAAATATTGTTGGCGTCAAAGAAATATGTTTTGACCCAAAAGAGTAAATTCAAACAAATACATTTCTTTAAAACAAGAAATCTTTTCTATCTGTGTAACAGAACATTATTTAACCATTTTTGACTTTAAACTTAAATTAATTTAAGAGGAATTATCAAAAATCATAATCGCCGTAGTCCGTGGATTTCATTTAATCTACTGATTTATCAATTTATTTCAATATTTCAACTACATATACATTACGCTTTCAATAATTTTGAAAATCACGTTCTGCTGGATTGCCAAAATCTCACACTCGACGTTATTTTCCGTTTCCCTAGTGAAAAAAAAAAGAATTGACGATCATTATGTTTTTGTGTTCAGTATATCATCCTGATTAACAATATCGCAAAAAAAATTGTGCGGTTTACGATTTTAAAGATGACGTCACTTCCGGAAAATTCCGATATCATAATGACGTTGAGAATACCAAAATAAATGCATTTTTGTGTCCAATACAACTCCTCAAAATTTTATTTGTTTAGCTTTATCAATAAAGACGTTAGCAATTTCGTCCCGCTAGATATAGCCGATTCTCACACTGTGGCGCCGTAGTAATGTGCCTAAGTAATGTTTGGGTGACAAATGGCTGGTATGATTGGTGTTTGAAAAATAAAATAAGCAATATTTTATTTTATATCTTGGTAAGCAATAAAAACTTGCAACTTAATATCTTAACTTAACTTAACTTTCTATCTATTATACTACATACATATTATACTCCGTACATACATCACCGAAAGATATGTATGATCTTTCGGTTCGCTAACTCGATCTTTCGGTTCGCTAACGTATTTATAATTAGATTATAGAGATATTCATATCAAAACTAAAAAAATCATTGTTTTACGTTAAAAATCGTTTAAATTAACATTGTCGCATTTCTATTGTTTATTACTTTTCTATTAAGAATATTTGTTGCAGGCTCAATGCCGGCGAGTTTTCTTTAGAATTGGTTATTTGCTCATACAACTTTACAAATATCGCTTTCTTTCAATAGGAACGTTTTAGGCGAGTTTGTTTTACAGTTATTTAGTTTTATTCGTGGAGTTTACCAATTTTCAAAAAACCCCAAAAAATTATTTCTTAGACGTCTTGTCACCGATATGACCAGAAATATCTGATTTCTGTTCTTAACTTGATACTATAATACATTTCTTGCCCCACTTGGAAATTTTCCTAACATCACCCATGTTGTAGCTGTTGATGATGAAAATTAACCATGTTACTTTTCTTTTGCTGCCATTCAGGGCCATTGTCCCGTCTCTCGAACAATAACGTTTGAAGGCGGATAAGAGTAGAAATCTTCTTTCTCTGAACGTTCACTCCTCCGCGATGATAGGCTTCGCATCTCGGTTTATCCGTTAGTTCACTGATCCATCTGGGTTTCCTTTCACATTGCGACATTCCAGTTCACGAAGTGCAATCCTAGACCGATCGGATCAATCCGTTTTGAATTGCATAATTACCGAGTTACAGAAAATAGACTTTCGATAGTAAAGCACCGCAAAATATGCCCATCCAGCTGACACAAATTGCTTTTATGTGCGAAAAGTGCGATAATCAACCGCAATTTTATTACTTTTCGTTTCCTTTATAATTGGTATTTAATTCCAATTCAAATGGAGCAGCGATTGTTATGAGCCGATACGAATTGGTTAGATATTGTGGATTGCGTGGAAGGATATTAATGACACAATCCAATGATCTTCAATTATATTATTCAGAAACAGTTTTTTATGTGTCAGCTGATTTTTGTTTTCGAAAAAAACTTTGGATGGTGTATGAAACTTTATTCCTTACTGTAGATATTGTAGACTATTTGATGCCTCGTCAATTCTCGTCCCATTAACAGTAGGTTATTAAAAAAAAATTGTTAAAGCTTAATGGTGGTTAAAGCATTTTTTTCTGCAAAACAAATCAACCTGTGATTTGGAAACTCTGCAGGTCCTTTTTTGTTATTTAATTTCTGTTTCTCTTCGAAGTCGTATTAAACTTGGTTTTAGGTATTGTTCCACGTAATCCACATTCACCATTACTTGCTGTACATAAACTTTAGAAATGATCACCTGCGTTTTATACAGAGTTAATTTAAAGAACTACTAGCAGTGACATTACTGTAAATAATAGTATATTATTTGATGTGCACATAACTAACGATATAAATCGCGAGATTGAAAAAAATATACACATGCGAGCGATTTATATCCGTTGTGTGCGTACCAAATACGACGTTTTATCTACGAGTCATATTTTCCATTTTATATCAAATATCTTAAATGTATTTGTGTTAATGATTGTGAGGCGAACTGTCACATAACTGTCATCCACGTAGATTTTGACAGACTTTGACAAATAATGACGTCATTATTTGAATGAACTGTCATTATTATACCAGGCTGGTGTCTTTATAATCATTGGCGTGTATCATGATGGGGATTATATTATAGTCATAGATACGTATGCAAAGAACTTATTATATATGAGTCGTAGATAAACATCATATTGCATCATATCATGACAGGTAACAACTCTGACATTTCTGCTGAGCGTGCGCCTAGCTGCATGGTCTAATGTCCAATATGCCAACAACAAAAACAAGGCTCTTAATACTGTAAAGATGTATAATAATATAATGCATGTGGGCATATTTTACGGCTAAGCAAATGCTGGTGTAAATGATTAGTGTACTGATGATACCAAGACTAATATCAAGACAAAGCGCTAATTCGGAATCATTTCTGCAAGAGTGAATTGTAACAAAACCATTTGAATTCCCTTTTGTTATGTCGTGAATATCAAAGGCAACTTTCTGGATTTTATGTCGCTATTAATAAGTTGTACAAAAGCAACTGAATCTTAAACTGGCGGGCGTAATATAGCTGACTCAACTAATCTCAAAATGCATTTTAAAAGATTTTGATTATAATACGGGCATAAGAAGTTGATATTCATGGGGCATACTAGATGGAAAGGGAAAGCACATAGTATAAATTTCGAAAAGAAAAATATGTGTTTTAGTAATGATAGTTATTGAATAAATTTAAACATTTTTAGTGGTTTTAGTACCTAATTATTGCCTAATGAAAATTTTTTATAATTTACCAGTTATTGGTAGGTATAATAACGCGTATAAGAATTGTGAAGGAATTCAAATATTAAAGTAATTCTCGATATCAGTAAATGAATAAATAGGCCTTGATGCAAAAAAAGCAATACATTGTATTAACAAGTAAATAATATTTTTACATATTTAAATACTTTAATATGTATGAAACTACAAGAATAGATCATAATATGTTTGCATTTTTCTAAATAAAATTGAATATGGACAAAAAACGACAAAAATTTCTAGCTGACTATTCAACTTTGTTTTATTGTTCTCAAATCATTTAATAAGAGATAGTTTAATAATCTCCTCAAGTTGTTTAATGTTTTATTGGTTGTTTTAAATACTGAAAATTTCGTATGAGTTTCTTCGGGTTCTTCAAATAACCTTTAAGTTTATTTTTTTCCGTAACTTTTATTGTTTCTTCGCCGTGGTAATTATAAGTTATAATCTATGATATCGCTGGTTCGCTTTGCTAGTGGGTGAACTCAAAACAGTATAAACGGTGCTTCAAATTGTGTCAATATGATTTTTAATAGACGATCTAATGGAATTATACTAAAGCTATTGCTAATTCTAGGATATGTTTGTTTACTCAAAACTATAGCAAAGAAATGTTCAATTTGTATTATGCAAGTCAAGAAAGAGAAAAGTTATTTCAAAGTAGAAAACTGGAAATTTTCATTACTTTATTTTCATTTTCATTACTCACCATTACTCAGTCACTGAACAGAAAACCTGCCAGGAATCCTATTTTGAAAAAAAAAATAAATAGGTTTTTGAGTGGGCAGGAAAGTCGCACATTTCAAAATCGGTTTTCAAATATCATGAATACGTTAAAAACAAAAATCACAAACCGTCAGAAATACGTACGTCTGCAATGGAATTACACGATCTTACTTCACTTTAGCTGATAAACAACTGCAAATTGTTCCTCAGACACCTCTTTGCTGCCTAAATTTTGATTTAGCAGCATTTTTGATTTATTACTTAAATGTAATGTAGTAAGTTTACATACCTACTTGTTTTCTGTGTAGGCCCTATGGTACAGGGCAATAATACTGTGTTCGCTGGACAACATTTACTGTATTTCATTCGTTTGCTTGTTTGCTGTTATTATATTCTTGTTTATTAAATATTTTCTTTAAATTCTTTGAGGAGATATGAAGGCTCTGTTGTTGTCTTTCTCCATAATAACATTTATGAAATATGTAGTTGGTAAATTGTTATAAGACGCATAACACATTTCATCCCGTCATAAGTACAATCTCGAATATCAAAATTGAAGATAATGGAACGTGAGTTAGAAAAACAAAAACAAAACGAACCAAACAGAAAGCTATGGTATATCCGCTATATTTAAAGTTATCATAAAAGTTACACTATTGGTTTCGTGATAGAGAAACTCGATTAAAAGTGTTTCTTTTATAACCATCTATTTCCACCATTGACATTGTAAAAACAGAATAATTACAGGTTAGTAATGTCCATCGAAATTAATTCGTAATGCATGGAAAATCATTAATATTTCTCGGAAACGACATAAAGCATTATACATAGTACATTGTACAATACATTCTATTGAATACGCACGCGAATGTCTTTTATATCCCGATATTGATTTGTCCATTTGGACAACTGCGCAGAAGAGTGAAACCAACATTTCAGCCAGCACCATCTAGTTTCGTTTGCTACAATCTCCCATTTTTTCTTCTCGACCTTTTTTACAGATATCATCTAACAGGAGTTGGTGGGGATATATTTTTATTGATCCAGCACGCTGAATAAAAAAAGCTGGAGAAATTGTCTGATTGAGAGTTACTAAAGCACGAAGGCTTTATTATTATTAATTGCAGTCCCAGTAAAAGTTCACTGCAAAAAAATAGTTCAGTCATATGCCCTAAATTCTTTTAGTCACTTTCAACGCATTCCTTGTTTTATTCTTTTCCACTCCAGTTCGATTGTTTAATTGTAAGAGAGTTGAACAATTAAAATGGTTTCCGAATACGGCTTTATGTACTTCGTTACTTTTCTAATTAGCGAGTTTTTTTAATTAGCGGCTCGGAAAATAGTATATATACCTGGAACCTTACTCATAAATAAAAACGTGGTTGATCATCTCTATGAATAGTGTTTTCATCAAATATGGCATTTGTTAATATGTATTTAATAATTTATGATGTTCAAAAGCTTTTTCATTTAATTCATGTTGCTGCAAAGTAATAGTATGAAAACTCGGAAATACCAGTATTTTAAGAAGCATTATTGTATTGGTATTGTAAGACGTGAGTGAAATCTTTAGATAACTTAGAAATTATAGAGTGATTTTCCATCTCACCGCAAATATGATTAAGTTCATTATGTTTCATTAAGTATAATATGTTATTTGTTATTTGCCAGAGGTGAGCGGAAAATAACACAACATTCTAATTTAATGTGCCAAAGGCTACTGGAGTTGCTTGTCACATTGACGTGTGCTCTTTATTTAACTTTTAGTACCTTTTGGATATTTTTGTTTTTCTAATAAAAATATAAATATTTTTTTAGTTATGAATTATTGGTTACTGACATTGATAAATGTAATTATTATTACAAATATAAAATATAACATTAAATAACCACTTATAGAATGGAACAAATACGTTAAATAAATTTATTTAAAAATACGTCAACCTCTACACGCGTATTTATTTCACAGTAGGTATTTTTGTTGTCCAATTGTAATATTAAATAAATAAAACATAAATTTGTTTAAGTAAAATAGTATTTTTATCTAACGTGCTTCCACCAAGTTCACCTTGAAATAGACATCGATTTGATAGGTAAATCTAGATATATCAGATATCCGAATAGACAACAGTTATAGTTTATACATTTGTTTAATTTTCAAGGTATTGTGATTATTTTGAATTCACATGAATAAAAATTATTATAGCGAAACTATAATTCAGTATTTAATTAATTGAAAAATAGTATTTTTATCTAACGTGCTTCCATCAAGTTCACCTTGAAATAGACATCGATTTGATAGGTAAATCTAGATATATCAGATATCCGAATAGAGAACAGTTATAGTTTATACATTTGTTTAATTTTCAAGGTATTGTGATTATTTTTAATTCACATGAATAAAAATTATTATAGCGAAACTATAATTCAGTAACTGTTTGTAATTGTGCGAAAGTTTATTAATAAATATTAATAACAAAGTCGCCCAAACGTGCACAAATATATTACTTTCAACAGAAAAGCTATGCGGAAAATCATTGAAGTTTCCTTGATCCCTCAAGCGAGTAGCCAAGGTTGGCAATCATTGTTTAAAGAATTCTGTGCTACATCACTTTTCAGATTAGTCACATGGTTATTCCTGCAAGCTTTCATTTGAGTCTGCTTACAGAATTCTCACGTTGTATCATTTGTATCACGTTGTACTATTTGTTTGAAGAGCATCAAAAGAGTGCAAAAGTGGTGTTTTTGCGTTTGATTTTAAAATCGTTGACACGATGGAGACTTTTGGTTGCCATATTCGAATTCTACGCGCAAACACCTACCCAAATACATTTTCTTACTGATTCTCTAATGAAGGGAAGTTTTTTATAAATTCGGATGGATTTAAAAAAAAATCATCTTTGCACAAATAACACACACCTTTGTTTGGATATTAGAAATAACGTGCAAAAACTCCCTATCGATATCATCTCTGCGTCGCGAGCGATTGACGGTCAAAGATGACCGATTTAGGGTTTTTAACATTATCTTGCTTCCCCCTGATCGGACAGCAATGAATGCTGTTAGGAATTTTCTAGATCTTTTAATTATTTACAAAAAAATCTGCTGTGGCCAGCACATTACTTTATCATACTATACAGCAGTGCCTCGTCAAACGCTGATATTCTGACAATACTCTCAATAGAATCAAAATATCTGTTATATCCTGGCTAATTAGTTTTGATGCAGACACGATCTCGATCAAATAGAATTTGCTCATGCAGCTAAACTATAAATATTATTTCCTCTACTTTAATTTATTATTTAACAATTTTGACAAATTTACAGAAATGGCAGCTCCTTTGCAAAATCGGTGAAAAATGCTAAGAGTAAATCTCCTTTGGTTGTTTTGGACCCTTTTGAACAAAAAGCTTTTTAGCTGTAAGTTTGGTCATGAAACTTCTAAATACGGTTTCGTCCCGATACCGTTAGTAGTTTCTTCGGAATCGTCGCCACAAAAAACGGGTACCTACACACTCACACACACACAGACATTTTTTATAAAAAAATTTCGGTACGATGACAATACTTACTACTCATTACTATATACTACTTTATCATACTACGTATGATACTACGTACAATAAAGTAAAATTAGCTATGCGTCAAAAAATACAATATGGTGATTTCATTTATACTTCTGAAAAAAGAAAAGCATCAAAAGCACAGGAAACGTATTTATTTGTGCTATGTTTTTCCATCATACGGCTGGACAACATCTACAACAAGTAGCAACGAACATATCACTCATATTATCCAGGTAATCATCCTCAGCGTCTCTGCTGTATCAAAAGTTTGCTGTTCTCGATATATGTTAAAAAGAACGGGTTTTACATAAATACCTGGCACGGTTTTATGGGATCTTTCCAAAACTAAGGATACTAGCGTAGATTTAGATTCCCTATGACTCCTCATCGTGTACGGAGTTCTACCCCCTCAACCCCCCGCCCTTTTGGCCCTTTCGACCTCCCCGCCAAAAAAAAAGGTGTAAGTATTTACAAATCCTGCATGGTTTGAATATTTCCGAAATGAAATCTTTATTTTATTTGGCTATATTCTATTTTCTCCAATTATTAATAATCTCCTAAATGAGCAGAAACAAAATCAAAACTGCAACGTATTCAATTCGTCTACCCGTTAGCCAAGGGGTTGTAGCTTTCAGTTACTATCGGTGCGTCTTTTCTTTACTTATTCCACTTTTGCGTACGACCGTTGATAGGTCTCCCTAGCTGTCCAGTGATCTTCTTCTTGTTCTTTGTTGTTATGTTAGGCAAATTTCCTTGACTTTGGATGTCGTTGGGTGCGACATTTGGTTGTTTCTTATTTGGACCAAACCTTTTTGTCACATCTATTCAAAATGCTCGATGATATGAAAAGCAGTTATAGACGTTGTAATTTTCAATCCATGCTCTGTCTGGCATATGAATTTTGACAACTAAACTTTTCTCATCTTGTCTCTTCTTGTGATTCCGATGACTCGATGACTTAATTTCCTCGATGCTTGGTTCCTGCCTAGAAATGTGTTCTACAGTAATTTCGGTCAATTCAAGTCCTCTCCAAAGCAACTTTATTCATCTTTCCTGCGACTCGTTATCGCCATTATACCCAATCATTTTCCAGCCATTAAGACGACAAAATTAGTTTTAATTCTATTACCGATAATCGCCCCGGAGATCCACCCTTATTTCGCTCGCCCGCAGGCACATCCAATGTAGATTTTCAAGAAAGACAATACAGTCATTAGCGGAGCAGTGCGCGGGGCACGTGCTTCCTAGGCTCCACCGGGATCCCAACGACAATAAAAATCAATCGTAGGCCTGGTTTCGGCGCACGTTTTTAGGACGGCTCGTAGCCGGTTGCGTCCAGGATCCTCCCGGGCTAAGAATTGCTTATTTCGAATGGAATCGGCTTTTTTTCCAGCATCAGCCCTCGCTCTGCACGCCAGACCGCCAGACGCCACGGTATTACGCAACACTAAATTTCCGAAAACTAGAACTAGAACGTCCTAGGTGGCGAATGATGCGAAGAAGGGTAAGCGAAAGGTGGTAGTATGTAGGTCGGGATTCCCACAGCGAAGGACGCAATGAAGAGGAGGCGAAAGTTTGCCAGAAACCGTGATTTTATGGACGCGTCGCTTATTATAAAGTTGGGGTTCGGTTATTAGGGCTTTAAGCATTGAATGGGATGTTTATTTAGGGTATTTATGGGTAATGATTAATAAACTGTTTGGATAAACTGGTTATTTTTGTAAATGCGTTCAGACTAATGGCCAGGTATTTTTACCTATACATAAACCGTTGGATAGCTATCTATAAGATAACTCTATTGGTCGTCCTATTACATAGTTCTTTCTATTGGTTAAACTATCATAAGTAGATGGTAAAGTCTACACTAAGTTTTGTAATGCTGAAAAGCTGAAATAATTTCTAGCCAGCAAATATAAGACTGGTGTTCTTTCTACAGTAAAATGCATTGTTTTCTCATCACTATTTTTTTTTTCAAAATGTTACTTACAGCGTTTACAACTGCCCCGACTACATTTACAATTTCTTCGTTTTTAGAATTACCCCGCCTTACCATAATAGGTTTGTTTCAATAGCAGAAAAATAAATACCCAACTAATCGATTGCGATTTTCTACGCATGCTCCTCAAATACGATAAATGAAAAAAAGAATCAACTAGCTATCCTATGATACCTCACACTGTCTTACTGTCTCTCAATCTGCCTACCTACGCCATTATTAATTATTGTTGAATTAAATTTTAAATGTTAATTTTTTTCAAATTTACCAGTTGAAACAAAATTTTTACTGCGTCCGTTAAAATAAATTTCACATTCATCCCGAAAACTTATTTTCTTATAAACAAAATATTATTGGGTACGCTGTTTTATGTATTTGAAAAAAGAATGCATCGAAATGAAGAAATACAAAATACCTTTGAAACGATGTGAACCTTCGATGAAAATTACTCATATTTGCTGTAGGTACAACACAAGCCAAGATTGCCAAATTTCCTCGGTGGAAAACCTGAAAATTCTTCTAAATTTAGAAGCCCCATTAAAAATTTGTTATCGTATTTTTAATACGCTTTTTGCATTATTGTCGTTTTTTTGGCATTGCATCAATATTTCTTGCTCTTTTAACAGTTTAAAGTTGCAATTGTTTATCATGGATTTGTATCTGTACGTGATTTTAATCATTCGCGTCTCAAGAATTGAGTGAATACATAAGAATATTATCGCCTATCAATTACATTTCTTATTTGGAATTTTTGTTGCGGACTCGGTGAATTCGTCATTCAATATCAATTAATATTGGTGGCTTTCTATATTATTCATTGCTATGCTATTAAGAATTTTCACTCCAAGCTTGATGATCAAGAGTTTAAAACTTTGGTCAGTATTTTCGGTTTGAAACATATTTACACGGTGATGAAAAAGATGATGACGATTGTGAAAAGAAAGGAAGATTTTGATCATTTTACCTTTATTTTTGATTATGTCACAATGGTTTCAAAGATCGGTTTAGTATATTTAGTATATAAGCTAGGGTGAAGTCGTCTGATGAAGGGTCCCAAATTTTGTCTCGCTTTTTGAAAATGTTGTAGTAATATCCAGAATTTCCAAGATACCACCGATCAAATAAATAATTTCGTTAGCATAGAAATATGTACCAGGAAATCTTTGCACTTAAAAAAATGACCCAGCTATATATCCAAAACTTGGATATTTTATATTCATGTATAAAACGTATTGGCGTTTTTAACTTTTTATAGTAAAAAAAGTGTCTGATTTTCTTATTAAAGTTTAATGTGCATTGAATTAATATTTGATTTATGCACTCCCACCCCCGGCAGGGATGCCAGGTCTCCGGTATTGCGCCGGAGTCTGCGGCATTTGAGGCTCATCTCGGGTCTCCAGCAGGCTAACAAACATCTCCGGCAAAATCAAACATGAAGAAAATAGTTTTACATTCTTGTAAATAATTTATCGTCGGCTTAAAGGTAAAAGTCACTAACTAACAATTTGTTACATTTTATTGAAATACAAATTAATTGTGGCCAAATGCTGATATCTTATCGAAAAGACGATCATAAAGTGTTGGTAAAAAGAGTTCAATAAGTTCTTAAAATCCATTAATTCTTCCGAAAATGTTATTATATTTATTGGTATTCCGTTGTAAAATCAGGTTTTTGTAATTATTTAAGATGTTAGTTAATGACTTTTGCTTTTAACAGACGATATGCAGACTTAGACATATTTTTGTTGAATTTTACATATATTCAATGTTATTCAAATTATTTTACACTACTCAATTTATCAGGCAAAATATTCTACAATTTTTTAAGCATTAAATCATTCGTATAGTGCCATTAAAAATAGTGTAAAACCGCTATTATACAGTGAGAACACAAAGATTGAAACATGACAAAATTTATGAAACGGTTTGTTATTTTTAAAAAAATCCTCGGTTTTGAATTAATAAAATATGTGTCCATATTTTATTAAACTAAATTTCTGACCTTCACTGGTTTTTGAATTATGACGGAATCGACATATTTTTTAAATGACACACACCATTGGCTTAATAGAAAAAAATAGAAATTTTCTAGAAAAAGATAGTTGCAAAATTAAACAAAATTAAAAAGTGCTAAATATCTGCCATCCTGGAGAACGTGTCTTTTGGAAATGGAAACTGCAAGGCGCTTATGATCAATTCTTTAGACCTGATTGGGTTCGCCACATGCGAGGTGAAACGGCCTGATTTTTTTAATTACAGAATCAAGTTGACTCTACATCAATTGTATTAATATTTTCGTTTTAAAAATAAATTTCGTTTTTCACCTATTATTTATTTTTAATTTTCTTTTTGTGATCTTGTCTACTATACCTACCCCATCATTTCCGGCATTCTTGTGAGATTAATCTGGCAACCCTGCCCGGTCACAGCCTCCAGCCTTCGAGTAATAAAAAGTTGGTCACTATTTTAAGCACAATTTGAAGTTTTTGAATGGCATTTTTTTGCAAAGAAATACCTTTTTGCGGTGTTTCAGGATTTCTTTGTGCCATTTTTTCGACAAAAAATGTGTATTATGGTATGCTCAATTATTATTATTTCATAGCTGAATGATTGTGGATGGACGTCTTAAAACAAAAATCAATACAAATCGGTTAAATATTTATTAATAGTACTAATTTTATAGTTATTTTGATTTGTCTGGCTGTTTATCTGATTCATTTATAATTGTCATGACTGACAACCCCATCTAAAATATTATTATTAAAGAATTTACGCTAAGATCGAACGAACATTTTGAAATAAACGTAACGCCGAAAAGAAACAGCCGTCGGTGGCGGCTCGTGCACACGTAGCATATATACAGTCGTCGTGCAAAAACCCCAATTAAAGCAACTACTTGGTGCGTGCGCCGAGCATTTCTCGATCTACCGCGGCCGCAGCATCCCTGTTGTAGGCCTTCGCACAAGGTTCCAGTCTTAGTTTGCGCTTTCGCAGAATCGAGTGCCCTAAGGTCGCTAGGTCACCAACCACCGTGTGTAAGTACAAACGACGACGTGCATGTGCATGCCCTCTGTGCACTTTCGCCTTCACCTGTTCAGACGGAGAGCATCAACACTCACACACACACGTAGAGACGACGGGGGGCTGCGCGGGGGTGACTTTTGGCACATCGGCGGGCGCCGGTACCCACCACCAGGTGCATTAGCGCTTCTGTTTTGCTCCTTATATCCATCCGATTCCTCCTCACACTCTTCCGACACCCTATTCAATAAAACTTTATAATGGACCTCGAAGTTATTTTACGACCCATGCGGAACTCGTAAGTCTTTTGCATCTTTTGATTTTTCGTTTGCTGTTAACTTTTTTACTTCTTCGATTTTTTTTTGGCATTCTGGGGATGGGTTGCTGAGGTACGGATCGGGGGAAAGTGATGCCGGTCTTGGACCAATCAATATCCAGGAGTTCAAGGACGAACCTAACTCCAGCAAGCTGTCTGATATATATGTCGCCTTGGTTTCCTTATTCTTAAGAAAAGTGAAAGTGGCTGTATGCAGGACGCTTTGCTCGCGGATCTGGCTCGCTTTGAGAGGAGCCATGTCGTTAAATTGAAGTATCCATGCTCGTAATCGGCGTCTTCAGTTCTCTCTCTTTCTACGTTAACTTTGTAACTAGAGTTTTTGTCGTTTTAAAATTATTACGTCAAATATATATACGACTTTTTGGACGATGCTATCGCATTGCTGTGGGATAACCAATTGAGATAACCAATCAACATCCATATCCACCATATTGCCTCAACGATTAGTAGTTTGTTTAACGTAATGAATTATGTGTTACTTTTGAACGCCCTTTTACATCGTTGCAATTAAATGTTGACGGTTTTATTAAGCAATTTATATAGTTCCTTATGTCCATTTATTTTATTCGTATTTTCTAGACTAATTGAAAATGATCAATTTTAAGGTTTGTTGTTAAGTTACTTCTATGGATTTTAAATTCTATTAATAATGAATAGCTATACAGGCTGATTCAAAATAGCACGTCATTTAGTTCTAAATAATTCTTCTAAATAACTTTTAGATTTTATAGCGTGGGATCTAAAATAATGAAGGACAGTTTGAATTTCCCGCCACAGTTTGGAACGTGTTTAGTGTTAAAAGATGGTTTGCGTGCACGATGCATGTTATGACCCCTGTCAAATACCATAGTGGACTCGTCAGTAAGGGGTTCCTCTGCAAGGTTCCTCTGCAACAATATTGTATCTCTTCGGGATTTAATTTGTAATAAATACCATATTATTTTATTTGATTTAAGATATCATTCATTTGATTACATACGGTAGGATTTTATTATTTGGTATATTATTTTTGTTATATTTTTCTACTTATTATAATTATGATATACACAGTCGTTTTAAAATATGCTGTACTGTTAAAGATTTATTCATGTCCTTATGTCTTTACCAAGACTAAAAAACTTCCAACTTGCGTGACCAAAATAGTACCATGAAGCCGACGGTCCCAGGTTATGTCGAACAGTTGTGATTTGTTTTCGACTGCCAAGGTTTTAACACATGAATTGTAGAGAATAAAGAGGCGAAAAGAGAAATGAGCCCTACACGGACTCCATTGGATTATTATTAACGGAGAAAATGAGGAAAAACAGGAAAAGTCTGCGCACCTACCCCCCACTACTCGATCGTTTTCGAGAGCGCAACTGTTTTCGGTCATGTTTGCAAGCATTTTTCACCTATTTCGCAACATTTTAAAGCAAAATCAGAATTGACGTTTTGTAGCACAATACTTCTACTTTTGAAATTCGTTAAGAAAATTAAAAGCGGACCACCTCCGACGCATCGAGGCTCTCCGAAAGATCTTGCATAAAAAAATGCAAATCGCAATTGTGCAAAAACTAGTCATCGGACAATGCCTGGGTTGTGCACACTCAAAGTATCCATCAATCGCTACTTTCTCGCGAAAATGGCGGAGTTATGAGTTTTTGAAGTAACGCAAAATTTTCCGGTTTTTCCTAACTTTGTCCGTTAATATTAATCCGATCGAGTCCGTGTAGGGCTAATTATTTTCGTGAGCTTCCTGATACTATTTTTGTCACGCAAAAATCTCTATTGCCTGATCTAGTAAGCATGCTCCGGCCGGAGCTCCGGTGCATCCCTAATTTTAACACTATTTAGCAATTGGATGCTGTCGGTTCAGGGAAAGGTTACTCTGTGATAGTGGAAAGTGTAACATTTTTTTCCTGCGTTTCGACTGGTATTGACGTACTACGTATTGACTGTTCTCTCAAAGAGTTGACATAATAGGGAGTGAACATTAGTGTTTATTTCGAATGTTTGTGCTGCATAAAATAGTGCTCCATAGGAAGTACACAGTTTGTAATACATTTCTGGTATGGCAACCCAATGTTTATGATTTTGTGAGAGCTCAAACTTTATTTTAAGCAAATGACCGTACCCTTCATGGACCGTACCGTCATACTTTTTGCATTTACCCCTTCAAGCATTATACAAGACACTTCCTAGTAAATAATGTTAGCCACACCAGGTTATTCTGAAAGTACCTACAAAAAAATCATTCACACATGGTATCCGGTTAGATCTGGGAGTCTACTCTCGTGATCTTTTTAAGCTAAACCGATTCTTTTCGAATGGAGTGGGGATATCACCGGTTGCCCTCTGTTTGGTACGTATCTATGAGCAAGTTTACTTGTTTGATTGAAACGTATGGGCGTGGCGCGTGCGTTATTATTATTATAGATACGTACTAGAGGGCAACCGGTGATATCCCCACTCCATTTGAAAACGCAAATTCACGTATTCGTCACGCATTCGCTTCAAAAGGAAGACGAGAGTAGACCCCTGGATTTTTTTTTTAATTCTGGTTTACCTGATGTTTCGACCAAGTGGCAAGTCATTCTTAGACATCATAAAAATCGTCTATAATTTTCGTAGAAGATTGTCATTGAGGGAAAAAACATTAGATATTTTGTGACACTAATTAATTATGTTTTTATTAAGAATTGCCTTTATCATTATTTTTCCTTTGTAATTTATTTGCTATGTACTATTTTCAACCAACGTTGGCGTATGCGTCATCTAATCAAAGACACATGTTTACTTTCTATTATAATTGGAAAGTGTCCATAATGCAAAGTAACGAAGTATAGGAGAATAAAAGGCGTCTCTTCTTTGCGAAGTAAAATTTAATTTACTATACTAGTTTCGACATATCTGTCATCTTCAGTAGCATAATACTAAAAAGCAAAAAATAAGCAAACGAGAACAAACAATTAATTAAGTATAAAACTCACGTCAAAAAGTAAACACAAGCGTCAGGATGTATGTATATGGAATATTCAAATGGAATATTCTATTATAAGTCAACAGAGAGATAAGACATGTTCAACACAAAAGAAAACGGTGAAAAAGTGAAACAAAAAATAAAGCTCTTGCTGAAAGGTGCGAGGTCTCACTGCTGGGCAATGGCCTCCCCTTTGGTTCTCCATCCGTTTCGGTCTGTCACTGTCCTATTCCAATGTACTCCGCCGAATCCCTCTAGTCTTCCAAAGCGCCCTCTACCTGAATTTTGAAATATGGTTGAATATACTTAACCAAATTTTATATGGTCTTCCTTTTTTTTAAACGCTAACCTTGTCGTGGCATTTTTTTGACAAGAAGCATGTAGATGTTACTATTGGTATATTATATAGTCTCCACAATAGACGTGCTGACCGCAGTGAAAATACAGTCAAGTCTTTGACTAACAGAATAGTCATTTGGTTTGTTCTTGGAAAGATTCCAGATCGCGATGATTTGGTAGTCTGGTCTAGAATTCCTGAAAAATTGGACAAAAGACTGCACTTCATAGATTTGTCACTATCACGATACATTATTTTTGTGGAAGTTATTAAAAAGTGAAACAAATATCTGCCAAATAACACCGGTTTGCACGTAAGGTTTCATAAACAAAAACCGAATTTATTTCACGACGAATAATATAGGTCACAAAGGCAAATTTTGAGACATTAATTGAGATTAGAAAATCTATTTAGTTATCGTTTAATCAACAATTATTAAAAACTATATTAACCAATCCATATATTACTAAACAAAGACAATGTCAGCGGTTGATATAGTTTGCAATATTGAAAATATGATGATATACGGTACATAATCTACATCAGTTATAATTTATTATTAAGTATTTTAGTTGAGTTAGAATTAATCTTAATTTAGGCCAGATTTAATACCAGAAATGTTTACAACTTAAAACCTGGCATATTAGTAAGTAAATGTTGGCACCGTTATCCATAAAGAATTCAAT
This sequence comes from Melinopterus prodromus, assembly GCA_964023965.1. Taxonomy (NCBI): domain Eukaryota; kingdom Metazoa; phylum Arthropoda; class Insecta; order Coleoptera; family Scarabaeidae; genus Melinopterus; species Melinopterus prodromus. The sequence goes on from OZ030390.1 coordinate 88,171,935, forward strand.
AAAATGAACGAAACCCAGCAGAATTCTTTGATATTTATCACTTTCGCGAGATTCGCTTTATGATAATTAAATTCTAAAAATCGATAAATTACTAGGTTTAAAGATCGCTACGATTCTCCTGCGATTATTAGATACAATTATTAAAATTACCTACATGTGTTGCTGTCGGTGCCATAAAATTTTACGACATCGCGTCCGTACCGGCAAAAGTAATTCTAGACATGGAGACTTGCCATTTGGCGATCATAAACAGGCTAGGCTGAAGGCTAGGTTTGGACGCCCGTTTGGTCATTACTTTCTTTCTGCTAGTTCTTGCATTCTTCAAACTTCTACGTACCTCTTGCAGATATACAACTTTCTCGATGAAAGTGTTTCCACGTTCCAATCCCATTTGCATGTTAGGCGATACTTTTCATCTTTCTCGATTCTTTCCCATTCTTAATATGCGTGCCAAGACGTTATTGTTGTACACGTATACGCAGATTTGCGATTTCCGTTTTCACAAAATTTCTTCGATTCGCCAAGTTTTCGTTCGCGGTGATGGCTGAATATTTTATATGCTAACATGCATTTTCATGACATACAAGTTAGATACAAGGTGTTCGGTGATTGAATAACAAATGTCACATATTTGGTAAACTAGCAGGAATGACTGAAAATATTAGTCTTACTGGATGAAGCAAATTTGTGTTTTTATATAAATTCTGGACACGCTGTGGAGTAATTACGGAACTTGATCACGTTTTCAAATACTTTGTTGCAAAATCATCTCAACATCTTGTTTTTTTTTTATTCATCCGAGTACCTGAATTTGGGTAGAAAAAAAAACCTACGTTAACAGCACAGTACAAAGCTTTCTGTTATTTAAACAAACATTTTCTAACTTTGTTTTTTTAATGTTTACAAAATTTGGAAAACTGCCAGAGATATGAGGGTGGGGATTTGCTAATCCATTGATGTTTTGAAAAGACGGATCTTAGTACTGTTATTAGTAATTCTTGTATTTTGCAATGCAATATTTCGGATTGAAAATTTTTGGAAATTTACTTTCGTAGTTGGACATAAATACAAGCGTCATTATTTCAAGAAAAAAATTATTTTTCTAGTAGTATACCCATTCTTTTTTTAATTTTTGCTTAAAACATGTCGGGTCTTAGGTTGGATTTTCAATACCACGAACCGAGTTCTTGACTACATTATGGTGGCCCAAATTTATACCTTGCAAAATCATTTTTTTGCTGGAGGGCAACGGTCCCCCAATCGGTGCCTTTTCAGGAAAAAAAACAAAAAGTTTTGAAAAACAATCGGGTGCCACCGAGCACCTCAAATTTACCATGTAAAATACATTGGAAAAATGTTTTATAGATTATCAGAAATTGTTCAGAACTCCCCAAAGATCAAATCCACAACCACTATTTCTTTTCATCGCCCCCACCCTTTCCTGCAGTACCCTAAAGATGAGGCAAAATTTTCCCCAAATTTGCAATTTTACAAAGTTACGTGAATTATTATTTTTCTGACAAAAATTACTATTATTGGATTATTGACATGTTTTTTCATTCATTAATAAATTTAAAAATTTAAAAAATTCTTTAGACAATTACCATTTATTTAAACGAAAATACACGATGTTACGAACTCATTTTTCGAATTGTTGCAAAAATTGTTACACTGTTGACATGTTTTCTTTTGTAATTTGTTACTTAATATGCAATTGTTTGACAAATAAATTTGCTTAAACAATAATATACAATGTTAGTACGTATTTCTTGACAAAAAGTATTATAGGATTTTTTGTAAATTTTGTATTTTTTTTGTAAATTATGATAGTCTTTTTGTAATTTTGGAGGTTTGACGATATCGGCCAAACAAGTTTTGTGGTTGCAACACTAATTATTCTTACAGGTTATAATTGAAAGTTAGTTAACAAATTGCAACACTAATTATTCTTATAGGTTATAATTGAAAGTTAGTTAACAAATTTGGCATGAAAAAAAAGACTAGAACTAGAATAATAATTTTTGCCAAAAAGATACGTCAGTACCTTTGTATATTTTTGTTTAAATAAATGGTATTTATTTAAACAATTACAAACTAGTTAATTAACTGTCATTAACTAACTGTCATTAATTAATGACAGACAATGCCAACAATCTAATAACAATTTCTCAAGCAAAAGTAAAATATGTCCGTAGCATTGTATATTTTTGTAAGCAAGTGGTATTTGTATAAAAAATTGCAAATTAAGTAGTAAATGACAACAAAATACTCAACACTCAACAATACAAAATACTAATAATAATTTCCTTTACAAAATAGAAAATATGTCCGCAAAATTGTGTATATCTTTGTTTAAACAAATGGTATGTGTTTAAACCATTGCTAATTAGTTAATAAATGGCAAAAAAGTTCACCTTTAAATTGTATATTTTTGTATAAAGAAATGCTAATTGTTTACACAATTTCATATTAGTTAATAAATGACAGAATAATATGTCAATAATCCAATAATAATCATTTCTGCCAGAAAAACTAAAAAAATAATTAAACACGTAACATAATAAAATTGTAAATTTGGCGAATTTTTGTCTCATATTTAAGGTAAAATTGTGGTTGTGTATTTGTTCCTTGGGGAGTCGTGAATCATTTCTGATAATCTGCGGCAACTTTTTTTCTAAATTCGAAACGTAAAAAAGCAAGGAAAAAAGATGCATTTTTGCAATGTATTTTAGATAGGAAATTTTAGGTGCTCGGTGGCACGTGTTAACGTTAAGCAATTTTTCACAAATTTGGGGAGAATGTTTTTCTGGATAAGGAACAGATCGTTGTCCTCTAGCCAAAAGTCTGTTTTTTGGACCAGCCTAATGTACATACTAGGTTTGTGTACCGAATGTACCCTTAACCTATTTCGCACACGTTGTTTATCACATATTAAAATGTAATTTTCGATTATTTGTTAATAGTCATTAGTGGAATGATAAACAATAGTCTAATACGCTTGATTAGGTAACATTGGCCGCAAGGTTTAATCCCAAGATTTAACCGCACTAAAATGGTAAAGCTTTCCAATTCATACATTGGAATTAAGCAGAAAACAAATTGTTTACAATTTGTAACAGACTACATGAAATATGTCCTAAATTTTTAATTAGGCTACAAGGTGTCTAGAACTTAATTAACCAAATATATAGTTCTTACGTATAAAGGTTGCTGTTGGGGTGCTATAATCTTGATGGATATCTTTACAGTCCCGAAGAAATATGAAAATTAGTCAATCGATCACAAGTTATTGAACATCAAAGTTTCGGAAAATAGCTCTTAGTAAATTGTTTAATTTTTACAGATCTGTGTATAAATGCTAATCATAACTACAAGGTTTTTTACAAGAAATGTGTGAAATTTTGTGGTTAATGAAACTTCCAATGTGGGGAATAATCGGACTTAGTAAAAGGTGTTTTTATTTACCCAAAAGGCTACAAAAGACATAACACGCTTAGGTCAAAAGGATTGTCTTCACCAGAATTAGATGTGACCCTGAGGAAAATTAAACTGGTGCTCTTTCTAACGATAGTAAAGTTAAATCTTCGCAGATATATTACGTAGATTCTGCAATAGACGCAAACGGCAAAGTAAGCATTATGTATATGTTACGAGCAAAGCCCGAAATCGTACAATGTCAACATTGTACAACTATTTTTGTACAAAGCTGACAATGCAAGCCCAACCCGTACAAAGTTCGATATTTAGTCATTTGACGGACTTTGTACGGCGCTATATGTACTTCCGTATTAAAACCGAACAACGTTATAACGTTATAATTTATACTATTTAGCACTTTAGATTTTAATAATTCACGTTAATAATTTAAAAAATAACAATATCGTGGTTCTTTTTGCAATTTGTACAATGTTTTTTTCTAATCTCACAAAATCACAGTCGACTCCGTTTTCATTTCACTACTTTGCTTTGGTAGTGTTTATGAAATAGGTAGCAGTCAGAAGTAAATAAATTTCTCAGTCTTGCTTGCATTATTTTTCTGCCAGTCTTATTGCAGTCTTATTGGCATATTAAGTTGAAGAAAATCTACGGTAGTAATATTATACCTATGAACAAACAATTTATTGGCTTATTTTTATTCATAGAAACCCAAGACGGTTACTTATTTTTATTGTTATCTTGTCATAGATTAAAACCAATTTAAAATTGCAGGGATAATGTATAGAATTTGTTTAACTTTTTTGTAGACTTTTTGATATTTTCATCTTTTGTTTTTAATCTGTAATGGAAATTGAATCTGACAAAAAGATTACGAATTTTTGAGACCGTACTTCTCAACTTGGCATATTTTGTTGTATTATTCAAAGCCAGCGAATTAGAACGTACCTCCACCAAAAATTTAGCATTTAGGTATTGCCTTAATAGACAATCTTACACTGCGACGATATTTTGTATAATTAAAATAAATAAGTTACTTCATTGGAAGCAATATATTTATTTCTGTCTTATTTCTGTCTTATTTCTGTTTATCTCTATCTCTCATTTGATATAATATTGTCTTTAAGCCCATATATCACAAAAATAGTTACACAATTTAAAAAAAAATAGGTCTAAGGCTCTTGCCTTAGACCTATTTTTTTTAGGCCTCTTGTTAGGCCTCTTGGCCTAACATTTACAATTTTCTTCAAAAAAAAAAAAACCATTCCAAACATTTTTCTAATTGAAATAAATATATAACGAAGAATGTCTAGAATTTTTGATGTAAACTACATAATTAGATATGTTTAAATCAGCATCACATTAACCTAGAATCCAACCCAACTCAAAATTATATCGATAAAACAAATATTTTCTAATATACCTCGAATGCGTCGATTTTAGACGTTTACTACAACGCAAGAATTTGGTTTTAATTAGTACGCCCCCCCTCGCTTATGTCCCGCTTTGCCTAAATAAATTTCTGGTAACCTTACCCATATAGCAAATTAAATTTAGAAAACTGCCCCCATTCCGTTTTGAGCTGGATACGCTCATGTGCGACTGTATACAATGTTGACATTGTACAATTATCAGTATACAATGTCGACATTGTACTAGTATCGCCGTACAAAGTCCATGATTACAAGGAAATTTCGAACTTTGTACGGTTAGGGGGTGCAATGTCAACTTTGAACAAAACAAACTGTACAATGTGAAGATTGTACAATTTCGGGGTTTGCTCGTAACATATATATATTCTTTTCGAAATATGACACTAGGCAGGTTTTCATGATAAAGCAAGAAAATATGTTGACCTGTGTTTACTAAAATAACATATTGTAGCATAGCTACCAAAAATCCTTCAGAGATATCAAGAATCAAGTTTTATAAATCAGCATTTCTTCGTTCATTAGGTCTATCAGGGCTGATTTGGCCAACGTCGAGAGTGCGTATAGAGTTATTGGAGATTGGTATTTTGTTCGTTGGAACTCTACCTGGTTCGCGCAGAGTAACCTACGTAACTTGGAGCAGTTTGGAGCAGTTCGCCTTCATGAATTGCGTAGTTCTAATATTTTTAATCTTTATTAACCGATTTTGATGATTCGTTTGGCACATTGTAAACTAACCTTCAATATCATTATACAGGGTCTCCCACGATGAGCTCCCATAAGAATATGAAGAACCAAATGAATTGAGAGATTGAAAATGTGTGTACTTACGTTGTTGGATCGTCTCAATTAAAATATTTTGAGTTTTCGGTTACTTCCGGTTACACCGAAAATGATGCCAAGTTTTATAATTCTAATGGAACAATGTATTTAATTGCATTCTTGAAAACTTCATTGAATTTTAGATCAATTTTATGTGACATTCCCTATACCTAACATGTGTCATTTTTGAGATATTATTTTTTTTCATTAAAAAATGACAGCTGCACGATTACTTTCAATTTCTTATAAATTATCCCCTGTGACCGTTGGCAAAAAGTTGTCCGGTAAAATTGTTGTGAGTATTAGAATACATAGAATTCTTCTAAAAGTTACACAGGCTGTTCAAATTATAAGGTCAAATTTGAATTAAAAGAAGTGTACTAAAAGTCGGTTTTTCAAAAATCAACCCTAACATATGAATACGTTTCTCAATTCTATGGAAAATTTTCGATCAACTTTATGTACAATGTCCTATACCTAAAATGTACTTAAACCTACTAAAATCGGTTTTTAAACATGACAGTAGAAATTGCAAACACTGCCAAATCTAGATTGCGTTTGAAAACAACTGAACAATTTGGAATAAACAGAAGTTAGGTATTTTTCATTATAATTAATTTAGTATTTATAAAATTATAAGCCTACAATAAAACAAAATATTTAAAAAAAAAAGTAAAATCGTAAGATAAATTAAAAAACCGCTTATATCTATTCCAGTAACTGTTCAGAAACGTCTTTAATATCTCCCGTAACGAAAAAATCCACAATCCACCGATCGTCGAACATCTCGTTAAGCAAGCCTCTTACGGCAACAGTTGTGTGCGCTGAAGCACCGTCCATTTGAAACCACCCAATTATTGAGGACCCAATAATTGAGAAAGGAGAACATGAACGATAGCACCAAGCACTGTTCTATGCACTGATCTCTCTGATTTTACTCTAAGCAGCTCGTGACGTCAAACTATCCTAATCTGTGCAATATCCTGTGGACCCAAAAAGAAACAAACCTTATTACTCAATTCGTCTTAAACATTTCGCTTAAAGGTTATATTGACTCAGATGTTACGAAGATAATTGACTCAGATGTTAAGAAATAGAATGATTTATTTCTATTTTAACCTGGATATTACATGTTTATTTTTACAAGGAGTTAAATTAAGATTTATAGTATTGTATTTATAGATTTTTGAATAAAAGTTAATAAACATGAACTGTTGTGTGCTATATTTAGACAAGCACATATTGTCCTAAAATATTTGATTATTGAAAAAATACAATTCTTGACTGCTATCTTGGCAGATATAAACATCGACATTTTATTCATACATAATCGACCATTTGTAGAGACAATAATTCTTAGATTTTATTAAACTGGCAATGCCAATTATCCTTTCTCAACTATCCTTTATATCAGATATCATAAATTTATCACCCGATATTAATAAATGCCATTTACATTTTTCAGTCGCTCCTCAAGACGGCAGATCAATTGAAAATAAAAGGGCTGTGCGAATCGCCGGAGGAGGACGACGACGCGGCGGACAGTTTCGCATTCGACGGTAGGAAGCACAACAAAATCCGAAGAATCGTCTCGCCGAAGCCACACTACAAAGTAACCGAGAACAGTAGGAAACACAAGTACAGGAGGCCGGAGAGGAGACGATCGCCGGAGAACCAGGAGGACAAGGAGAACAACAACAAGGACAATGCCGCCGTACTGAACAACAATTCGTCCGAAGACGAGAATGAGATGCCAATAGCTTTGGATGAGGAGAGCAGGAAACGAAAGCTGAGCGAATCGCAGACTAAACCCATTAACATGACTAGTCATGGGCCATTGGCGGAACAGGTAAACGACGATTCCTTTTGCCCATCTTGCTTCCACTGTGGAAGTGTCCACTTGTGCTTAACTTCTCGGGAATGCTTGGTGGTTTGCTATCGCAACTTTGATAGATTGCTTAATAGCATTCGATGGATATTGCTTTACGTTGGGAACTAAGATTTCATGCTTAGCTATGCGTGTCTAAATGCTGACATGCGTGTGAGAATGTGTGGTTTGTTTAAGTGTGCTGAACTAACGTAACTTGAACGACTAACCAAGAGGACACTATTAAATCTATGTCTTATGTATAGCACAATAGCATAAGGATTTCACTTATATTCACAAAAACTCAAACCCAGCTGGCTTATTGGCAAAAAAGATAAAGCACCATATACCGTGTGTTCATTTCAAAAGTATCCACCCTTAATAACTCTTGCCCTGATGCGATTTTTGCTTTGAGTGGAAACACGTCGATTTAGATATCGATGGGGAAGTTCAAAAATGGTACCTAGAGAATTTTAGGTTTCATCCCCTCACCCCCCAGCCACCCCACTTCGAAATTTCAAATAGCACTCCCTACCTTGTGATATATCATTTGAAAGTGCATAAAAAAGGCCACAATTATTTGCTAGACAAAAATACATTCTGTTTTCGAAATTCTTTAGGTACCATTTTTGAACTTTTGAACTTACCCCTCGATATCTTAATTGACGTGTTTCCACTCAAAGCAATAATCGCATCAGGTCAAGAGTTGTTAAGGGTTGAGTTAGTTCATACCTTCCATCTTCTGTGTAGTCTATCTTAAGAACCAATCGATCAATTTCACTTTTTTTATCATGGTTGAGTAGACAATTTTGTGCCCTTTCAAATGATGTATCACAAGATAGGGGGTGCCATTTGAAAATTCAAAGTGGGGTGGCTGGGGGCGAAGGGATGAAACCTAAAATTCTCTAGATAACATTTTTGAACTTCCTCCTCAATATCTAAATCGACGTGTTTTCACTCAAAGCAATAATCGCATCAGGTCAAGAGTTATTAAGGGTGGATACATTTGAAATGAACACACGGTATAATTAAAAAACAATAAAATGTGAAAATTTGACAACTTCCGTGATATGTCCTACAGAATATTCAGGATATACATGTTTTTGATTTCGCGGAAATGCACCTTAACTGATGTACTATGTTTTCAAATCTATGCCAGTAAAGAGACCTAATTTTAGAGGTAGGTATTTATATAAAAGAGTTTTCACTTCTGAAGAGCATGTCATTGGTCAACTGCAATTCCTCGTATGTGCGTTTAAGGCACAGGCCTCCAAAACTGGACCAAAAACTATTGCTATTATACCCTCCACATTTACTGTGGTAGGGTATATTCACTTTGTCACAACATTTGTAACACCCTTGAGGAAGCGTGCCAGGTTTACTCTTGTATATATATATTTTTGATCAGCATTAAAAACTGTATCGATTTAGGTATGTCCATCTGTCCGTCTGACCATCTGTCTGTAAACAATGTGTACATGATAAGTGCCGTAATTTTTGAGCAGTTGATCTGAAATTTGGTACAAAAGCTTATCTCTTAAAAAGGAAGGACAAGATCGTGAATGGGCAAAATCGGGTAACTCAAATTCCACACAAAATATATTCTACGGTGGGGGTTTTAACTTTGGCCCGGCTGAAGATAATTTTGTTACTAGTTTTTTATTGCACACAATACAGTCTTAAAGAAAACTAAATTTTTGGAACCATTTACTAACCTAAGAAATTTAAAAATCAAATCTTTCCAAAATTAATATTGTCGATACGTGGTTTTGCAATTTGGCTGACGATATACGGCCAACTTTTGACTACATCATTATTATTATTATTATTATTTTTATCAAATGCACCTTAATACCTTTTTAGTCGTATAAGGTAAAAACAGTTGCCATTACGGAAAAAAAAATATTTGATGACATTTATTGTAAAACATAAAAGAAATTTACAAAAACTTTAACCGTCACACATAAGGATGGATATTGCAAAAAAACAAATTTGGTTACACGGCCGAAAAGGAAATACATTATCGCGTACCTGGAATGTGTAGTGTCATATTATGTGTTATTTTATTTTATGAAAAAAAAAAAAACAGTAATCATTTAGGTATGTAGTTATAAATGGGCGGTTGTTTTTATAAATATACAGGTGTCCTACTTTTTCCATACAAAATTATTTTTACTTTATCATACGCAGTATGTCCAGTTGTTCAAAAGCCCTTTTCAAGGATTTTGCAAATAAGCCGCCATTTCTGTAAGTGCGCCAAAATAGTAAATAGGAAAATTTTGTATAATTTTGTTTATGATATTTTTTAGTAAAATTAATAGTTTGGCTGCATGAGCAAATTATATTTGATTGAGATCGGTCGTGCCAGCATTAATATAAAACTAGTAAGAAAATTATCTTCAGCGTTTCTGAAGTTAAAATACCCCCCACCGTAAAATATTTTAAAAAGAGCAAACCAATTTTTCCCATTCACGAACTTGTCCTTACTTTTGAAGAGATAAGATTGTACACCAAATTTTAGATTAATTACTTCAAAAATTCGGCAGTTATCGTGTACCCAGACGGACAAACAGACCTCACCACAGTAAATGTGGGTGTATAACTAGTTAACCAGGATTTGACAGAGATTTGCATCTAGTGGCAGTAGATAGTGTCAATCGCTGATGTTTTGACAATACCTACATGTGCCTGGCCACATCAGATTTTTTAGTAAGCAAATGTCATTCTGAGGCAAATGTTTTCTATGGATATAATGGTTTTCTCAATTCCTTAAGAAGTTTAAGCAGTTTAAACAGGGCTTGGTTAATATTCCAAACGGCTGCTACTTTTTATTAGAATTGAAAAAAAAAAACTAATAAATGCATATCAAAGTTTTTAGTGAGTATGAAATTACAATCTGTCTCAAAATTGGGGAAAGAAGTGGGATACCCTTTTATAAAACCTTCTTTTTTATGGCTTTTTTTTCTAATGATAGTATCCTTTACTGTCATAGATTTGAAAACACTTGTTACACTTTAGTTTTGTGCATTTTCTGAACCTCGACATATCTCAGAAATGACCAAGTTTGAAATGCATGCTATTGTTTGTCTTATTATAAAATTTGATGCTCTATCATGTATTCATATAGTTTGGATGCAGAAGGGATCACCCAACATATAACTACGTTGTTACTCTTTTATGCTTTAGACTTTTTTCAGTTGTGTCTTTAGAGCGCTAATTCATACTCAAACTATGTACAGTCCATTTTTTTTGGGGAGAATTAAAAGAACTAGAAATTTTCTGACTACGCTCACCGTAGTCCGATCAATAGAACGCAAGTTATTGCTATTATATTATATTATTTATTAAAAAATACATGTTGATTATTTTTGGCGTCTTTTAGCATGTTTTTGCCATGTCCAACCAAAGCTGGATGCCAAAGTCCGCTGGTTTTGATTTTTTTCGAAGATGATGGCTTTATTTGTCTAATTTCACTGCGCCAGTATGTATTAGGTGCACAATCCGCTACCACTATGATCACTGAAAATTGAAAATTGTTTATCCCTATTGCTTATTTGAAGGTAGTGAATTTTACACTCAACCTAGCCAGAATTGATGATTTTGTCACTATGATGATAGGTTGTTCTTGCAATAAGTTGGGACAGTTCTATAGAGGCAAAACTTGCTCTAAAATTTCTTTGGCACTTAGACCATATAGAAGTAACCTTTTAGAACTACTCTTCAAGTGTAGAGTTGAAAAGTCAATTATTTATGATAAAGCCAAGCAAGAATATGAGTCCCTTATTTTTGCATATGATGGTTTATGTCTTTAGTATTTTACCATTGCAAATGGAAGGAACTCAAGACGTATAAATTGTCTGACAAGATTCCTGATTTAACAGTCCCAGACTTTCTCTTTGAAGATAGTTGTTTACTTACGTGAATAACCCACACTCCACAGTGCTTGCAGTAAGTAAAGCACAATATTTACCACTAAATCAAAAATCTAACAATGCCATGGGGGAAAAATAAGATGATAACTTTTGCGCCATTATTTTAAATTGGTGTAACCATGCAATTGAACTTGTTGATCCATGTCTCCAGAACTTCGAAATAATGCTTTCAAAATATATTTAAACTATATTTAGAAATATTTAATTATTGAAGGCTTTTAACAATTGTACGTGTTTCTTTGTGCTTTGCTATACTAATTACTAACCATACTAACACTCTTATTGTATTTTCACGATATAGACTTTCTCATTCTCTCAGTTCGGAGTGGATAACGATGATTTTCCACCGGAACCGCCGGCTCCGACCGCTATCCCTGTCGGGAACGTAGACATGCATGACCACTCTCCCACTAGAACATTACTCACTAACTCCTCAATGCATAGGACTGATCTATCAGGTACCCATAGATTGCATTGAACTCGCCATCGCACAGTTCACTCAGATTCAATTTTCAGATTCAATCGTTAAGTATGTTGATATTAAAAAGGAGGCGGACATCAAGTTCGAAACGCTGCGAGGATACGACCGCGAACCGTCCATATTGGACATGGAGGCGTCGCAGATGTCCGGAGCCGACCATTCCATGGACAGCCATGATGACACGAAGCCCGAACTTCATACCATGATGATTACCCCGGAATTAATGGGCATGATGCCGCATTCGCTTCAACACGGACTAGGTTTGTTTTGTATTTTATTTTAGATGCTTTGGGAATGATTGGGTTGGTTAGTACATATTCCGTCATGGGTACGACGTTCTTGAAAATAAAATTGACTAAAAGCATCAGTTTTAGACACACAATTTATATATTTGGTGACAAGGGTAACAACGGCTCTGTAATGTTGTCCCTGGTTGTCCCCATTGTCTTCAATGATTTGGCTGATGATGCCAAATTATCATCTCGCCGTCCGCGGCGTTGGTGTAATTCCCAAGAGTGGTAGTACCATGGTAGTACCAACAGTTATGTTTATTTACAGCGCATAGACGTGAAACGAGACGGATGTCGTTGTTTATTATGGCGTGCTTTGGCATACGCTATGATGGAGTTAAAACCCCGGAATTTTAGAACAAATTTAACAAGGATGTGGAAATTTATGAGAAAAGAAAATTATGCGATACAACAAACATTGGATTATTTGGACGTGTAACGTAACGTCTTTTAGGCACAAGACGCAAAACGTTCTTTCAGCATGCTTCCATTTATAAATAGAAACTTGCGGTTTGAATAGAATAGAATGTTGTCCATCCATGTTTCCATCAGTATCCTCAAAACTACTAAGCTTAGCAAAAGGAAGGATTACACACCATGTTAATTACAAAGTATGTGGGTACATGATAAAGAAAGAATCACTTTAAAATATTAAAAGATGTAGGGTTGGGAGAAGGTTAAAGACCAGGTTTTCAGAATTAAGATGTGTTAATAATGATTAATGTATATTCCGTCATCATAAGTCATCACCAAACCTCTGTATTTTTTTCTTTCTTTCGAATATTTATATTAAATTTCTAAACGAGAGAGGTTGCGCGCTATGTTTTGTCACGTATTGGGTAGCGTCTGCACTACAGAATTAAAGACAACTTACGTTTAGATAATTTGTTTCTTGGTTTATTCGTGTAGAAAGGAAGAAAGGCCGAACTCTCACACTATACCTAAATATTTTTTTCTAATTTATAGAAGAGTGTACTGTCATAATAACGTAATGTACTTTTGTAATAACCCGGTGAATCTAAAAGATTATTGGTAAATGATAATTGGCTGGAAGCGCGTTCTATTCGGAAGTTTTTCATCCGATGCATTGCATCGAACTTCTATCATCTATGTTTTTTTAACCAGAACTTGGGGTGGACTATCTTAAGAACTTTAGACCAAATTTTTATCAGAAATAAATAAGAAAAATGCTCATACAAAACACTAAAAAGTTTTATCAATGATACAACGAAATCAGGTTTTAATATTTAACTGTTTTGAATTAACACTATACATCTATCGCCATTCATCATCAAGTTACATTTTCTAAAACTGATGATGGTCATTTAGCTTCTCTCAGAAGCCGTTATATTGCCCAATTTCTAAATGTATTTCACAGACTTTCTCCCACGTTTAGTATATTAAAACTAGAAACGGGGCAGACCTAATAGGTCTTCGCGTCTGCTAGACGGGTAGATCGCCGATTTTTGTAGATCGCCGATCCGGGTAGATCGCCGATCCGGGTAGATCGCCGATCCCGGTAGATCGCCGATCGCGGTAGATTGCCGATCCGTGTAGATTGCCGATCCGGGTAGATCGCCGATCACATGTACTGTAATTTCGCCCAATGATGTCCCCTACGTCATCTAATTTCGAACCTATCGCAAAAGTCACATTTATAGGATGTTATTTTATAAAATGTTTATGTTATTTGATAAAATGTTATTTAAATGTTTCATTGCAACAATTTAACTATAAATATTCTGGTGTTAAATAGAAACTTAAATATTTTTCATTGTTAGCATTGTTAAAATATCAATCAAAAAATACATTTCAAATTTTGCAAATGACGTCATTACCCTACAAATTTTCCCCACATTTCAATGTTTGATTTTTGAAAATAAGTATTTGACGTTAACTAAGGCAATTAAAACAGATCCTCCCAGGAGATGACAATATAAGCTATCATGGAGATGTGACAACAAGAATTCTAGGGCAATTACGTAGTATTGGTAAGAGATAGGCCTTTTGTAAGAAAATGCGCATTAATTACGCATATGGTCACCAAAGAGTCCTGCTAGGAATTGTGGATAACATTTCTACACATTTTACCGGTAAATCCATAGAGAGACTTCCGAGATATCAAGAATTCATTAGCTATCAAGAGGAGAAATTACATTCCTACCATCCATTTCATGTCATTGATAGACCATGCAAGTGCTCAAAATTTTAAAGGTGTTAAAGATATGTTAAATGCAAATTGGGTGTACAGAAAATTCAAATTCTAAATTCTTTTCAAAATGCGACCTATTACAGTCTAACGAATATTTCGGTTATTCTCTGTACTAACATATGTATTAGAAATAAACTATAAGTAAATATGTGTTTTCTTATATACCAACCATAATTTCCATCTCCCATCATTCTTTTTGCATGAGGGATGATTTTACAAGATTACAGGATGCTGAACAAAGACATAGCGTACTTCTTCTGCATGTGTGATTTTTACTTATGGTTATAATTTGTTGACGATTGCCTTGTTTTATTATACTTAAGTTAAATAACAGCCTTAACAAACAACTCGTTCACGTCCTTCAACCATTTTCCACTTTGAAAGTGTTGAAGAAGTTGTCTAATAATTACACTTTCTACATTTCTTCACTCCTTTCAGATTCTGGAGATGCTCATTTGAAGAGTAATGGCCATTCGGATCATTCAGGTGGTAGAGCACATGGTGGGGGGCCGAAGACATGGACACAGGAGGATATGGAACTGGCCTTAGATGCACTTAGAAACCACAATATGAGTTTAACAAAGGTAGGTTATTCGATAATAATTTGTTTGATCTGCATTCTACACAGACGTAATACAATAGTTATATTTCTCTGTCTACAGGCATCAGCAACATATGGAATTCCTTCCACGACGTTATGGCAACGTGCGCATAGGTTAGGTATAGATACTCCGAAAAAAGAAGGTCCAACCAAATCATGGACGGAAGAGAATTTGAATTCTGCGCTGGAAGCGTTACGAACGGGAACTATTTCGGCGAACAAGGCCAGTAAAGCCTATGGTATCCCTAGCAGTACTCTGTATAAAATTGCGAGGCGGGAAGGAATTCGACTGGCGGCTCCCTTCAATGCTGCACCCACCACCTGGACTCCGGAAGATCTGGAAAAAGCTTTGGAATCTATTCGCTCTGGACAGACGTCTGTTCAAAAAGCATCGACTGAATTTGGAATTCCAACGGGTACGCTTTATGGACGATGTAAGAGAGAGGGTATCGAGTTGTCAAGGTCAAATCCAACGCCATGGTCGGAAGATGCCATGGGCGAGGCGTTAGAAGCTGTGAGGTAAGTTTGGAAAAGTTTCGTACTGGTGCATCAAACCATTTTTTTTTTTAATTATGGGGTTTACTAGTTACGGAGAAGAACCGCCTAGTCTTATTTGTTACCTGTTGCCAAACATATAGACCCGTTTTGCTAAAACATGAATCCGAAAAATAATAAATCTCGTAAATTCTGCTTTATCGTGTGGCACTATCGTTCCCATATATTATGTCCGCTTTGGCAACGATTTTCTCGGAATTCTAGAGGCGAAAGAATTTGAAAAAAATCTGATGCTGTCCTTGATTTATATGCTACAACTCATTAAAATTAGAAACTTGTATATGTTGGCGTTTACCCGATTTTTCCAAATTAAGGAGAATTGGCGCTGTTTTTCCCTGTAAATATCATTCGTTTAACTTTTCAAATTAATTACTCCGGAAATAATCGGAGTAATTAATAGCTTTTAGTGTGCATTTTTGTAAAATGACCAAATTGGTGGGTCACCCACAAAAACTATATTATGCAATGCCAGCAATTCCGTTATTAGACGAGCTAGGATGATGAAGTATCGATCTTAGACTCATCATGTCTCGATCATGTTAAAAGTTTATTACAGAATAATTGTTTATATTGCATTTTCCCTATAAAAGATCGTGTTGACGCAATTCACTCGGCGTTCTTCGGTCTTTGGTGTGGTGCGGTGGAAAGGATCGACAACGACGCTGCCGGTGGTGGGATCGCACGATGCGTTCGTTACTACGACAACAACGTTTACGGACACAATATAACGAAATTGTTATAATAGTTTCAATATTTATATAAAACAAATCGTGCATACTTTTTAAATATTTTTTCAGTTTATCACGGAAACTTAACTTAGTATTTACCACTAATCGAAAAATCTGCTAAGTCCATATTTTTCAAGTCCGTGCTCAGACGGATTCACTGATTGCTCTGACCGATCTGCGCAAAATAGTTGTTAGTTAAAATTACTACCTTGACAAGTTATCGTTCTTTTTGTGTATTGATAATTAGCTGTCCGCGGGTCTCATACATCGACAGCACCGCTAACGACTCCCTTCCCCGCACCACACCAAATACCGAAGAGCATCGGAATTCCCGCGGCGGTTTCAGCACGATCGTTTGTATGGAAAATGCAAGATAAGCAATGAATAAACAATGTAATAAACTTTAAATATATAAATTATTGGGTAGCCTAAAGTCTAAATTTCATTATTCTAACTCTTCTAATAACGGAATTGCGAGCATTGCATAATATAGCTTTTCCCATTGTCAATATTGCTCATATTATCCCGATTTTGAATGATCTCTCCAGAAAAATAACTTATTTTGAATCAATTTGCAATGACAATAAGTAGACATTTGTTGTTTTTTTTTTAACTGAATACAAATCTGTAAAAGTTGTCATCAACTGAGGTATTTGTTTTCTGTTTTTTTTTTGCGTGTGTGTGAGCGCACATACCGCTACAATGTAACGTCTGCACGGCAAATATTTTTGTCTTCACGCCTACATGCAACATCATGTATAAATGAAAGTATGTTTGCGTTGTAGAAAATAACGTGATATTTTCGCGATTTGGAAGGTGACACCCTGTATACAATGTGTGCCGTGCTACTTGTAGGTGATAGTTTTGATCCGTATTAGGCAAAACCAATTGCTTAATGCTTGTACGAAACTTATTGTAGATAATTGAGATCTAACAATTTTTATCCTAACTTTCACTCTCGCCAGGCCATAGGAAGGAAGATATAGAGAAAAATCCATTTTGAAAGATTATAGATTGATGATTGGTTGATTGATGATAGATTGTATGATAGATCTTTTAATTTTCAACATAAAGATTCTATATAGTCAGTAACCGTTTTTACGTTATACGGCAACAAACACATTATATATATTATACAGGGAATCACAATTCGCGTCTCTAAAGCGTACACTATACAGGTCATTTGAAGTGGCCTCATATTTTATGCTTTTATATAATATTTCCCCTGTTTTATACGATTTTTCTAGCGTACAGCTTCTTTTTACTAGCGTACATTTTAATACATTTCTCAGTACATTGTTATTACAGTTTTGTTGCATTTCCGCTAGAGGTGGGTATTTCATAAGACACTTCTTTAACATTCTTAAGGACAAATCTCGTAAATGGCCAAGTTTTAATCGAATGCTATTTATTGTTTGTCTTAATATAAAATATGATGCTGAAATATGTTTAAAAGCTTGGGACGCGGAATGTATCACCTAGCAAATAAATACGTTGTTACTTACTCTTACGTGCTTTTGTCGTATGTTTTTACTTTGGAAAAGCCTACTCGTAGTAAACAATGTACCTATGTAAAATTTTTGGCAGAGAATTAGAAAGAAATTTTCTAATAGCTGTCATTGTTATCCGATCAAAAGAGAGCAATATACTGATATGAGGAATTCTTTTTAAGTAATGTTTGAATTGGTTAAATATTATTGGAAAAACAAGTCAATAATTAAAAATTTTTTACTTTGTTTGGCCCAGAGAACAACATAGTTTCTGGCTTCTAAGACGCTTTTGTTGGTCACAGGTGTTTCAAAGGACGTTTTTATTTAAGTTTGAAAATGATTCAATTGCAATTTAATAATTAAGAGTAGAATAAGAATAATATCTAACTGAAATGTAATACTGCAACTTTTTCGAGATTCCGTGTTGCCGCAAAAACCTCTACAATCCGCTAATCTCAAGCTATATAATTTACGTACTTATCAATTAAAATATATTGTTTCTATTACAGATTAGGTCATATGTCAATAAACCAAGCTGCCATACACTACAATTTACCATACTCATCACTTTACGGCCGGTTCAAGCGAGGCATAAAGTATGAAACCGACAACATAGACGCAAACTCGGACAGCCAGTCTCATCTAGATGCTCAATCGCATATGATGGATTACTCCAACTCCCATCAGCAGATTCAGTATCAGCAGCATCCATCGAACAGCTGAAACATGTTTTACTAATTTTGTTCCCTTATCGCGTTGATTTGTTATTGCATTACGTTATTGTACAGTTGTTCACTATTTTTCAAGTTTTATATAGCCGAGCATTTGCTTGTCTATTCGCTAGTTTATTTTTTGTTTTCTTGTTCTAAAAAAGATTGTACATAATATACATATTATTGAATAGGTAAACCAGTCATTCAGGCCAGTTTTACGAGAACTCAACTCTTATTAGCGACTGCCAATACTCCAAAACAGATATTTTCTTACTTTCGTGAAACTGGACGGAGGTCAAAGTATACTAAGTTTTATTTAGTCATTTTTGTTGTTGTTATTTTATTTGTTAACCATTTTTATAAAGGAATTTATATTTGTATTGTGAATGTAGTTATGGGGTAAGTGCTGTACCACGCTGTGATATTGGGAATTAATATAATTTATATAAAATTTTTGTTTTGAATTTTTTTTATTTACAATTTTTTCCGGTGCCATAAGTTTTTTAACATTTGTACAATGTGGGACAGTACTTACTGACAGAAAGTGATTAACACAGTGCAATACCTTAACATGATTTATTTGTTGATAAATGCGTAGATAGTGAAGGTATTACCATAAATTTAAGTAGCATAATTTTACTACTGTTTAATACTTCCTAAAAGAACTAGGTAGTATTACTTCAATGTGCCTAAGATTACTTTATTAATACCGTACATATACCCATAGCAATGCGGACAATTTGTTTATTTGTATTTAAACTGAAATATAAAACTATGCTGTAATAATATGGATTTTGTCTTTTCTTAGCTTTTATGCATGTTTGTTTCCACTTGTGATTATTTCATCTATAGTGAATCTACTGTAAAAGTGAAAAAGGAAAAAATTAAATTTCACAAGACACACACTACCTTCGGATTGCTGCGTGCTCGGTCGAAAAGGTTGATTGATGATGACTACCGGAGTTTTCTAAACTCGATTGAGAGAGATGTTTGTCGTGATCTATCCAAGGTATGGAGGTGTACGCAAGATAGACGCAGGGGAAGTTCCGGGCTTCCAAACTCCTTCAAATACAGGGGGTCCATAGCTACCACACCTGTTTCCATTTGTGAGTTGTTTTCCTCATATTTTAATTCCGTGTATATTGATGGTACCCTAACAACTGCACGTTCCCGGTAGTCAGTCGATGTCTTTTCGGATTCTTTTGGATCCACTTGTTTTGGTCTAGACGCGATCTGTACAAAACTATTAAGCCTTGAGGAGAATTGTAGTCCTGGCCCCGACTACACTCAGTCTGATCTTTCGCCTCTCGCTAGCTGAAAGTACGTTTCCAGCGACTTGGAAGAGGGCTCATGTCATCCCAATTTTTAAGAGTGGTTCAAGAAACATGGTTGGGAATTATAGGCCCATCTCAATCCTTTCATCTGTTGGCAAAGTATTTGAGAGCCTGGTCTGTGGCGTGCTAAATTCAGAACTTAAACACAAACTCATTGGAGAGCAACACGGTTTTCTGTCTGGCCGCTCGACTGAAACCAACTTAATGTGCTACACAGATTTTATATTGAGGAACGTGGATGCTGGGCGTCAGACTGACGCAGTTTATACTGATTTCAGCAAGGCCTTTGACAGAATCGACCACAATATTCTTGTCGGTAACCTGTTGGGTCTGGGTATTCAGGACAGCCTGGTTGATTGGATTGCTTCTTACATTACAGGCAGGTCCCAGGCGGTTAGAGTGAGTGGTTGTTTATCACAATACAGACCTCTGACGTCGGGGGTTGCCCAGGGCTCCCATATCGGCCCAGTATTGTTTCTCTCCTATATCAACGACATCTCTTATTGCTTCCAGTTCTCCAAATTTCTCTTGTACGCGGATGACAGCAAGATCTTCTCCACCATCAAATCCGCTGATGACTGTGTGAAACTACAGGGGGACCTTGACAGATTTGACACTTATTGCACACAGAACAGACTGTTTCTCAATCTCAACAACTGCCACAAAATCACATTCACAAGAAAGAACACCATAGTTGAGTTTTCTTAAAGGCTAGGTGGAAGTGAATTACGGCCTGTCACATCTGTTAAGGACCTGGGTGTCATGCTTGACTCAAAACTTCTTTTCGAAGACCACAGCCATTTTAGAACTACGAAAGCACACCGTTCGTTGGGGTTTGTTTTCGCTACATAGCTTTCCATTGCGTTTATTATTTTTGTTCACATGTAGTTATTTGGTTTATGTTTTGTTTAAGTATTTTTTCCCTAAATTATAATATCTGGTTGATTTGTAATGCACTACTGCACATGTATTTTGAGGGTGCTGTATTGGTCTGTTAGCACCCCAAATATAAATAAATAAAATTTAAAAGAAGGTAACATGAGATTTGATACAAAAAGACACATTGCAACAGTAAGGAACAGTTGTTTATTTAATAATTTCTCAGACATTTACACATACAATTTCAACTAGAACATGTAAATTTGGTGTTTAGCAATCTTTAATCTAATACGAAAATAATGTCTTTGTAGGCATTATGATATACATAATTTTATATTTCTAATATTACGTTTCTTATTATATTATTTTAATACTTTTACTTATTTCAAACCGCAAGAAAATTGACATTTATATTTACATGATATATTTCCTAAATTTACAAGAAATTCAACAAATAATTTTTCCACAATCGTTTAAATGATAAATGAAAGGAAATAGCTATTAACGTTTACCAATGTGTATTTGATGACATTCTAAAATACTTTGTTGTAGGCTCCATAAAGAAATCTAACTTGAGCAAGTCATTTTACATTAATTTTCACTGAAACTTAAAGATAAAAGTACAAAATAATTTGAGTGTATGACCAGTCCAGTATGTAGAATGCTTAAGAAACACTTTTTTTTATCTTAGATATCAATTTCTAATAGACTTTAGGCTTTTATCAGTAGCATTCAAGTTAGTGCAGCAGTCAGCAGATGTTGGAATTAGTTTTACCTGATTTCTCCGAAATAGCATATATTAACAAAACAGGTTTAGACATATTCTGGCCTCCAAAAACAAAACATTCTAACTCCACTTTGAATCACTTTTTTGCATTAATTTTAACAACTGGATTTCATAATCTATTTCTAATAGTTTAGAAAGTGAAGTGAACTCTGGTGTTTGTCGGGTACTGCGCAAAGGGGCGTAATAACTGTTCTTTTGTCAAGTTGGTATCTTTGTAGTGATGTTTGCGAAAATCTGAATGAGATTTAAGATTCAGCAGGATTTGATTTTGAAGCAATATTAAAGTTACTACTAGTTTGGCAGATATTATTTTGCTAAATTTAACCTTCAAAGATATCTCGTAAAAATACAAGTGGTAAGGTTGACTTGTAAACCATTTTGAAGTTTCTATTGCACCGAGTTTCTTCTCAATAAATTCGCAAAAATTCCGTAAATTAATCTTTTTCATGACCTGATTTGTCAAATCTCAGTGATATTAACATTTGAGCCCGAATTTGTGTTCACTGCAAGAGAATGTATCGCAAAGCCTACTCATTTTTCTTTGCAAAATACAAAATTGTTTTCAATAATAATAATTACTTCTCAACAATGCCTGTGTCACACTATTAAAGGTGATCAAAGGTTTGGCCACTTTCTTTGTCAATTTTAATGCAATATGAGAAAATGACGCAGTAGTACCACGTGCTAATCATAGTGCCATTAGCAAGACACTCGTCAAAAATGTGATTTTACATGACAGGTTAATTATTCATTAGTTTTGTTCTGAGGTTGAAATCAGTAATATTGTGATATAGAGTGAAAAACTTTTTCAAGATATTCAGATTGTTTGTCTAACTAAACTGTTTTAAGAAAATTTTTAAAATCAAATTTTTTTTCTTCGATTTTTAAGTCGATTTTGTGTATTCTGGCATAAACCAAAATATAGAGAATTGTCAATAGCTAAAAGCTTTGTTGAATGGTATACTTTGTAAATTAAGTTGACCATAACCTTGCCCTGGTTGTTAAAATTGTGTGGTTTGTTTGTGCTCATATTGATGATCGATGTCAAGCTGATCCAAAACGCCGCGCCGGTTTATCATTTTTTAAAAGTGGCAGCCATATTGGACAGGAATTAAAAATTCGAGTTTGCAAACTAGACTGTTTGTTTTTGGAGGCCCGTGTATGTGTCAATATAAAATATGCTTTAATTATGTTGGTATAAATTTTTTTTTAATGTTATTTTAAGATGATGCTTCCACAAATTCAAAGCCAAACATTAAATGGTAGATTTAGCTTGAAATCTAAGTAAACAAAATGCGAAAGATTTCCTTCCGATCACCTTTGATATGTATCCCACATGGTATGGTATGGTATGGTAGAGTTGGGTCGTTTGGCATCTGTGCCTTTCGATATACCTTGACCTAAAGATCTTTTGTATTTCCCTCATATACATAGTACAGTCCTTTGATATCGAGCCTTTTCAGGAAGTCAGTTATTGTTCTAGGAGTATGTTGTGTCAGCTCTGCTGGTTCAATGATGGCGGCTCCCAAGTGGTTATGTCTTGTACGCATTAGAGCGTCGCATTCGCACAATAGGTGTACAGCTGTCTCGGAGGACCCCCGCGGAATCTACAGTCTGCATTGTTTGTCCGTCAAATCTTTGTGAGATGATATCTCAGTGGATAATGTCCTGTAAGGAGACCTGTAATCAGTCGAAGATCTGTTTATTGTAAGTGGAGATATTGTCTGGCCTTGGAGGTGGAGAAGGTAATGGTAGCCTTAGCTTACCTCATGCCAGGTGATGTTTCCCATTAAGCTCGTTTCCCACATACTTTACTTCAAGTTTTGTAATTGCAGTAAACAGTTTGCTTCTAATTATTTCTTATTCAAGCTAAAGGTATCCTATTTACTAATTTTACGTTATTAAGCGTATTAGAGCTCGTAGCAGGTATTTCAAACAGACTGTGATGTAAATAATAATAATAATAATAATAATTCTTCTTCTTCTGTAGTTCCTTAGTGTTCACTCGTCGACGAAGGTCTCTTCTTTCGCCTACCACTTTGTCCGGTCATACACTATTCTCTTCTTTGCACTTCCTTCTCTTTACAACTAGATGCATTATGGCGCCTATCCAGAATTGACTGCATAAGCTGCGCTTCATCGGCCTTGACCACTCAAAGCCACTACTCAGTCTGGCAATGTGTCCTGCCCAGCATCACAACGATCTTACCATTCTCACAACATCCTCCATTCCTGTTTGCCTTGTGATAACGTCGTTATTTACGTGGTGTAAATGTTATTCCCAATAGCATTCTTCCAATGGCCCTCTGCGTTGCTCCCGGTTTCTTAGCAGATAAATGTTGTCTTCATTTTATTGATCATCATCATTACTGTTAATTTATTCTTCTCTTATGCTATTATATTATCTATCGTTTTCCCTTTCTTTTTTGTTCATTAATTTAGCCGAAAAAACAAAGGTGTAAAATCAAAAATCTCGGAAGCTCAGATCGATGGGGAAAAAATATTTGACTTTACTTGTACTTAGAGTTTGATGCTAAACCTACCATTTGTTTTTCCGCCGAGTTACGTATATTCTATAACTTGTTTTCAGATATGTGATATCTGATACAAAAAAAAATGTGATCCGTGAAAGAATTAAAAATCTCTTTTCGACCATAATAACAGTTTTTGGATACATATGTACGGACATATTCCGGCTAGAGAGCCACATGACTTAGAAACATAGTTCATATTTCGAAGCTATTTGTTCCGATTTTCAATTACTAAAACTAAAATCTAAAATAAGACTGCCAAAATACACAAGAATTCCAAAATACACAAATAGTTACAAAGAGATTTCTTTATAAATCAAACCATGAAACAAAATAAAACAATTACACAAAATAAATTAAAACTTCACAACATCTATCGCATTACAAAAATATATAATAAAACAAAAATCATCGTGAAACTTGTCAACTATTCAATATTTTATCAGAGTAGACTCCATTCGAACAGAGTCTCAAATACAGTACAGCGCATATCATCTTTATTTTACTTACACTAAACTTAGGTCATTTGATTCACATAATTACGCTTAATAAATAACTATCCTAAGGTAACTAACAGTA
Organism: Melinopterus prodromus; assembly: GCA_964023965.1. NCBI lineage: Eukaryota > Metazoa > Arthropoda > Insecta > Coleoptera > Scarabaeidae > Melinopterus > Melinopterus prodromus. The sequence continues at coordinate 88,196,601 of OZ030390.1, forward strand.
ATCACAACCGTATCACGAACTTACTTATCGTCAAATTGTGTTTTAACAAAGTAGGTCGTAAGGGTGCCTTTACCCTTAACGTACGTGGGGCCTCTGCATTCGCATGAGTACCCAGCGTTCATGAGTATCTTTGCAGTATTCTCCGTCACCTGAATTCTGCCCATATGGCCGCAAGAGTCCATTCTTGAAGCAACATTCACAGTATTACCCCATATATCGTACTGTGGTTTTTGTGCTCCAACAACTCCTGCTATTACAGGTCCATGATTTATTCCTACAAACAATTGACAAGGAAAACATTAGTATTAAAGAAAATAGAAACGTTTGCAGTTCAATTTTGAATCTTACCTACTCTTAGCTTAAACCTCTGAAAAGAGTCTCTATTTATTTGATCGAGATTCGTCATCAGCGCCACAGCAAAATCGACCAGTGCAACGATGATGTATTCCTCTTTCCTACTGGCTTCCTACAAATACAACTTTTTCTCCGAATGTCCCCTTTAGTTTGAGATCTAATGACTTACCCCACTATCGTTCTCCTTTCCAGGTTGTAGACCGGAAGCCAACATGTAAGTACTGCCTATGGTTTTGATTTTCTCTATACAACTAAACTTTGGTTTGAGAAGCAGCTGAAACAAATTATTTATGTTGTTACCTTGAACATTCATATGGACATATCTAATAATAATAATATGTTTACCTTATCAAACTCGCAAATAATTTCATTCAACAGTCTGAGACACTCGAGTCCTTGTTTGTTGACGTCGCTTTCGTCGTAGAACTCGATATAATTTGGAATGGATGCGAACATAACGCCTATGCACGAATATCTCTCGTGGTACAGTTCTTGGGTATTTCTTGCTGTCAGAAACCGTTCGGCCACGTGAGCTGGTAAAATGTTTTCCAACAATATCTGGAATAAATTTAAAATTAGCTACTACAACTTCTCCAAAGATGATAATTTAACGATATTCGGCTTCCATAAATTCCTGTACTAAGCTTCCTATATGTGATTCTGGAGCGTCAGCAACGAGAGCAGACGCTATTGGAATCAAGGCATTACTTAAAATACCATAAATTAAGAAATTAACATACTGATTAACACACTACTATTGCTGCTTTCTGGAAAACAACCACGAACAGCTAGCAAAACACGTAGAATGTTCACATCCAGAAAACGATTGCAAAACGAACAGAATGGCAAAGAAGGGGATGGAATGGAAGAAACGCTGGTGAGGATTGCAAAATATCCTGGCCATCTGCTTCATAGATACCCAGAAGCTCGATAGTTCAATAAAATAAGCCTGAGGATTATCGCTAAGGGAGACGAAGATGTTTATCACTGGTATTAAGTATGCTTTCAAGTTTTATAGTGATGGTGTTATAGACAGTGTGTACTAAGAAAAAAATAAAAGAATCGAGGTGTTGCCAATGATATCTGAGTTCTACGGACTTACAACTTTGCTAGAAATTATTGTAGATTGGTTTTATTCAGTACAATTGAAGTTTCTGGTTGTTGGACTATCATTTGGCAGTTTTCATAGTTTTTTGTGCATTTCTTCGGGTCCTAACATGGTTACTCTAGTTAGATTTTGGTAGACGTATGTACGAGCGCATATTAAAAATTTACCAGTAGATTCTGAAAGTTTACTGAATGTTTAATTATATTATTATTGAAATTAATTGAAAATTATTAGTAATTACGGGCCAACGCCAATAACATTAACAAGTAAAACTCAACTCAGCCAATAAAAAATACGTGAAACGTCGAAAAAAATACAGAAGTTTTGTCATGACAGATGACTTGATAGAATTGATATTCATCATTATTGATATAATATCTCGGTTCTGAAAACCGTTTTTAACCTTCTCTCAACATTGCGATATTTTGAAGTCATTCTTTGTTGTCATGTACCCACATCCTTCGTCTTTATTAGGGTGTATAATTTCTTCTGCGAAGTTTAATACTTACTATTCCGGGCGTAGCTTGCCATATTTGGGGTTAAAAAACTTCATACAGAAGAGCGTCGACAATCCGAACTAATTGGGACTGATTGAGACCGAAGGTGGTTCGGAATATCAAACTGTTCGGATTATCAAATATTACAGCTAAACAGAAAATATGAGTATTGGATACAAGAGGTAAAAGAAAAGCAATATTTTTCTGTAAACAACAATCGCAAAATTGGCCTTTTCATCGGTTACTCAGTGATATATTTTATTAATATTGTCACGTTAAATATTGGCATTATTTCTGTTTGAGCGTTCGGATTACCGAGGTTCGGATTAGCGACGCTCTACTGTTTTTATTGTTACGGACCATCACTTCCCACGAATTTGTAGAGATTTTGCTGCTCCAGAAAAGGGATTTTGTTTTTAAATTGGTTGGATTGAGTTGAAATTATCGAAGTTATTGGCGTTGGCCAGTAACCACTGACACTTTTTATTATTTTTAATCATAGAACCATCAAACGTTCAGTAAACATTTCGACATGATGTACAGGACATTTTTCTGAATCTATTGGTATTTTTTCAAAGGAAGGTATTTTTTAATGATGTTCAATGCTTTTGCGTCTAAACTGGTGAATTTAGTTGACATTTCCATGGAAGAGAAATATTTTGGGTCCGGTTCGGTTACTATGTAACTAACACTATACTTCGACTGCGGTTGGATATTTTACAACATTGAAAAGTATCGCCAAGCTAGGACCTTACACTGGAGCGGTTTATGTTCGACAATAACAAATTTATGAGCTTAGGGTAACCGATGATCTGCCTGTGGAACACGTCCGACAGTGATTACGCAAGTAAGTATAAGAAACATCAGTGCTGGATAGACATATTTAAAGAAATGTGCGATAACCAACAAATTGAACACCAAAATGTCAGAAATGATAAAGCAAATTAAATATTCCTTTTTGATCTCATACTTTTACTATTGGATGAATCCACATGGTTTTCCTCTTGCGATTGCGAGCCGCCAAAACATTATGCATTCCTCCACATCCATATCTATCCCGCACGGCACTGTAGTCGCAAATGCCACTAAACGGCTGTTATCAAATATGGGCGGGTCCTCGCATACAGTATCCACCAGTATCTGCTGTGCATCTCATCCGAATTCTATATCACGGATGCTGAATTTTGCATACATCGTCTATGTGTGTAAGTACTCTAATAGCGTTTTCGATTTATACAATTGTATGCAGTACCTCGGTGCGAATTGCACCGTAAAGATGCAAAAGCGCACAATTTTCATGCAGTATTGTATTGTTTTGGTGCAATTCTTTAACACCAACTTCGCGGTGAACTAGTTCATAAGCTAAAATACGTGACTTTCAAAGGCTCTTACGAAACTATTTATGATTATATTTACCTTCCCGGGTGTTATTCTTATATATTTTATCTATATTTATCATCTCAACACAAAAAGTAATGACATATTCATCGATTAAGCCTGTCAAGAAGAGTGCTCTGAGCGCGTGCGTTGCATAAGCCGAACACTCGGCACGAAACGAGTGGAAAAGCCAAACACTCAAACCCGCACCAGCAGGATGCTACTGCAGCCGAGTGCAGTAAATCGAAAACGCTATAAAAGTGTAAACGGTGTGCAATATACGCAGCCATTGCAGAAATGTTACCTTAATGGGGATAGGCGACGTGGAATCGTCATCGATGACGATCACAAATGTAAATCAATCGTTAATCAGCTCGATTTTTTTGTAGAACTATCAGATTAATTGTATAAAAGAAAAAGGAAATTCTTCTTCAGGAATGATGAAGTTTATTAAAAAGATATATTACAATACCGGTTTCGGGTCACCCCGTTGTCAGTTGCAAACTACAACAAATAATAGAACAAACAATTACAACACTACACATTAAAAAGGCCGAACTCACATACCGTCAATAATTGAAAAATACATGGGCGCTATATTATACATTCTCTCTAGATACTATGTGTGTTGATAGGCAATGGAAGACTGGAACGTGTGGTATAGAATTATGGCGGGAAAGGGAGTTGTTGGATGTCGGGCGGTACTTTTAAAAATCTTAAAAACATTCTGTTAGTATTAATGTCAGTGATGTCATTTAGTAAATTTTGTGGATCATTCATTTTGTGTTTTTGTATTTCCATCTCTTCTAATAAATTTAATCTGTGTGATTTTTTCGCGGAGTGTAATAAAAATAGATTTTCTTCTGTGGTAGTGTGTTTTGCGTCTGAGAGATGACGACCTAATGCTGAATTTGTATTTTTAATGTGTTCTTTAAATTGTGTACCCAAATTCCTGCCCGACTGTCCAACGTAAACTTTATCGCAACCACCACATTTAATTTTGTAAACACCGCTCCTATCTGTTGTCTTCAGTTTTTGTTTACAATTGACCAGATACGTCCCTATTTTTGATCTTGTTCTAACCGCTATTGTCACATGGTGTTTTTCTAGAGTCCTTTTAAGTTGGTAGTTTTGTGCTCTATCATAATTTAGGACAACGTATCTGGTTTTTGATTTGAAGTTCGGATAAATCATTCTGTTAATGTTTGACATATGAATTTTATTGTAAATATTCTGCAGGTCTAATAAAGTATAGCCATTATCGTCATCTCTCAGACGCAAAACACACTACCACAGAAGAAAATCTATTTTTATTACACTCCGCGAAAAAATCACACAGATTAAATTTATTAGAAGAGATGGAAATACAAAAACACAAAATGAATGATCCACAAAATTTACTAAATGACATCACTGACATTAATACTAACAGAATGTTTTTAAGATTTTTAAAAGTACCGCCCGACATCCAACAACTCCCTTTCCCGCCATAATTCTATACCACACGTTCCAGTCTTCCATTGCCTATCAACACACATAGTATCTAGTGAGAATGTATAATATAGCGCCCATGTATTTTTCAATTATTGACGGTATGTGAGTTCGGCCTTTTTAATGTGTAGTGTTGTAATTGTTTGTTCTATTATTTGTTGTAGTTTGCAACTGACGACGGGGTGACCCGAAACCGGTATTGTAATATATCTTTTTAATAAACTTCATCATTCCTGAAGAAGAATTTCCTTTTTCTTTTATACAATTGTGATTCAAATGATGAATATGGAGTTATTTCTTGCCAATCTATCAGATTAATTTTTGTAGATTATTGCAATTGATTTTCTCTTCTTTGCAATAAGAAAATCGACATAGGTGATTAACTTGATCGCTCAACAAGAAATCGATCTGTTCAGCCCTAGTTGCCTACGTGGAATCCTGATCGATGACGATCACAAATGAAAATTAATCGTTAATCAGCTCGATTTTTTGTAGAACTATCAGATTAATTTTTGTAGATTATTGCAATTGATTTTCTCTTCTTTGCAATAAGAAAATCGACGTAGGTGATTAACTTGATCGCTCAACAGGAAATCGATCTGTTCAGCGTTTCCCAAACGGGGAAACTGCAGTTAGCGGGGAAGGACAGCGGGACAATACTGGGAAACACTGACCTATGGTATAACATTATAATATCGTATCGATATACAGTAAAACCTCCAAAAGACGAAAAACGCTCAAATAACCGAAACTCGTGACGATATTAGTTGTTTAGCCGTACCTAGGCTTCTCTGGACTCCTGAGGTGTGCCAACGTGGTACACGTCGTCCTTGTGATCCCGGATGAGTCAGAAGAAGTTCCAATAAAAGCAGAAAAAAGAAATTGCTCTTGGCGGGGCTTCACGGGAAACTTAAGTAACCAGGTCACAGGAGACGTTTGATAGTGGATTGTGTCAAGTCTATGCATCTTCTGGTAAAGCCTAATCGGGTGGATAGCAATTCCTAGGAGGAAATTACAAATTGGTTCCGAGACACCATGGGACAAAGATGGGACCATTCATGGGAATCTTTGGAGTTAACTAGATAAAAAGTGGCACCAGGACTAGGGGGATAGTCGAAGACGGTTTAAAGCACGGTGCAGCGCTTCTTCTAGGCGTTGTCTCTTTGTGCTTGAAAATACATGTTACGATTATATTTGGAATGCGTTTGGATTAGTGGTTATCCGCCATGGAATATTACATACCGTAAAATATAGATCAAAACAATAAAGAATAAAATAGGGTTGCTTAATACCAGAGGAAGGAATCGACCTTTCCGTGGACCTCACAACTGACCCCGTCCATTCGCAAAGAGGATTACCTACCTTATTTATCCCTCTCATCGTCTCGACCTCGTCCTGTTCCACTTTCAGTTTCGCCTTCCAGAGGAAATCAGTTCGCGATGTGAACTCGATCTGCCTGTCTAATATATGGAAGAGGGTGATGGCTACGGCCAGGACCAGCGCCGTCTTCGTTTCGAAGTTTATCGCAGGGAACCTGCAACTGAATCGTAAGGCCGGCCGCTTCGTCTCATGTCTCTGTACAAAGGCTTACTCGTCGTCGTGCACGTCGTGATACTCTTGAAAGAACTCCAAATAGCTGTATATACTGATATGCGATATTATCGAGCAGACCATGAGGCTGAGCTTCAATAGGAATCCAATTCGCAGGAATACGGAGATCGCCGCCAGTGTCATCGCGGACCCGTACAGATAGGTCTGAAAGAGAAATCGAATAATCTTCGTGATGGCAGTCTATTATAAAACAATCAGACAAGAAGTCTCGGTCGGACTTATTGACACGAAAAAGGGATTTGTGGGTGGACAACCAGCCAAAATAGTCACAACCTTTATAATTGCAACGTTTCGACTCTTTATTAGAATCTTCATCAGGCATCTATATCACTGATTGCTCTTGATTTCTTTTAGTAACTTGTTGCCTGATAAAGATTCTAATAAAGAGCCGTTGCAAATTGTACAAGGTTGTAATTATTTTGGCTGGTGCCCCCCACAAATCACTTTTTTGTATTATAAAACAGATATTATGGTTTGTTTCACACCTAATGTTTCGGATAAACCCTTCATCAAGCATAAAAAACATAAGTGTTCCAGATATACAGGGTGAGCTATTTGAATTAATATGGGATAAACTTCCGGTCCGAACCGGAACAGCGTAGAAAAAGAGGAGTCTCTAGATAAAGGGGGCCTATTAACGGTTCTTATTACAATTAGTTACTATTTTGCTTCTGTAAATAACACACTTACTGGAACATATTCAATAACAGGATCTTCTCTGTTGCTTGTTGCAGTTATATTTGATGCGTCCCAATCAGTAAAATTCTGTTTTGCCTCCTCATCTAAAGTGGCTACATCAGGATTGTAGTCAACCTGAAATACCATAAACCATTCAGATACCAATACCCTCAACCATGGCATTGGAAAATTACATATACATATTAAGAATTATACGGTGCTTATCATATAGCGCCAAAGTGTTCTCGATTCCAATAGTGTGAGACGGAGATATGTACGGTGGTTATGTGGACCGTCGACAGATGGCGATTGTAGCTTTAACTGCGTGGGAGGTAAAACCGCGGCCGTTAGGCGGTAATATTCGGGGTTCAACGCATGCGCAGTGTCTCCAGTGGCGGTACTCCAGGGCACGGCAACTGCTGACGGTTTACTTACGGCCCGCTTACAAAGACATTTTATATCATTTTTTATTTATATGAAAAATAAGCTTACATAGATGTAATAATGTACTAATCAAGAAATGAGATGTCCATGCACTTTTTGTATGGTGCCGCCAGTATTACATCAAAACCACGTTCGTGCAGGGTTGTTATGTTTAAAACACTTTGTTTTAATACTTTGTTTTAAACATGTTTTAAAACAAATATTTTGTTTTAAACTATTTCGTTTAAAACATGTTTAAAACAGTTTGTTTTAAATGTTTAAAATACTATGTTTTAAAACATTGGCTTAAACATGTTTTAAACTATTTTGTTGTAAACATGTTTTAAACAATTTGTTTTAAACGTGTTTTACCAATATTTGAACAGTTTTGTTGTTTTTCATAAAATATTACTGTACAATATCAGTGGTAGCAAGTAAAATAAGGAATTAAAAGACGCCGATTAAAATGCTGTAGCAGTAGCTGTAGAATGCTTTTGTTTCAAATGTCTAGCTGCTCTTGGTTTTAAATACAAAATTAAAAACGATATCTTAACAATACAGTTTTTTGGTATTGTCGGGTATCGACAAAATGAAAAATGATAGCTTTTCAGATAATGGATCAACACAAAAATACAAAACTTTACCAAATTTAAACATAGGCTCTATCTCCACTAATAAGCGAGATCCTCATGGTGAGCCTCGAAATTGAATCACCCGGTATAGTAGTATTATATGCGTGTTGCTCCAAGTGTCAAAGCATACGGTTATACTTGCTGTGCAGCTAAATAATTATAACTAGCAGGTTAAACATTTCAATGTTTGCAATTATAATAATCAGTTCTACCAGCATAGTTGCCATTTCACTCATGATAATTTGCGATAATCCATTTCAAATATAATGAAAATTCTTAGATTTTGTCATTTCCTTGTCACCATTTCCCTAGGTTATTCGTCGGGGGATAATGACACCCAAACGGAAAATGACTAGGCACTATATGGTATACTTAGTACTATATAAATTTAAATTTATTTAAGTGATGTTATCTTTCAGAGTGTACAGTAACAAAGTTAAAATAAGAACTCGCTGGTTTCTATGGTATGTTCATCGATGCATACCGGTTATCAACACGCGACCGGATGGAAATCTGACAGCTACATATTTTAAATTTAATAACACAATCGTCACAGTCGGTTTAACAGTATATGTTTGAATTTGTCGGGGCACTGAGTTCTTTTTTTTTTAAATAGAAATGAAGGTTTTTTAAGTCCTTCATCGTTGCATGAACCGGAATATGGAACGTCGAAAGGTGACCATAATTTCATATTTAATGCTTTCTAATATTTTGAAATACTTATTCAAGTAATATTTTTGCATAGCTTTGAAGATAAAGTTACTTTACTCTTATGTCATTTTATTTTTTTTACAATATGAAAGTACTTTAGTTTTGATAGATTTTTCATAGTTTTGTTAACACCCGGTACATGCCGGCAGATACTTAGTTTCAATATTTGCATTTTAGGTTTTAGATTTAGGTTTTCTGAAAATTTGAGAATAAACATTTTTCGCATTTGTGTCCACGGTACATTATTTCATGTCCTGCTGGGAAATCATCAGTGCTCTGAGACAAATACCCCAAAAATTAATCTAGACATTATGAGCATATGCATTAGAGAAGAGTCAGGTATTTTATTCTGTATTAGAATAAAAAATAATCAAATACTATTAAAAAAACTAAAACTACAGCCAAACATCATCCGTATCTAGTTATATTAAATTTTGCTATCGTACACATTTCTAATTTTTAATTTTAAAAGTCCCTAATAACAGAAATTATATCCGTTTGCTTGAAGCTATGACAGACCAATTCCTACAGTCGCCAGAGAGCATATTTGAAGTGTGTCGAAAAACAGGAAAACATGACTCGCATGAAACGCATGCCACGCGTTTGAGCTAAGCTTTAAAAGCGCCTAACACTAAAAATCAATTAACTGACAGATGGAGATGACTTTTATGGTTAACAAGTCAGTGCGAATTTTCGTAAATCATGAATGACAAAATTGTTCATCTACCGAAATCTTACAAAAACGGCCATTTTTATACAAATCTACACCCATACAAAACCCGAATACGCAGGGATGTTAAATTACCGTAATTAATTTTTTTCGTAAATTACCGTTGACATTAAAATTATTAATTTAAAACTTTAAAATACCACGTAAATAAAAATAATAAATTACGTTGGTAATTTATAAATTCCGGTAAATTAACAACTGTAATTAAAGTTTTCGGTATAATTAATTTGGTAACTTACGCGGTAAATTACGCTTTTACATCCCTGCTAATACCTATATTAATAGTCCATCAAATATATTTACCACTGTGATAACGGCGCATGCTGAAATTAGCGTTACTGACAACAGGAAAATCGCTATCCTGAGGCATCTACTCTCCGCAACTATTTTCCCTGGAGGGACACAGGTGTCCATGTTCTCTGAAGGTGTGTCAGAGGATGACCTAGAGGTGCAGCATCCCTCATACCAACATAGGTACACGAATATCGACAGAACTACCAATGTAGGTCCAGCCGTCCCATACAGTATAATACCTCTGCAATTACAATCAAAATATATTTAGTATTACAATGGAGTAGTGGAATTTTACATAATTTTTAACTTATAATAGTGTAGTTTGGCTAATAGATGATATTATGATAATATGTTCAATGTCGTGCTTAGATAAAATGAACTGTAGTACTACAAATAAAAGTGTTTGTCGTAAACTTTTTATTGCAGCCCAAAGGTGGCCTTCCAAAATATAGAGTGTCCTGACAGTTTTTTAACAGCGTTTTGAGATGCAGGTATACCTTTTAAAAAGAAAATTTCGCTCAAAAGTCATTATTCATGTCGCTCGAAAGACAATACAGTTTTCTATCTTTGCATGTATAATTAAACTCGCATTCGTTAGCAACAGCAGACGAATATAACTGGCCCCTAGATAAAAATTGTCCGGAAACTATGAAATATTCATCAGAAGTAACGCTTTAGTGTATACGAAACTTACCTAGGAATTGTGGCAATTTGCATTATGAACATCCCGAGGAAGATTGCCGTAGCACCGGCCATGTAGTACCGAAATTCTGAATCGTTCTGCTGCCTATAATCATTCTCTTGCGCTGTATTCTTAAACCCGAGGAGAACAGGATGGAGATCTTCACTATGGTAACATTTCCTAATAAAAAAATTTCAAAAATTGAACAAAAATATACAGTGTGTCTCAGGAGACGTTGGGTTGTATGGGTACATTTGGTTATTACTAGAGATAGAAAGTCGGTTAAATGGACAAAGTAGTGCATGTGTATATGCTCTTTTATAATCTGCTCAGAAAATAGTTGAATTCCAAATGGTTCTCAAGCTATTTTGTAAAACCAAGAAATGTCATTTTTTAATAATGATCATAACTTCTTTATTTGTGATCCCGTCAGAAAAGCGTTTTGACATTATAAAGGCACTTTTTCGTCTACAATTTTATTATGTCAGTTTAAATAGTTTTTTTTTTCGCCAATGGATTCGCGAGAAACGATCGAAACGTTTGTTTTTCTTATGGACGCAATATTGGTTTTATACATGTTTGTATTCATTATTTCTTTCTGAGTAATTTGCTATGCCACATGCTATGTTTTGATTACAATAAGATAATAGAATTGACTGAAAGTTGTACACGGAAGACGTTTTATCTGTTAAAAGAAATTAGTGAAAACCCAGAATTTATAATAAAATGTTATGGTTCGATGAAACATATTTTTCTAACTGCGGTCTTTTTAACTCAAAAAAATACACACTACTGGGCCCGCAAAAATCAACACCTTTTTGTACCGCGCCATAATCAGGTGTGGTTTGGTTTTAATGTATGGTGCCAATGGTGTAACAGTGGCCAACCGATTAACCGGACCAGTTTTTATAACAAAAATTTAACTTCGGATATTTATCGGCAATATTGCTCTCTGAGGATGTGGAAGAAAGAATGGATGTTATACCGTTGGCGTTACGATAAGGTATGTGGTTCCAACAAGACGACGCACCTACACATAATGCCCGAATCGTGAGGAACTGACATAAACGGCGAGTGATTGTTACCTATTCAGAAGTATCATGGCCAAAAAGATTGCCGGATTTACCCCTTGTGATTTTTATCTATGGAGTAACTTAAAAAATAAATGTGGTGATTGGTGTTTATTATTTTGGCAACGTTGGGGAGTTACATGACACCGTCATCTCCGTTTTCAATTCGATTGACAGAAGAACCCTGGGTAAGGTCACCATATTACGGAAAGCTGTGAAAAATGCCTACAAACATTATTTAGTTTGTTAAAATGTGTATTAAAATGGCACAAATCTTTGAAAACATTATTTAGTTTGTTAAAATGTCTTTCAAATGTGTTTTTCACGGCACCATGCGGTCATTTCAGATATTAAATAAAAACACCAATTTTGTCGGCTTATTGTATTTTAAATATGGCAAGTGGCATACCATATTAGTCAGATAAAAATTCTGAATCCAAACATGTATAAAACTAATATGGCGGCCATAAGAAAGACAAAAGTTTCGTTTGTTTCTGACGAATTCATTGGCGAAAAAATTTTTAAACTGACATAATAAAATTGTACCTTTATAATGTCCAAACGCTTTTTTGATGGGATCACAGATAACGAAGATACGACCATAATTAAAAAAAAAATGTTTTTTTTCTGAATGGTTTGGAAACCATTTGGAATTCAACTGTTTTCTGAACAGATTATGAAAGAGCACACAATGTCCCGTGAGACACACTGTATATCAAATTCTATAAATTTCAGAAAAAACTTAAAACAGCCTCTGGTTTTTTATTTGTCCGAAATAGGTATTTTCTCACCAGATTTAAATCTGTGAAATATGTGTCTATAAATTAGTATTCATATCGTTTCCAATCTTTTATGGCATCCAATTAACTGTTGGTAATAGAAATGTATGAAATTTATACGTCTGCGGAGAAATGTGTCTCTGTATATTAATGCACGAATTGTTACTAACTTTTCATACCATTACCCTTGTTTTCACACCAAAAAATATAATTGTGAAATCCTGTATAATCTCGCAAAATCTGTATATAACTACATTTAGGCATGTAAATGCCAAGGAAAGTCAAAAAGTAGTGATGAACTTGTTTGTATCTAGTCTTAGAAATTGAGCACAAGAAGTTTTATGAAAATGTTATATGAATTTGAAATAAGACAATAAGTTTCTTTTGAATTATACCTAAAAATGTTAATTGCATAAACACGACCACATGTTTCCTGCACGCACGCAATGTATAGAATATCAAACAGAAACTGAACAAATTCCAAACTACAATAACGCATAGTTGGCGTTCAAAGCTAGACCGTTGAAACTTTAAATAATAAAATCATTGTTTGCCGGTGTAATTAAGTTAGACAGATTTCTGTGAAAACGATTTTGTATTCAGCGGATGACTACGTGGGTTACGATAAACTCTTGTTGATGGAAACCAATAAAGTAGCCGGCTGTGATCCAGGTCACGTAATCCAAAAAGGTCTTAATGAATAGTGCCGAAATACTTTCACCGGAATTTAGATAAATTACAAATTACACGTATTATTAAATTAATATATAAAAAGAATGATTTAATTACGTTAAACAATAAAAAATCAACAAACAAAATTTTAAATAGAATGATAATAATAATAAAATGACTAGAAGATACATACATATACATATACCAAAATTGTTAGAAGAATTGTTCTTTACTTGTAGAAAAACTTGTATAATATTTCACAATGTAACTGCAATTATTTACAATATGCTCCTATTACCCCTGGGGCCATAGAATAAAATGTGTATAACTAGATTTCTGGTAAGTTCTGGTAAGTAATGCCCAATAATACTAGAGATATTGGTGTAAAAATATTAAACATTGTTTATAGTAGTATTATTTAATAGTCATTTAAAACCTGAGGGCTTAGATTTAAGACTTTAGCACAATAATCTAAAGCTGGACTTTTCTGCGTAGCTTTATTTAAACGTTTTGAACAATAAGTCAAAAGTTCTGTTGATACCTCCGCCGTCTTTTGCCAATAATTCGTAAACTATCAGCTTTACAGTAAGTAAAGAAGTACTATCAAAATTATAGCTTGTTGTATTTTCTATATAAAAGATCATACATATTTCGTACTACCATTTATGAACCAGCTGGCAGAAAACCAGAGAACAAAAATTTCAGGACTCTACTTTCTTCATGTTAAGAAAATAGTGATGGGCGGGCAACATGCAATAAATAGCAAAATCATGAAATAAATAACAAAAAAATGAAATAAATGCAATAAAAATATTGAAAAATGTAGGTTTGGGAGAAGCATCCAACTACAGTCTCTTTTATTGTATTATTTGAAAGAACGGTATCAAAAACTAGAATGCTAATGACGCGACATTCTATAATTATTTTTATCAGCATAAGTGTTATTTTTATTTTTCATGTGAAGTCCTGCCGCAGTAATTTTTTAAATTATGATAAATGTTAAGCGACAAGTTATATTTTACCATGTAAATAGTGGACTTTCATTTTTTCGTTTTTAACTGTTATATCTTTTCCAGCCTTGCCTGATGATGCTCCCTACTGGGATCGAAATCGATTGTAAGAAAATTGTAAACTATCTACACGTCTAATTAAAACGACCTAAGATCATCTACACTCTTTATTTCACATCAATATTAGTATACTATAGTATACTTTCAAGTACAAACACATTCACACCCGCTTTTGGCTGGTGTCAACTTTAGTTTACTCGAAACGTTCTTTAGGAAAAAATGTTGTCTATAGAAAAATTTATGATAATTTTGGTAACTATAAATTTTCTGATAAAATTAACGCACAAATCACAACAAAACTGCATAAATCGCAAAAAAAAAATCCCATTTCTTTTTTTTTTAAGTTTTGCAGCTATCGTATTAGTGTCTTTTTGACGTTTTGCTTTAATACTTTGCTAAATATGAATTGGTTAGTGCACAAAACAAATTTACAAGCGCCACAACTCTCGGTTAGATTATCCATAGGACCTTTATAGTATTTTGTTGTTGGTAAAAGTAGTATCTTTTGATTATTATTTAGTAGTTTACGGTGATTGTTTCATAACTATGTACATTCTACTATATGTCTGAACAAGCTACAATTGATACTGATAACATTGCACGAAAGAAAGCTAAATTATCCTACCATTTACATTATATTTTTCGGCATATTGCTTAAATCGTCGAAATAAAGCAACATGGAAACAGCCAGCTTGTCACTAAAGTCTGATTTAAATAGACTAATAAACCTTTTGAAATAACTTTTTAATTAATTCCAAACATCGCAATTTAAAGGGAGAATTACTCTGCGTTTCCTCAAATAAGAATAAAAAAAGATGGCTCTCCTGTGACATCGTAAAATATTCAACTATTATTATGTGAGCTGGAAAGCCTCAAGTAGTAGGAGTGCCACTGAAGGGCACTTTATCGGGTTCTCCGCCGAATACTAAATTAATTTGCAAGATTCGGGCAAAGTCTGCGTTTAATAAGACCACTCCAGCAGGGCTGGTGGTTGGTTCGCAGTATTCGCACCGATCGATAGATTCAATAGTAGGATATCAATATGTAAATTGATATCAACGGTTGCTGAGCCGCATCATGCCACCTCCCAATACTTACTTGCACTCCAAGCAGGAACTACGGTCCGGAAGTAGATTGGATTCGATCATTGACATGCTCTGCAAATAAATAATTCATCCAGTAAGTTTATATATAGGTAGGAATTGCACGACCTAGTATATTTATGGAAGCTGTACTTCAAAGTCAAAACAGTTCACAGTATATTAATGCTGACATCACAGATATGTATGTATATGTTAGATATGTAAAGAAAAGTTAGTTATTTGAGCGATATAGTATACATACTACTTTGTTTGCAAGAACATGCAGTCATGTGCGACGCTTTTCACTAGGAAAAATGCTATAAAATAACTCCATTAAAAACAATTTTAAACTAATATATAAAATAAACATATTTATAAAATATTAAATATATAAATGAATTTCAGTAATTCTGTTCTAATTAACTTAAGAACTTCTTACATTCTACTCGCAAAACACGTAAAACAGGGGTTTTTCTCAGAATTGTAAAAGTAATAAATTTAAAAAAATATAAGAAGTACCTATATAATTTTCCGACTTGTGGTAGAGCTCGCTAAATGTTTATTGCTAAACAGCTCATACAGATGAATAAATCCAAGGGAAAATGGGTATTACGTAAACTCGTCAGTAATGTAGAATCAACTAAAGAAGCGAATGATAATTAACCCAGGTGAGGATAATTATTGGAAAAAAAAATACTTCCGCCAGGATTTGAACCAGGAACCCTCTAGGCGGAGGTGTTTTTTCCAAAAATTATCCTCAGCAGGCTTAATTATCATTCGCTTCTTTAGTTGATACTATGTTTAAAGTACATTTAAACCTCATTGAAGGCGGCTTACGAAACAATTCTACTAAGTATTTTACCGCAATATACGATTTTTAACGAAAGGCTAAAATTACTAACTATAAATTATATTTAATTAAAGTTTATAATCAATTATCCGAACACATTACCTCAAAACAATTTAGAAAGTGGGCACATAATGCAGGTGCGCTTTAGAGTTTGGCGATGCATCATCACGACAAATTAGTGCCTGCAGAAAATAATGAATGATTATCTTCTAGTTTGGATGACAACAACGCTCTTAACTTAAATTTAATAGAAGATAACTTTCTTAATTAGTTATTTATTAAGTGTATTTCGTAATTTACTGGTTATTTATCGGTTGAACTAATTGTAATACTTTGAGAAATTACGAGTTTTTTTTTTGTAATAAAAATGTTGTAATAATAACACTGCAAATTTAAAAAAAAATAATTTTTTTTTTTGGAAATTAGTAACATTGATTACTTTGTGGAGTATGGATATTTGGGCTATAAAGGAAAAACGCATTGTCGACAGACTTCTATTTTTTGAATATGCATCAAAGCATCAGATCTAGGTTTTTACAAGATTTTTGGATATAAAATTAAGTTAATGTTTAAACATATGATTTTGTTATAACGCCTAAACCAAAAGTCCTCTAAACTTCAAAGTAGCCTAAGTGTAACTTTTAAAATTTGTAGTTGCTGATATCTTGAATATTTATCCACCAACGACGAATTTTTTGATATTGAAATTAAAATTTTGGCTTTTTGAAATTGAATATCTGGGACAAGTCGTATGCCTGGCATTTACAGGCATTTTTTGGGAAGTAAATGTGATTATGAGTGATTATGAGCTATAATTAATAAATCATACAATAAATATAATAAATCCACATGAATCTTTAAATGTTATTTAGGACTATTCCGAGTAAGAGGCTTCATGAGGTCGTAATGGTTTTTTGGTTCGCTAAAGATATTAGAGCCATTTAAATAAGGTATGTGTTACTATTTCATACGGCTGTAACTTTTTAAGGAGTTTGGGAAATAAGTACAATTGAATTGTTCAGTAATGACTGCCATTTGCTTTATGGAAAACAAAGAACTCGGGAAAAATTGGAATCAAAGATCTGGCAACAATAAACATACCATTCAACGAATACCTAGTTAGTAGTTACTTACGCAGCAGGAAAACAAAACTAGTTTTCTCAAATTTACTATCACCTGCTATATTGACCTCAGTCAGTGACCTCAGTGGTCAGTTTCCAAATTGATTGCAACACTATGGGAAGCATATGGAAGTGTGGATGACGTTGTGGCAGAATTGTCAAACTCTGTGGAGGGAGCCACACAGCCACAGAGTCAGATCTCAGTGATTTAGTATTTCTTAGATACAAGCGTTTATTCATACACGTGATAGAAACAAAATTCTTGGTTTGTGGTTATCAGAAGGATTTATTTTCTATTTATCTCTGATGGACACCGTCTAACTTCCAATTCGTGAGCAGCTAAAAATCATGTATCACGAGCATCGTTTTACTTCTCTTTTACAAAGCTGATGCTACCATAGTTATCATTATACCCCAAAATTTCTATTGCCTTTGGTTAAAAAATGTTCTGATGTAAGACCAAAAATATTTAATGCTACCATGATGACAATTCATGGATCAACCAAGATCACTAAGAAAAGTAGGGGGTTCCATAAAAAATATATTGATGACGTCATACGACGAGCAAAATTAAAGATCAAAAATTCAATTTGATGTAAAAATTAATTTCTATTAAATAAAATGGACATTTTCGATTTGATTGCGTTGATTAGGAAAACGCATTTATTTATATATTCTAAACCAGACGTGATAGAAACTTTGTGATTGAGTTGTGGTTATCAGTGGCCACAGACCGATAGAAATATTGTTGCGAAGTATAGTTTAATTATACCCGTGTGCAACCAAAAATCCTAACTCAGGATTTTTGGGGCCCAAAACAGGTCATGACGTCTTGCCAAATTCATATAAAAGCCACGGCATGGGATGGGAAGAGGATCAGTAATTTGCAGCACCTGAGTATAGTACACGCTCAGCTATCGTGTTTCACGGAGTCCAGTCAGCTGTAGTATGGGAATTCTGCGTGGTCAGCAATACACGAGCTATGTAAACAACACTGCGACTGTTATTTAAATCTCCATCCTGACCTAGAGCCGTCCCCCATTAAGAGCTACGTAACACCATCATAACAAAATGTTTAAATTTGTTGAACAGTGTAATTTACAAATTACCGTACTTATTGGTTACGGAACAGTATGGATAATTATCTAAAGGTCTATCCAAAGCTATATTTCATACTAAGACTTTAATCTAACATACAGTGCAAAACAGTTCTACTCATTATTGCACACTGCACACCATACTCTACTCTGCCGAATGGTAATAGTTTCTAGCTTAATGGCGGCATCAGGACCGTAGTCTCTTTAAAACCAATTCTACACCCAATAATTTTAGGCTGTTCCGCTACTCACCGGTAATTAAAACATTAATTGTATTCCGGTTGCGATCCAATTAGTGGCCCAGGCGCTATTGCGATTGTACAGTGCGGCAGAATCACAGTGCGCCGTTCGCCTATTATAGTAAATGCTAAATGATTATGCAATCGCAGGGGTTAAAATTTTCTGCGGTAAACGCTATCCGTGCCAAGCTTTATAGGTTTAATTCCGAACAACAGGTAGTGGACCAACCGCACCAATTATACGACTAATCCGATACAACTCGATATGGTGCTACCGATAATTACGCCGGCTGCACTAGTCCTGCAGATTATTAGCAAATATGGACGGTGTGTATATTTGGATGCCCCCGGATACACCGGTGGCCATCTGCAGTTATTATCCAACTCACTAACGGCAAATGGCATTTGCAAATCACCTCGAAATGGAAACTGGCCGGAACTGAGAAATTCAAAACCCATTTCCCGAGCATCATTAAAATGAATTTAGGTTATTTTGAGCATGCGTGGCCTAACAAGTGTAATGTCGGATTTCTGAGAAACATTTTATACAAGTCAAAAATCGATGCTCCTGAACTTATACCCACAAGTTGTGAGACACCTTATTTATTATAAACACTGTCGCCAGATGAATCCTGCACTACGTAGAATGGACTAAATTTTAATTTCTTGAATAAATATTATTATTTATAAAAGGTTTTGGGTCTTCAAAAAAGTTCATCGTCATGATCAGCAGTTTGGTCAAATAGATAGACTCGTCGAAAAACATTAAAATGTTAAATTTGGTAAAGAGTAACGATACATTTTTTACAGCTAAATTAAAAATCGCTTAGGGAGTAGTTGATCTAAATGCAAATACCAAATTAGAATGTAGTATTTCAAATGTCAGACATCAGCCAATTCTCAAATCTGTAATGCCCGTAATTAAAAATAATAGTGATCTGAAATTTTGTAATCAGGAATTAGAATCAATCTACTACAATTATGTACTAAAAATAATTTTTTCTACTTTGCGTTCGTTATGAGAACACTAGGTCACAAACATTCGGTAACTTTTAGTTTTCCAAGATTGATGATATTGACGTCAAGGGTCAAATGAGGCTGATATCTGAATCGCTATTGTATCGCGTCAGTCGTATTTGTGAATTTTACTACAATTACCAACTGTTGAATATGAAGCGACTCTAGATTGTAAGATGACAACCGCAATTTTCGAAATTTATGTAAATTTAATGTCGCAAAGTAAGCTTTGGACCCCCTGTATTCAAAAGCCCTACGTAATGTTGACCAAATTTACAGAACCTTCACATATTATGAGTAACGACATAAACATCAAGTCACATAAGACCCTAACTAAATTTCAAATAACCCCGGCATATAGAAATAAGAATCAAATATTGAAGAAGTTAACCAATTACAGGTATGAAGAAACGGACATTACTGCTCGTAGTGGAGTTTACTCTGCAGGTATAATGCTGTAGTTGCCAGTCTGTGTAGGATAGCCAAACAGGCAGAAATTTATAGAAACGATTGCGTGAACATTGAACGCAATCTTCTTCCAACATCTACCAACATACTTTGGAAACTGGTCACAAAATGAATCATAAGGATGTAGATTTGGTGCATAAATGTGACAAGACATCTACTAGAACAGCTTGAGATCCATAAACAAAAAATACACCCAAACATTCAATTATTAAATGAACAGTTGGACTTTCACATAAAACAACTATTCACATATTTAAAGTTTCACCCCGGCTAATAAAAGTTAAGAATAAATAATAAATACACTTTCCCACCCTTCCTCAATACTCCGTTTCCCTCAGCATACCACTAAGCACTCCTGCCCCCCGTTTGCTGTGTAAGATTGGATTTGGTCCACAACAACATCCGAAACACCGTAAAACAAAATTCACTGTTTGATTGTCAACTTGTTGTGTATCAGTTTTTATCAGATTTTTTGTGCTGACTACATAACTGATGACCAGAGTGTTTATTGTCCGTCTTTTTCCTCCGTATTTGACAGTAAGTGTTGTTATTATTTTTATGTCCTACATGATCATAAAGTGACATTTTACATCTTAGATACCGGGGCAAAAACTGCTTCTTAACGCCCGCGCGGACATTTAGGGTTGCCATGGTTATATGTCAAATATATCAAATATTCCCATTCAAGTTGTAAATTTTAAGTCATCAATGTCAATTATTGGCGATTAAGGTTATAAATTTGACAATTAATTGTCTGTACTGTCACTCGGCAATGTCAATTATTGGCGATTAAAGTTATAAGTTTGACAATTAATTGACTGTATTGTCACTCAACTCCGAACTGTTTGTATTGTTCTCAACTCCGTTGATACGCATGTCACTTGATAACGTCAAAATATTTATGAGCGGAGGTGGCCGAGTGGATAAGGCGTATGCCTTCCACTCAGAAGTCCAGGGTTCAAGCCCAGGTTAGGCAGGGGATTTTTAAAATACTCCGTCTCCCCGATTGCCGCACAGACAAGCCACTGGATTTGTGCACATGGCAACATCACCAAAAAAAAAAAAAATATTATTCAAACAGAGGAACACAACCATTGTAGGTTGTATGCACCTCGAGCATTACTTGATGTTTATACCCTCGGCCACCCTCGGGGCATAAACATCCGTGTAATGCCCTTGGTACATAATAAACGATTCTTGCAGATCTGAAAATCTCTGTTTGTTGTAGATTTAGGGCTGAAGACGGCTTAAAAAATCGAAACATGTACCCTATATAAATAAATTTTTGTTAAGGCAAGGACAAACATAGAGACTTCTTATTATTTATATTAATATTTTACTAGAACTCTTATATATTTTGATAAGTCTAATCTGGTAACCCTAGCTATAAGCGTCGAACCGTTCATCCGATTGTGATTTGTTTGTGGAAATAACTCATAAGCTCAAAGATATGAGTTCATTGCTGGACATATGTCTCCTCTAGCCGTCCCCACACCTACCTAACTTTCTGACTAAATTTATTTGGCAAGGCAATGACAATTACTGATCTTACTGATAACTCGCAGTTTTGTCTTGATGCGTTGATGAAGTTGATTCATTAAATTCATTGACATCCAATGCCCCCAATTGGCGTCTTATTTAAACTGTATAACAATGTTTGTATAAACCTACCGGAATCAGTTGTATTTTTCTCGGCAAACTGAATCGATTTGTTGGACTGTGTACTTGACGGTAAATAATTGATATTTCCGAAGAGAAGTGAAAAAGATAGACATCACTTGTCCTAACACTGCACAATACCCATTTATAGTTCTCGTTATTCGTTCTTTTTATTCACCTTTTGTGTATTTTCTATTGTGTGTCAAGTGATTACTTCAATAGAAATAATATTTCGTAATAGCGGTAAGTATTATGTGGGAATTGTTGGCCATTATACTATTGGGAACGCTGAAAAAAAAAACTGCTTTGCTGTTCTAATGTGTAAGATCTTTTTTTTTGGAAAGTTTACAGCGTAGGTAATATTAATTAATTAACAACTATTAATTAACTTGCTTCACTTTATACGCTTGTTTGAGTTTTTCTGTACTTGCACAAAAAGTACAAAAACAACATATGCGCATTGGCCATTGTCTAATTGTATGATTATCCTTTAACACGTAAGATTGATTGCATTATTGAGCGACGAATACGTAAGAAATGTCACCAAATTTATATGATAGCAGTTCCTGGTTTTCTTTCAGCATGTCGATAGCAGGTCGTATTTTATATCATCACACTTGGTGAAACGGTAGATAATCCAATTTTAAAGTCATGGTTACGACCCGTTACGACCCAATTGCCTCGAAAATTACAGAAGCGTACCACTTTCAGCAGTAAATCCCCTATAATATACTCTTGTTACAAATTGCAGTGTGAGATTCGCTGCTCACGCGAACAGTTAAAATAAAATTGAGAACAGACTTTTACGTCCTTGCGGGCATGTGGAGTATAAACTTACATCATAAAAACAACAGTGTAAAAATTGTTATTAAATTTTAGTTCACACAAATCTTCAACAACAACGAATTAGAATTAACAAATATTGTTAGTGCAAATACACGCACTGTCTAACTAACCTGAACGCATGGATTCATCTGAAAAGAGAATATAAAAAATCTTTACAAACAATTTTTAACAATGTTAGTACCAAAATTATGGCATGAGTCGATGTTTTCAGAACTTTTCAATAGGTGTTCGGTATACGTAAAACCTAGGTACATAAAGACCTCCATCACATCTCATTTTGTGAAAGTAAAAACACCCTCGAATGAAAACGTGGACCTTCTTAAAGACATAAATCTCTGAAGTGGTGTAGGATGATATGCTGATTAACCGGGTCAATGGAAATTTTAGACCCTTGTTTGACAGTAAGAAAATATTACTACACCGAGTTGTCATAGCTTCATAGCTTTAAAGCTCAAGGTTCAAGTTTTTATTTCAGTATACATACATAGAGAATTCTATTAGGTCAAACTACCTTTTTTCAAAGCATCTAATATCAATCTTAATAATCATAATCATAATAATAATCATTTAATAATTTATGTGTAATAAGCGTATTTTTTTTTCGGTTTCAGTATTAACTAAAATTCAAGAGAAATAATTTTTACGCATAAACTTGTCAGTAATATAGAAACTGATTAGAACCGAATGATAATTAATCTAGTATGAGGATAATTTAGTGGAAAAAATATCTCCACCTGGATTTGAACCAGGAACCTTCTACTTTCCGGTCAGAAGCCTTCTCCATCTTTCTCCAATAGGTGTCACAATGTGTTTGTTATGTTCGAATTTTGGCAGCTTCCAGTAAAGTGACAAATCCGCCTATCAATTTCCACTGACTCTATAGCTCAACTGGCAGAACTTCTGACCGGAACTAAGACGGTTCCTGGTTCAAATCCAGGGTGAGGTATTTTTTTTCAACGAAATTAATCTCATCATTGATTCATTATATTATTCGCTTCTAAATTAGTTTGCCTATAATGTAGACATGAATTACTCCAATTTACAGGTGAATAGTGTACAATTTTACGTCTTATAGTAATTTTTTTATATTTTAAATCGGTTTTTGAAAAAGTAGAAAATGAATTTGACAAACTAATATGCTGGTTTTAACATTTTTCGTTTTACGGAACACACAGGTTTAGCCTTAGTTAACACAAGCAATAGTGTGTTATAAAATTCGGTTGCCATAATTTGTTGTTAATAATAATGATGTTGACTTCAGATCATACAATAAAATAAGATAAAATATTAAAACTGAATATTAACATTTGATATCTGAGCATTAAATTAAAACAACTTTTCTCTATGTCATTTTACACTTAATTGTGAAACACTGATAGTTTACACTTAAGCAAATTTAGCAATTTGCTTAAGACCCTTTGCTTAGTTTGCTACCACCTTACAAAGTTAAATCAATATTCTGTCTTCTTCTCGAGAAATTTTGGTTCATAATAGGCGTAGTTGGGTACATCATTGTTGCAATTTTAGTTTTAACGTTCCACCATCTTCTATAAATAATACCATTTTTTGAGTAACCAATAATAAAGCAGGTTCTAATTTGTTGCTAAGTTTCTATACGTTGCACAGTGGTTGAAAATGATAATCTAGCCGTTCAAAATTATTTTACCGCTACGGCCCAATTTAATCCAAAGTAACCTGAACATGTTCTTTGATAACCAAATGACTTAAAACCAATCAGTTTGCCACCCTGAAAACTTTTGTTAACATACAATAACGTGCTAAAGCCCGATCAGATTTTTGTTGTAATTTTCAATTTCCCTATCAATTCTTGACTGTCGTGTTGAACAATTTGTTACTAAGTGATTGTGAATGTTACTAGTTATGAATATACGGACATCCCGTATTTTTCCGGAGTTACCGTAATGATTAATGTAGTAAATGGTGATATACACGCCGGATGTAAATTTTAAATAAAAAAATTACAGCCACAACCTGGATTTGTACCGGGGACGTTTGTGTCGCTAGCACAATATTTTACCAACTGAGCTATTGAGGCCTATGACATCTGTGAGGGAAAATTGTCATATCAAGGAAGTACCGGGGACGTTTGTGTCGCTAGCACAATATTTTACCAACTGAGCTATTGAGGCCTATGACATCTGTGAGGGAAAATTGTCATATCAAGGAAAGGTTAGGTTTGGTACTTCCTTTCCTTGATATGACAATTTTCCCTAACAGGTGTCATAGGCCTCAATAGCTCAGTTGGTAGAGTATTGTGCTAGATTTAATTTTTTTTTACTCTAGTATGACTGGATTGTCTGGCATGACTGATGAGACTTTGATGACTTCGATGACTGATTGACTGATGAGAAGTTATATTAAATATCCATTAATAAAAATTTGGAAATTAAATTAAGCTTACAGTTTTTGCGATAACTAAGTTTTTTCTGTTTGCTTGCTTACTTACTTAATTACAACACTACGTAGATATGATTGTCATAATAGCGTGCCATATTTGCCTTAAATATTTTTTTTAGTATCGACTGGCATAATCGCTAATTGGGGGTTACTATTAAGTACGTTGACATACACATATATATGCTTTATTCTTTGTTATATTGCGTCATACAGGCTCAGGAAAGTAATTTACGTAAATAACGTAACATAAAATACCTGAATTCCAAATAGTGATAACTGCATGGGGATGGAATTTATAACCAGAACCTAGGTCGTGTGTAGTTATCGTTGGATAGATATTTTTATGAGACACAACATTTGATTGAAAACATTGTTTATATATACGGTTTACAAAAGAAACCATAATCAGTTATGGTGTAGCTGCATTAACTGTAATCAGGATGATAATTACTGGTAATAGTTTTGTATTTAGTTAGTAGAGAAGGCAAGTAATATTATATAGATACTCAATGATTTAGCACATCTGACGATGGCGATTG
Organism: Melinopterus prodromus; assembly: GCA_964023965.1. NCBI lineage: Eukaryota > Metazoa > Arthropoda > Insecta > Coleoptera > Scarabaeidae > Melinopterus > Melinopterus prodromus. The sequence goes on from OZ030390.1 coordinate 88,222,116, forward strand.
TAAGCCCTATAAGTTAGTTTTGGAGTCAACTGTCAAAAAATTAATTTATCCATAATCCGATATCATATGGTTTATTTCGTAAAGCATATCATTAAGAAAGATTTATTTCTGACGAAATATGTTAAATTTTTAAATATCCATCCAATGATGCCACACACGACCTAGGTTTTATTTTAAAACTCAGTTGTGACTACTTCCGGTACATTCCGGAAAGGAAAATTGTTATAATTAAAGTCGTCAGGCTGGCTTATTTTTTTTGTTAGTTTCTCCCCGAATCTCTGTGACGTCGTATAACCAGGAAATAAGCTTTGGATAAAACTGGTTATATTTACAGATATAATAACATTATACGATGCCATTGGTATTTAGATTGTTTTTAAACGTTTTATGTGTATTTGCAGGTGTATCATGGTTTAAAAAATTTTCAATTTCAACCCTGTAAAAATCAACCCCATTGTTACCTAGATTTTTTAAAACTATTTCTGTATATTAACAGGTGCAGTATTATCAAACTTACTAGGTTTCAGAACTTTAAAACTATATTTGTAGCTAAACCACCCCAAAAACGACCCCATAAGTGCTACTCACAAGATTTCAGAATGTTCACGCCAAACAAATATGTCAACCCCCTTAAAACATCCCTTATCTGGCTGAGATATTTTTCACTATTTTCCGCGTATCTAACGACTATTTAATGTTCATTTACAAATAGAAATAATTTAGATCAGCTAAAAGTGCAAAATGAACCACTGTGCGTTGTACGTAAGTACGAAACTAAAAACACAAAATTCTACACGGATACACAATAATATTAACATTTTTCTTACCGTCAGCTCAATGTTCTTCGCTAACGTTGACTCGGCGATATTAGCGAATGGTTTGTCCGCGCCCCAACATTCCACGTATTTAGTCATTTTGCTGGATGGTCTGGATCGTGTCGGGAGACCGCCAGGGGTGGCCAACCCCTGCCCTGCGGCTGCTTGCTCCGACAAGCTATGTCGCTCCGACGATATGGAAAATCGTGGCTTCGCGTTACCATTCTGCGCTTCCGTTTCTCCTTTCTGAAAGAAATAATGTAACAAATAGTTAGCAAATAGTTAACAAATAGATTATTGTATAATCTAGCAATAACTTTTTATTCGCAGACCACCAGTTTCTAAATCTCATCTATAGCAGTGTAGTACAAGAGATCGGACTACTATGGGTTAAATAGGAAATGCTGATTTTTGAATTTATCGAAACAGCCTTATTTTCAATATAAATCGTAAACAAATCATAACTCTAAAAATAACCTAAGAATTTTAATAAAACTTGCTACGATTGTTTATTATGCATCAATAAACAGTATAAGGGCATTAACAAGACATAAAACTCCCTCTAAAGGAAATGCTGATTTTATGAATTTATCGAAACAGCCATATTTTCAATATAAATCGTAAACCAATCATAACTCTAAAAAATAACCTAAGAATTTTTATGAAACTTGCTACGATTGTTTATGATGCATCAATAAACACTATGAAGGCCCTAACAAGACATCAAACTCCCTCTAAAGAAAATGTTGATTTTTTGAATTTATCGAAACATATTTTCATCATATTTTCAATATAAATCGCAAACAAACCATAACTCTAAAAATAACCTAAGAATTTTTATAAAACTTGCTACGATTGTTTATGATGCATCAGTAAACAGTACAAAGGCCCTAACAGGACATAAAACTCCCTCTAAAGAAAATGCTGACTTTTGAATTTATCGAAACGGTCATATTTTCCATATAAATCGTAAACAAATCGTAACTCTAAAAATAACCTAAGAATTTTTATGAAACTTGCTACGCTTGTTTATGATGCATCCATAAACAGTACAAAGGTCCTAACAGGACTTAAAACTCCCTCTAAAGGAAATGGTGATTTTTTAATGTATCGGAACAGCCATATTTTCTATATAAATCGTAAACAAATCATAACTAAAAATAACCTAAGAGTTTTTATGACACTTGCTGCGATTGTTTATGATGAATCAATAAACAATATAAAGGCCCTAACAAGACATAAAACTCCCTCTAAAGGAAATGCTGATTTTTTGAATTTATCGAAACAGACATAGAGTTAACTTATTGTTGTATTGATTATTAATATAATGAATTAATTAATTTCCAACAACACCAATTTTCGAAAAGGGTATACTAAAAGCAGCCAAAATAATGTTTTGGAATTGTAGATTTCATATATGTATCAGAATTATCTGCGCAAAATGGCAATGCAACGGAGTAACGCTATGTAATCACACTGGTGCATAATCGCCATTGATTTTATAGTCGGATAATGTTGAACTTCTCGAACAACGTCATTCGCATTTTAATGACGCTCTAAATCATTATGGATTAATCTACTAGTTTATATATAGCTCCAACGACTGAATCTACAAAAAATTTTATGGACCAATATTTTATACAGAGATAACGGAAAATAATCATGAATCCGTTATTGTCTTATCTACTAATTAATTACTAGTACTTATATTTGGCTTTACTTCATATAGTCTCTAATTAGCAAAGAAAATCGTGTGGTTTTTCGGTTTGCTTTGACATCGAGGTCTAAATAAATGGCAGCATCGTGTCTGTTATCATATCATACTTGTAGGTATTGGTAGAGATTTCTTTGGTCTTATGGACATTCACAGTGCGGCATGTACATTGTTTAATGTCTAATGTCTAAACGCAGCTAAAAAGGGAACAAAAGTTGTATTGCGAAAATGAATGCTATTTATGGAATCTGGCGATGGGTCGTGGAAAAAGTGCTCTTTACACCATTTTGTGAAAAAAGTCAACAGCGCCTCACGTTTGTTATTACAGTAGGTACCTAAGTTAGGGTGGTCATAATTTATATAAGTAGATTCTAAAATATAACCTCTATTTTTTTTTTTCTGCTCAAACTTGATTTTTCCCTCTATTGTTCTATTATTTAACTTCTTAGTATTTAACTCCTATGAAATTTGAGATCGATAAAAACATATTATCCCGAGGCCCTGCACCGTGGTACATAAGAAACAGAAATCTCCACAAGGATCTTGAAATGGAATTAGTAACGAACGCAATTGGAAAGTTTGCAGAGAATCATCAGAACAGACTTCTCCAGCACACAAATAACGAGGCAATCTAGCTTTTTGACAATTGTGACAGTGTGCGAAGATTCAACAGAACCAAACCTTTAGAGTTGGTGAAGTGAAGTTAAAAAAACAGAGCACAGTGTGATGTGAGTGATAGCTGATAGGTGAACAATGCAGAGCAACGTGCAGTGTGTGAAGTTTAAAGCGTCAGCATCCAAATTAAATTTATGTTACACCAATGGGGAACACTTAATATCGAACACTTTTTATACGTAGACATTTAGGTTAGATTAATATAGCTAGATAGTCACCAGACTAGGTGTTATACACAAGTACCTGTGGGGTGCTGCTAATTAATAAAAAAAATCCCGAGGCCCAATTGGAAATCGAGAAAAAAAGTTATTGGTTTCTTTCATCACTAGAAATTTACATACTACTTTCATTAGAATAATCTCAGAAAACTAAGCCATTAACTTTTGATTCTAGATATGAGAACATTTCACACAATACCCAGAATATAATTTGTTAAAAACACAATAATCTAAGCTAAGTGACTATACTTGCCAACAAAGAATAAAGTCGGACCAGTGAAAACTGTTGCTGGTATGCATTTTCCGTACAATCTGAATATGAAAACAGAAATTCCAAATTGTGTCCAAAGTTCTTGCGAAAAAAACTGCATTTTTCTTGTTTGTTCCTCAGATGTCAGTTTTTTGCACTGTTTTTGTCAATAACAAGGCCAAGTCGAAATTTCTGCGTTTAGATTCATATTCTACCAAAAAACGCAAACCAGAAACAGTTATCACTTCTTAGATTTTGTTAATTGTTGGTTAAGGATAGTCACGTAGCTTAGATTATTATTGTATATTGCCAAATTGTGTAAAAAGTACTTGACAATATGTGAAACGCTCTGATTTCAACACTCTACCTCTAACTGTACCTACGTAAATTTATTGTAGTAAAACCAAATAAAAGTTTATTATTTTTTATATTATCAAATTACACTAAGGCCCAATTTTCATCCTCTTGTGGCATGTATTAATATGTTTTCATCGATATCTTATTTCACAAGAATTAATTATAAAGGAAAACATGAAGAGGGTTCTGCAAAAAAATAAACATAGAAAAATAAGAAGAACCCGAAAATTCGTATAAAATTCTCATACCGTTGTCCACAACTTGCACCAGTAATTACCATCAATTGAACCCAAATTGAATCCAAATTACCTTTTACAACATATTCTAATTTTAGTTGTTTTTATGTTATAATAGTAGATAATTTTGTCATTTATGTAACTTGAAGTCAATATATTATACCCATTCGGATTCAAAAAGATAATCAATAAAATGTTGTGTCTAATTATATCAGTATATTTGAAACAATAAAAGATACAATAATGGAAGTTAAATGACTTTCCCGGCAAACAACAACAGAAATCGGCGTACCAGAATAAGTTTCTTTCATTATCCAGGTCATCAATAACATATAAAAAAACAAAAAATTAAAAATAATAAAACTTGTGTCAACATGTGTATTTAGTTAATTGATTACAATTAAGTGTTGTTCATACCTGAAACATGACCTACTCGATAGCTTATTGATTTCGTGTTTAACTTAATAATATTTATTGAGCTATGCTGATTTATTGCAGCTAAAGCGTTATTCGTATTTGCCTGAAAATAAGTAAGGAATTAATTTAATATATACATTGACTTTGCTTAATTTGAAGTGTTTGTTTTATCCTAAGTAAATACTGTATTATGGATTAATTCTTAACGCGTAGTAATTAAAATCGGATTGTAGAAAATCAACGATATCATCCACACAGACGCATTATCCCCACAGCACAGGGAAATTTAAAACTCAGTCAATATTTGTTTGCTCGTCCACATGCAATCGCCCAACATTTGCGATGTGCCGATAATCAGCAAATGTATTTCAGGGTCCAATATTTACATTCAATCATTGTGCAAATTACATCCAACCCATATATAGTAGAACTCATCACAACCGAGCAAATGTACGTTACAATCAAGAATCCGGCTTTACATACAGCTTTACATCCGTCATTATTCGACAATAAAAATGGTTGGCAGTAACGTTCGAACATTTGAACAGTTTCAGGATGTTCGGTATTCACGAATAAAAGGTAAAAAATCCCAAAAACGAATTTAAAGCAAAAAAAGGGATTATAAACTTTTATTCTTTAGGGCTTTTAGGATTGTGGTAGTATGAGGTAGTAAATGTAGAAAATCCAATAAATAACAAAACACGTCTAACTGTAATAGCGCATTAGTGAATATTGATACCAAGGGTAAAATTATTGCCTAAGTTTGGTTTGCGTTGGGTTTACGATTTGGCTGTATTACGCCTTGATGTAATTTCGGATTGATATTGGAGTTTCGCAAGTTTGGACTAGTTATTGCGACCCCAAGATTATAATTGCTCTGTGTGCCGCTACTTAGGAATATAGCTGGCAAATTACGTAATTCGCTTGAAACTAATTTATTGTTATAATAATTAAATAAAGTTACAGATGGTAGGAATTATTATAATGTAAAAGTTGCGTAAAAAGTACTTTATGAACTGCCACTGCCGCCGCTAACTTTTCCACCTAAAAGTTTGAAAGCCATTTTTGTAGAACCCATTTTAACTTCTGAACAGTTTAAATATTAAAAATGCTTTCATGTTCGTTTGTGTTGGAAAAACTCCCATTTGTCTATATTTGCTTTGTAGGTTCTATTTTCTAAAACATAGATAATCTAATAAATAATTATTTAATAAAGTTTTACAAAAATTTAGTTTGAATTTTATCTTATTAGGAAGGTTTTAACAATGCCCTCTTTTGGCTTGTTGATGTTAAAAAATAAGCGCTAAATATTGAGAAGGTAAACTGAATGATCATATTGTTGTGGAAAAGAAATAAAACCTCTTCTTTTTATTTGCAAAAGTAGTTTAATTTACATAGGATAAACTACCTTTGCAAATAAATGAAGGGGTTTTATTTCTTTTCCACTACAATTAACTACTATTTGCAAGAATGGACTACGTATTGAATGATCATAGTACACCAACTACTACAAATTCGTGTCCTTGATCACACTGTTTGACGCTTTGAGTGCCAACACGATTTTTCGAGAATTAGCTGAAAGCTCGATTGCGCTCCTTGGCACTCAAAGGGTTAAAACCGCAAAGCGTTAACGGTCGGTGTCCCAGGGAAGCTTACCACATACGACGCAGAAATCTTGCTCGTAACTGAAACGTGTATAAGGCATCTGTTAGAGACGATTAATTGAATATCTTAGTAGCCAAGATTATAAATACACTTGAATTGTCGGTATAAATTTCTTGTTATGTTCAAATAACCGCAATAAGCAAACACTCAATGGAGATAAAATAGAGATAAAAATCACCACGTTTTTTTTCTGAACCCGAATGGTATATACACACATAATAAAATAAATTGTAATTACGCGTCTTGAACATTGCACAAATAAACTGATCGTGTAAAATGAATGACACATTGATTGGTTCTGTAGTTAAAGCGTTTAATACGAGATGTCGCTCTTGTCATAAATAGTAACAAAACTGCAATGGCAAACTATTGAGGTTATATTCCTGAAAATTATCCTTGAAACTGTGCAGTTTTCTTTTATTTTATTGGTGTACGAAATTCTGTGTAAATAAATAAGCGTTATTTTAATGAGTTATGGAAATAACACGAATAAAATGTGAAATATTCACTGTAAAGGTGTAACCGATGTATAGCGGATTATTTGTAGCGTAACAGGTTTAATTCCTATTATGGGGTTTTATGAATGGAACTAAAAAATCTGTTGGTCAACAGAAACATGATGAGTCTCTCAAGTCTCAAGTGACAGCAGGCAATGGGATATATTGATCGCACCTTGTTTGTTTTTGTCAGTCCAATAATTAATATATATCACAGAGCTTAGTTTTACAAAATAATAACACAGATACATAGGTGATTACATATATGTACTATCAATATTTTATTAAAACACATTTTCTTTACTTCGCAGTTCGTATATAATAGTTTATTCTTTACCAAATAAAAGGACACGCAATGTACACTTAAACTATATTGATTTATTTAAAAGTATCAGATTTGAAGTGTATGCTTTATAGATGATTGTTGTTCAGTGTTCAAGTGTTGGCAGAAACAAATATTCGGCATACTATTCGGGGAGAGAGAAAAATTAATCATTTTATGGCCATGTTTCATGTGCGAAGGGTCATTGATTGCTATTCTGCATTGAGATTATCAAACGTAAATAATTCCGCTACCAATCAGCAAACGCCGCTACACCGCCACTTTACAAAAATTCCGCTACCGGTAGCGGAATTCTGGCTGGTGGCAACAGTGACCACGGAATACGAAATTCCCCAGAAATAGTCTTCCAATTTAGCAAACATATTTTATTGTTTTATTTTCCTCTTTTCAAACATTTGATCGTTGGTTCATATTTGTTATGTACTAAGTTACGGATGTTTCATAACTTTCTTGATGTTTCTTAGATAAAAGTAATGTCGACAAAAAAAAAACATCAACTTTGCTTGCCTAGACGAACTGGACCAATATCCCCACTTTGTGCCTACTCGTCTTTAGTTAGTCACATGATTTGGCATCAAATGCTGAGATTAGTGCGACGTGAATGCAACCCAAATATCAGGGTTTTTACTACTTCTCCAAAGTTTTTTTCGTTTTTTCGCCGACCCTTAAGGAAAATCGGAATATTGTACCAAGAAAAGAAACTTTTATTTAACGTCACTATAGATATTAAAAATGCAAAAAAAAGTATTTGTTAAAAATGGAAATATAATACAAATTGTGTGTTCTCTATCACTCTATTTACAGACTTTCTATAAGTGTCAGACGAAAATAACTTAGTTTTAAAAGAGCTATCCCATGATTCCATACACGACCACTTTATTGATACCACCTTCCGGATCTCCGCTTGTCAATGGTGCGCTTTCGGACATTAGTTCTTTATCAAAAGTAGGACTATCGAATACGAGATATCTTGTTTCCTTATCCTTGTTAGTTACAAAAAAAAACATTTTTATGAAAAAATCCCGTTTTTGGCGTTAATTTCACAATATCTCAGAAACAGTGTAGCAGAAACCGCATAAGATAAGTTGATGAAAAACTTAAATAATATACTTCGTGGTCCGTTGCAAAAAACTAAAAGTTTGTGTTGGTACGTTGTTGTGAGATACCCTGTAAGATGGAAAATATTTTCTACCTGAATAGCGAATGATTGTCTACTTTTATATATGAAAGGAACGTGTATTTATATTTCTTAAGACCATTAAGGTACTTTGTATGTAGCGTGGGACACCATGTAGACGTATTAAATAATTCACTTTACTTTACACCCTAGACATAAATTATAGCAACAATTAGTAAGTCGTGTATTTCACCTAATATTCGCTTTTCAACGGTTTATTAGTATAATAGTAATTATAACAAATAGTATTTTCAAATTTGTTCGGTAAATTCTAAAGTTATAGTGTCTCCTTTATATTGTTTATCAATTTGTTGTTAAGGCATTTTATCGAATGCTCGATATATTTTCGGTTCTAACATTCACTCTCGATATTTAGTTCATAACCTTGTTGCCTTTCTATTGTTTATTACTTTGTATTCACACTTTTTATCGGACATTAAAAACATTCCTCTTGACAGCTGACTGAATTTCACCTAATATTGTCGTCTTTCTATTATGTTTATTAATTTTCTATAAGCATTATTGGCTGTACATTGAGAACAATAGGAAAGCGACAATAATTAGTTGTAATTCACTCGAGTTATCAAGAGAGAATAATATAAACCAAAAAGGACAAAAATTGACTACATTTACAACTCAATCATGTTTACTGGAACGATAAAAATTCTTAATAACAAATTAAGAAACAATAGAAAGGCGGCAACATTCATTAATTGAGCTTGGCTCGATTAACACCAGTCAGAAATTCTTATAGCAAATTAGCAAGAATTACTCTTAGCAGATCAATACAGCATTAAAGGGGAACCATTTTGATTGAAAACCAGACAAATTGTAAACTCTAGGATGTTTAAGTTTATTGATTCTGAAATTATTATTATCAGCAAAAATAATATCATAAAACAATGCTTGTATTAAGTTTCATCGCGAATATATCGTGTTATATAACATATAACAGAAGATCCTATAAAATATGGGTACCTAATTAGAAAATAAGTTCAAATACCTACTACAAAACTGTTATAATTCAAAACTAAATTAGAGTGTTGAAATATTTTTGTTTGTTTGTTTTTATATTATGCACCGAGGGTGACCAAAATTGTATGCCCTACAATGATTTTGGTCCTCAGTTTGAATAATATGAATAAATATTGTGACGAAAACAAGTGATGTCTACGGAGTTGAACAACAATACAAACAATTCGGAGTTGAGTGACAATGCAGACGATTAATTGTCACAGAATAGCGGGCATCAAGAATCCTTATTGCCCCCGCGGGCGTTAGCAGGCAGTTTTTGCCTCGGTATCTAAGATGTAAAATGTCGCTTTATGATCATGTAGGTCGTAAAAATCTTTATGCCCTACGACTTACATGATTATAAAGTCACATTTTACATCTTCGATACGGGGTCGAAAACTGCTACTTTATGCCCTCCCGGGCACTAAGGATTCTTAATGCCCTCGCTAGCATTAAGTTGTGCCATGGTTTATATGTCAGATACATCAAAAATTATAAACTTTTAATCGTAAATGTAATCGTAAATTATTGGCATTGTTATTAGTCAACCTGAGTAACAAAACCATAGTGGGACATTTACCCCAATAAACGATAAACTAACAATGTTTTTAAAATCCAGTTTTGAAGATTAAGGTTATTCAGTTTGACAATGCATTGTCTGTATCAGTCTGTAATGTCTGTCAACTCCGTATTATTTGTGTTGTTAGTCAACTCCGTAGAGACCGGTAGAGACGCATGTCACTTGATAACGTCAAATTATTTATTAATATTCACACTAGAGGAACAAAACCATTGTAAGACATAAAATTTTGTTTGCACCACGGGCATTATTTGATGTTTATACCCTAGGGAGACTTAAAAAGCTCTCGGCCCTATCAGCTCTAGCGCTTTTTAATCGGTCACCCTCGGGCATAAACATCCGTTTAATGCCCTTGGTACGTCAATAACTCTTTTGACGACTGTGGGTCGTCAGTCCAAACATTTCTGGTTATAATATTGAACATGTTTCCAATCATTTGTATAGGTCTATTTTACGAATACCGGATAATATTTATGAGTAGTGCAACACGAATTTTAAAACGGTACTCTTTTATATTAAAACAAAATTTCTTGCCTGCCCTGCAGCGTTTTGTGGCCGCGCCCATGGGAACCACATGCATTCGAAAACATGACCGTACTTACCTTAGGTGGAATTATAAGATAGGTTTCTATTTTATGATCAGCGAGATAGCCCTCCCGACTGATGCCGTCTCCAGGCTCCACTTCAAATTTATCTCCGAGTTGGTGCAGAGTTGCCTTCGTAATGTGGACACGTCTGAAAGTAGAACTCGGATTGGAGTGCAACAGTTTTACGCCATGCTATCGAAATATTATGCAGAAGTTGTTTGCATAAATTGATGTATAGCAAAGTGAATTTGCAAAATGAAACTAACTAAAATCATTCTAAAACTTGACGGTGGGCTGGTGGAATCCAAAATTTGGGACAAAGTCGTCAACCCTTTACATGTTACAACGTAATGAAATATAATACTACATTCTTGCTAGAGTTAGATAACATAGACGATTATTTCATATGAGTTCACTTCTCGTATTAAATCTGTTTTCAAGATATTTGGTGTTCACAGTATCTCTTTAATAAACTATAGAAAGAACGTGTTTTTGAGATATTGTGTTCTGGAACAATGCAAAGTTCCCAGTAGTTGCGGCTTTTGTTAAGTTATATCACATTTGGTGTTTACAAAAACAATGGACTTGTGTTCGCGGTTACTGTAAAAGGCAGCATTTGCAAATTAAGCCCCGAATTTGAGGTTTCCTTTTATAAAAAGGGCAATCCGTCCTAAACAAAGTTATTTTCAGTTATGCGTCTGAAAACAGCAAAATGAAAAGAAGGTCCAGAGGAAACAGTAACAACGAATAAACGTAAAAAATACGGAATGTCTACAGAGTTGTGTTTTTTATGTCAAATAATATGTATGCGTGTATGTGTGTATGTAAACACTGAAGGTCAAACTTCGCATTTCCAACATAAATGACTCAGTAGCTCACGAGAAAACTACAAATCCAAAAAAAGACTCATGAGAAAATTAACAAAATAAATTTGCAGTGTCAAATAATATGGATGTGTCGCTCACTATGTAAACATCAAAGAACAAACTTTACATTTCCATCATAGATTAATCAGTGAGCTCGAAAAAAACAATTCCAGTCAGTTTTCTATATTCGAAACGGTAGATTCAATATGGCAACCGTAAAGGTAGTAAAGGAGTTTATGTCTTACATGATCATAAATTGACATTTTACATCTTAGATACCGGGGCGAAAACAACTACTTTATGCCCGCGAGGACATTATAGTATATTATAATACAAGTTTTACAAGAGAAAAATTGGCGCACGAGTTGTTTTTGGCACGACGAGTGTAGCGACGAGTCTTATGTCTGATAAAACGAGTGCTATACACTATTTTTTGTACTTTGTGACATTAATTTTATATATTTTTCGAAAATTGAGGTCATCTTACAATCTAGAGTAGTATTTTCTTCAATAGTTGGTAGTTGTGGTAAAATTCACAAATACGATTGACGCGAGCCAATAGCGATTTAGATGTCAGCCTTATTTGATACTTGACGTCAATTTCATCAATCTTGAAAAACTAAAAGTTTGTTAAAAGTTACTAAAAGTTTGTGATCTAGTGTTTTCATAACAACATCGAAAGCGGTTTCGTTATGAGTTTATAACTAAATTTTGAATCGTCAATGTCAATTATTGGCGAGGTTATTCCGTTTGACAATTAATTGTCATTGTCACTCAACTCCGAATTGTTTGTATTGTTAGTCAACTCCGTAGATACGCATGTCATTTGATTACGTCAAAATATTTATTAATATTATTCAAACGGAGGAACAAAACCACTATAGGACATAAAATTTTGTATGTACCACGGGCATTACTTGATGTTACCACCGGGCGACTTAAAAAGCTCCGAGAGCAGTCATCCTCGGGGAATAAACATCCGGTTAATACCCTTGGTACATAAATAACTATTTTAATTCCAAATAACGTCCTTTTACAGTTCAAAATAACGGATTAAATATGGCGAACCGCTCTATGACGTGACTGAAATGTCATGTCTGGTCATGTGTTCAAAACGCACTTATTGAAGCGTCATTTGACTGTTAAGTTGCATTTAGTGGTAACGCCGGAGCTTCTTCTTATTCTTTACCAAAAGTTACAACATGTCTCGTGGCACTTATTGCATTTGCAATTCAAGTCACAAAATAAATTCGATAATAGGTATGTGGCCTTCTTTGCAATAATACCAAAGGATCGTTCGCTGTAAGTAAAAATCAATCTTTGAAATTAGTGATCTGCATAGACTCCGTGCAGTGATTAGTAAATATTTACTAATATAATAATAAATATAACAACACAGAGCCGTCTGAAAGCAAGAAAAGCAAGAATAACAAGACAAGCAAATCATACTGACTTTTTTTGGTTTTACAGAGCCAAGCAATGGATGTTAAATATTGGCCGAATTTACCTTTTGCAAGATGACAATTATGTAACAAAAAGCTATCACCTATGAAGTGATCATTTTTCTGTCGAGCAATTCAAGCAAACATATCCGCGATTGCTTTTGAAATCAGGAGCTGTACGTTTACTTTCTGCAGATAATATGGATGTGGCTACAAGCAGCAGAGAAGAGCAGCTGGGCAGCAGCAGTAATGAATTAGGTGATATTTGGGCAACTTTTTTATGAATAAATTTGTTTGTTGTACATGTTTACAACATGTTGTGAACATTTTCTATATTGGACAAAGACTTTATCATTGGAGGGCTCGACTCAAAATAAAAATAACTGTACCAAAGTCGGCAACAATAGCCAAAAAGTGAAAAATATTTGCAATGAATAGAAATGATCTGGCATGTGTCCTTGCATCTAGGTTTGTACGCTTTCTATTGTTGTTGTTATAGCTTAGTGTTGAATTACTTTAGTAAAGCTGTTCTTATTTGTTATTGATATTTAATATATAATACATAATGTAAACTAGGTTTTGTGTTTATAAACTAGATTATGTTGTGTAGGAAGACGAAATAATGAAGCATAAAAGAAACGCACACAAATTCAAATTTACCGCCACATCCAGCCGTTAATCGCCCAGAGCGCCACCTAACGTCTCTAATGTTAACCAGTGAAAATGTGGTCGAATTTCGCCATAGGTGACTTATGGATGTTTCCTATCTTTTATGGCGACCAAGAATATAGAAAATTGTCGAGGGCTTATCGAACGTATTGGTTATGACATTAAAGAGCCTATAGATTCCAGATCTGATGACCCTTCGTACAATTGAAAATAAGAAGATTCAACATGGCGACAAAAATGTAAAATACCACAAATTTTCCTGAAACCTATATCCCGTACCCAATATATGAGGACTGTCGATTGGAAATATCATGTTAGGTTGTCAAAATAAATACAAAATTGCAAAAAAAGTTAAAAAAATAACTCGTTTTAGCACGACATGTTTCATGTCTTAATGATTAAAAGTGAAATATTGTAAAAATGTAAAATGGCGGAACAAGTATGGTGGCCAAAAATGCAAATCGGAGCATTAATAAAACAATTAAAAGATTATCCTTGCTTTAATAAAATTTAAATAGGAAATATGTTTCCAAAAATAAATTACAATCAAAACTTCGAAGCTATCCAAATGCATATCTGCGCCAAGATTTTCAAAATTCAAAAAGCCCGATCTAAAGATGGCGATGAAGAACTGAAGAACTGAAGAACTCAAATACGCATGAATTTTACTGTGATTTAAATCCCCTGATGTCAAATCAGGTAATGATTTTTATCCATCTTTTGTCCAGTACAAAAACGTGAACTGTTTCAGGTTTGAAAATTAATGACGTTATTGTTCAGTAAACTTACTGTATATTTTAAAACGGTTTGTTGTACAAAACAATCGCATACATACATTTGATAGAAACTATTACGAACTATAATTCTGATATTAAAATTTTTCGAAAGAGTTATTTGTACGAGATAATTGCAAAACACTTATTTGTTTTCTTTTGTTTTCTTATGTTAACCCTATAGAAGAACACACAAAAAGCACTAGATATGTCAAATAAAAATATCCGATTTTGGAATTGTACTGTTTTCGAACTAACCGATTCATTCCATACGGTAAGTAGGAATAAGATGCTTATGTATATTTAACATAATAATAAATCATTAAACGTTTATTTACGCTTTTAATCAGATAAGTCTTGTTAATAGTTATTTAACAAACAAGTACATATATTAAAAAGAGCGAGTAATGATCGAGACTGTTTAACGCGCGATTAGCGAGCGCGTTAATTGTCGAGACCATTAATCGCCGTTTAATGTTCGAGTTAGTTACAAAATTTTTTCGTTGATCGTATTCTTCTAGCGTCGTCTACATAGATTTTTCTTCGCCGATGTCTTTTTAAGTTATATGAAAATTTATGTAATTTGACACTGACCGTTCTAGAGGGTCCTATTTTTGATTCGAAGGTTTCATTTTACATTTGTTTGTTTGGTCAATCAAACCACGTCATTACGTCGTGTGAATGGCTATAACAAATCATGCATTAATAGAAATCGTGCATTAATAGAGTTGTTAAATGAACGATTTCCTATTCGCTAAACTGACTCATAAATAAACGATCGACGGAAAATATAGTTAAATCTTGGAAGATCTACTTCAATTATTTGTATTAAATGAGGATGGATGGATCCGTCACTCACCCTGCAATTCCGCCCGATTCCATGTGATTGGCCAGCGTAACATCGTCGCTCCATACATCAAACTGCCACTTCCGCAATCCTAGGACGCCGCACAGTACGTTGCCCGTGTGGATCCCGATCCTCATGTCGACGTTGAATCCTGTCGCATCGCGGACGAAGCTTGAACAATAAATACACCGTAAATAAGTTTTACTTGCAGTCTCACAACAATCGATTGCAATGATTGACCACCCACGTCACTCTAACTGCCAGAAGCTAAACCACAATCCAAACATCTTTTAAAGCCCGTTTACAGAACGTAAAATCTAGGTCTTCCGGATAAACTTGATACGGATTGTTCGTTGGTAATCCGAATCTTACAAGTAATAATGGATTTCTTAAATTAATATAAATTACTTTGTCTAATGTCAGTACTGTTAAATCAAAATAACTTTCCAAATGTTTACAAAATAAAAAAAAAGAGAAGAGCTTTATTTTTGCCCTGTACCTATATAATGTCAATGCAAAACAATATCCAGATTACCATAATAGCAGATGAGCAATGGAAATTACTTTAGCAATATTTCAAGAGGCAAGCTGTTTGTTTCCATCACGTATGCTCTAGAATTAATAAAACAAATCGGTTTAACTAATAAACGCGATCAAATTGAAATTGGTTGTTACAAACCTAATTACAAAAAATAACAAAAGTGAAATACCTAGGAAAATAGTGATAACTCTGGGAGCATCGATTTTTGTAAATAAAGATTAAAAGATTAACCATCAATTTAAATCTGAATCTAAAACTAGGTACGTGTCTCTAATAGGCTATCCACTAATGCCGTATATTTTCTTTGTCCTAAACAAGAAGCACTAAGAGCACACTGTGCTCTGCTTTTTACACTTTTCACTGGTTCACTAGTTCGATGGGTTTAGATCTTTTTAGTCTTCTCACTAGATTCTGGTTGTCCAGTAGCTGCATGGCTACTCTATGTTGACGTGATGGCTTAGGCTAGATTCATGCTTAGTGGCGAATCTTTTTATCTGTTGGATGACTTGTGGGACACCAAGAGCACGATGCCGGTCAGTATTCCGTATGTACCAAGGAGCGTTAACCATATTCCTTAGTACTTTATTTTGGAAAGTCTGGATTCCTTGTATATTGGAGTTTTTCGCGCAACCCCAAAGCTGGATGCCGTATAACCAAATCGGTTTTAGTATTTGGTTGTAAACTTGTTGTTTGTTCTGTACTGAAAACTGAGAGTTTCTTCCCAGAAGCCAGTACAGTGGAGCTTGGCCCCATTTGAGGCCAAGCTCCACTTTCTTCTTCTTAAGATGTTCTTTCCACCTTAGTTTTGTATCCAGAGTCATACCCAAATACTTTGCAGTGTTCGCATATGAAACTATGGCGTCGTTAATCTTGACATTAGGTATGTCCTCGATTATTTTGTTTGTGAAGTTAATGTGGTCAGATTTCAGTTCGTTGAGCTTGGTCTTCCAGTTTTGGGTCCATTTATATATTTTATTACTAGCTTGTTGAAGATTCCTAGTAGATTCTCCAATAGTTGATCCCACTGGCATTAGAGCCATATATAGTAGATAGAGAATTGGTCCCAATACACTACCCTGGGGTACACCAGCGTTTACTTCTTTTAGTTCCGAGAATTGATTGGACTGTTTTATTCGGAATAGTCTATCAGATACATAGGATGTTAGCAGCTCGACGTATTGTAAAGGTAGCATACTCTTTAGTTTGTGTATCAATCCTTCTTGCCAAACCTCATCGAAAGCTTGTGTCACATCAAGAAAGATTGTTGAGCAAATAAGCTTCTCTTCTAAAGCTTTCTCTATGATATCTGTTATTGTACGGTCTTGATCTATAGTGGGATGCTTTTCTCTAAAACCAAATTGGTGATTAGGAATTAGTTCGTTTCTCTCAATGATAGTTTCCATTCTCTTTAGAAACAACTTTTCAAAGAGCTTCGATATCATTGCTAACAGTGATATTGGGCGATATGATTTGGCCTCGCTCGGTGGTTTGGCTAGTTTTGGTACCATGATAACTTCTGCTACTTTCCAGGCATGTGGGGCGTATTTTAATCTGAACGATGCATTTATTAGATACGTCAGCATAACAACACCTTTCTCAGGTAATTGCTTAAGAACTTCTCCATCATATCTAGGTGCCTTCTTTGGATTCAGGTTTGTCTTGATTTCTCTGGCAACTTCCTCTGGAGTAACTAGCTGTATGGCTTCTTCTTCATAGGTTATATCTTCATTCGTGATTGGCTCTGATTCGATGTTGTGAGGATGGAAGATATCTGTTAGATGTTCTCCAAAAATTTCAGCCTTCGGTTTATTGTCTCTTGCCCAGGTACCGTCTCTTCGTCTTATAGGTGGGACATGGGCCACTGACTTCTTGTATTTCCTCACTACTTTCCACAACGAGTGTTTCAGTTTCAGTTTCTTTATCGGGAGTCGATTTAGTTAAGAAGGTTCCAATGATGCCTCTTTTAGTTTTTGAATTTCGCGTTTAAGTTGGTGGGATTTATTATTAATATGGTTTTGTCAGCTGGATCTCGTGACTGCTGCCATCTTCTTCCAGCTCGTCTTCTTTGTTTGACCATTTTTCTAATTTCCATAGTATAATTATTGCCAATAGTTCTGTGCGTGATTTCTTTAGTGTTGTTTCAGGCGGCTTCCTGGATGGTGTTGATGAATTTCTCTGCTTCTACGTCGAGCTGATCTCTTATAAGCTGGATATTTAGCGGTATTGTGTTTTTTAAAGCTTACCCAAAAATTTCATATGAACTTATTAATTTTTTCCAATTACTTAATAAGTTACAGTCTTGTTGACAAAAACGTATTTTAAACGGCTCTAACTTCTTAAGGAATAAAAAAACAAAGCAGTAAGATCACTTGAAATTATACTGAGAATAAGATGTGATTTATTTGGTTCTTCATTTGTAATTATTATTATTTATCTACTTTTTATTATTGTAATGGGTATTGTTTGTTTGCTTCCTTCATTTTTGCAGTGTTTAACATGTTCCTTTTTATTTTTTGTTTGTTTGTTGTGTTAATATTTCACTAGCTGTCATTTTTTAATAAATTGAAGAAACAATGAAGTCTGTATGAAATTTCATACTCAGAATGACATTTACTTCCCTAAAAATCCCATGCTCCCCATAGTGATCAATATTTTCCTAATTTCCAATTGACAATTTCTCGAAAATGTTCTATCGTAAGGACATAAAATTTGTACGCCATCGTTGCGATAAAAAAATAGAGATTACTATTTAAAAGCAATATAGATGACGTCATAAGTAAAAAAAAAATGATTGTCTGAAATTGACTTCGCTACTTGTGACCGATTAGTGATCGCGATGGAAAAGTTTTAATAGCGCTTCTTTGCGTTCATTATCAATAATAACAATAATAATTTATCATAGAGAACTTTTATTGATACTCAGTGTAATATGAACTTATGGACAATAATTATATATATTATATCTAATATATGAATAATTTATATTACTTTTATATTACTTCTATATAATAATGATACTTAATACGAATCCTTATCACCATCATGTGATATCTACATATTGTATCCTATGTATTGAAAACGCCGCCGAGTGCGACCCAGTTCATTTTATTCAATTTGCTTTCATACGTTTTTCGAACAAGTTTTTCGGCAGATATCATCTGCAATGTCAATCTATAAAGACCGGCTTTAAGCTTACGAGGTCTTGGCTTTAGTGATTGTTTGCCATTTTGATAAGGAACGTTTTTTTTTTTAGTAAGGGGGAGACAGTAAGAATTTCTAACAGACATTTCTATGCAACGATGGAAAACACAAGAATTCACAAACGCGGTGTGTTAACATGTTGAACAAATAATGCCCAGATAAATTTTGCGGATGTTTGTGTACGTGTGTCTATGTTTATTGATAGCGAATTAACTCTCTCAGCTCACCGAATGGCATCAATCATTTGTAATCCCATGTTGACGCAATTGTATGCGTGATTAGGCCGTGACACTGGAAGGCCGGACACACAGTAGTAGCAATCCCCTAGAATTTTTATCCTCATGCATTGATTATCCTGGAACAATAAAATACCAGTAAGTTATATACGCTAAAATTATTTAAGAACAGCTAAATTTGTAATAATTTGTAATAAATAAACGTATTAGAATCTAGTACCTAGTCATTATTTTGTGAAGTGAAGATTTACAAAAAGTGTAAAAAGCTGGTGTATATTGTTGTAGCAACGCGATAATCTTCGGCTCAAGGGAATAACCATTCTTTCCATAACCGCAGATTTGTTTATTTCAAGTAATTAATCGTTAAAAATATTGTACCTATTATAAAATCTTGAAAGGAAAATATGACAGATTTGACTGAGATACTGAATGATTTTTGCTTCGTTACTCATATCTATCTTAAATCCAAATAGAATGGTTTTTGTTGCAATAAATATACAACAAATAAAGAAATTATATTAGGGAGTTCTTTGTGGGAAAATGTTACTAGAAATAGTTGTTGAATTGCCGAAAACCCTTATTATAAAATAAATAGAAAGTTGGAAATTTGTATTCTGACATAGGACCATACTCTGAAGCCATTGTTGGTATCAAAATATGGTTTTGTCATCAGCTGTGGCTGGGTGTTATTCAACTTTTCATTTCTTACGGACGCCATATTGAATTTTTACAGGTTTAAAATTTTTCAACCATGTATAACACATTTATGAAATTATCAACAAAATAACATTAGGAGGCCCGCCAGATTACCCGACTTAAGCCCATGGATCTTTCTAAAAAGGGCTTTATGAAACCCAACGTGCATCTAATGAACTATGATACAGTGCAGGACCTTCAGAAAGTAGTGGAGAGGGCTTCTAGGAATACCCAATAGACATTAAGTTTAGAACTAAGCACGACCATATTTTAAAATGTGTATCAAATAAAGTCTGTTAATGATTTTTTATTTGTTAAGTAATTAATTTACTTAGAGAGTATTTCAGTTGTTTGTGATTTACAATAAATAAGGTACAAACGCCCTGCAAGTTTTTTTAATCTAAGTGTAATTCCAAGGGAAAAGTTTCATATGAACATAATATTTTTTTTTCTAATTGCTATAACTTTAAAGGAATAAAAAAAAAACAAACTATGAGATCACATGAAATGCGTACTCAAAATAAGATGTGATTTATTTGGTTCTTCATTGCTAATTATTTTTATTTAATTACTTTTTATAATTGTAATGGGTATTATTTGTTTGCTTCCTTCAGTTGTTTGTAATTTACCATAAATAAAGTATTGCCGTTACAAAGGCCTAAATAATAATGCTATTTTTGTAAAGTTTGGTTAGTATGTGAAATAATTACGTTGTTAATTTACACGTAAAATTTTGTGAAAGTTCTATTATATCATAAACGTGTTATACATAAGTTAGTGGGGTAATCTCAATATTCTATTTAAATCGGTAAATATCAAATGGAACCACACATAGTTGACCATTGTTTGTTCTAAACAAGAAATTACAATTACTGAAGAGGCCTTAATAGTCTTCTCCACTGCAGTCTGAACCCCGTTACAGTATCACAGTTTATGGACGCTAGTTTTTATGTATCCCCATAGAAGAAAATCCATGGGGGTGTAAGTAGGGCGATCTGACGGGCAACCTAATGGGTCCTTTACTGTATTTTGTGATAATTTCATACGTCTTATACCTGGTTGTAAAGCTCTTTCAATTTTCTATTTAAATCTTTAAAAATTTAATATGGCGCTCAGAAGAAATAAAAAAGGTGAATATCGTCCAGCTGATGGAGAAAAACAAAAATGACTTCAGATTATGCTGGTTACTGAGAGTTGATGTTCATTCATACATATATGTTAAGGCCTTTAGGAGGCTAGTAGTAACCAAGGAAAAAAGCTTCAAGTTGATATAGAAACACTTTTATATAAGAAACAAGTCATACAGACCACTTTTACATAACGTCATAACGTCCTCCTCTCTTCCCATTATCTTGAATACCAGCATTTTAATTCCACAATTACTCTTCCCCAATGCTCTTATGTAAGAATACAAAATTCGGACTTTCTATTTATCATAATAGCGAAGGTATTCAAGAAAAAATAAATGGACAGTTTTTCCACAATTTCATAGCTGTTAAAAATATTCCAAATGGTCAAACAGTGAGCTATGTGTGGAAAAATGGGGGATAACCGGATATATGATCACCTTAGCATACTTGAATACATGATTTTCTTATTGCTTAAATATATGAGGCACAATAGTAATGCACAGTCTTGGTGTATTAGTATTGAGTGGCACCACTTTCAAACTGTATCCCATATAATTGAGCAAACCATAAGTAAGTGATCAAATTAAATTTAATCCCGTTGACCAATGCCCTAGAATCCTGGAAGGCTCAAAGTTTGTAATTTCCTTGTTTTTATACTTAAGTGGTGTAGAGACCTAATAGTGCCTTTTAAACAAAATCTACGGCAAAAATGGAAACTGATTTAGCGCAAAGACATTTATCGAAAATGTTGAAAAAAGTCTCCATTCGCAAACCAGTTGTCGTTATTATTGTCTATAATTATCTTTATGTAAGGCCATAAAATTTATATGCTGCCAATACTAAATCAATAAATACTCTCAATTAGTGAGATAACTATCACAATATCGTAATATTTATACATATGGGAGGCATTATCGTACTTGCTTCTTCAGCTCATTCGCGATCTCTCTCAAATCCCTGGTCATTAAGCGTCCTGTGAAATTTAGGCAGGAATCCAGGATATGCTGCAACATCCAGGGACCCAATTCTCGTCATCTTTTTGAAGCGAATGCGTGACTTTTCGAATGGAGTAGGGATATCACCGGTTGCCCTCTGGTTCGTATCTAGGTTGTTGCTAAGAACAATAACGCACACGCCACGCCCATACTTTCAATCAAACATATAGGCGTGACGCGTGTGTTCTTGTTCTTAGCAACACGCAAACTTGCTCATAGATACGAGCAACTGGTGATATCCCTACTCCATTCAAAATGTCACGCATTCGCATCAAAAAGATGACGAGAATTGGGTCCCAGGACACCTAGTAACTCTAAAACAAATAAAAACTTACGAAGAAATTAGGATGTTACACTCATTAAATGGGATAGATATTCTTTAGTTTAGATAAATAATCGTTCTTAAAATAAACTTACTAAACGTTTCGACCTGAACACTATCACATTCTTCAAGGATTTTGAAACATGTCAAGACAGTTGTCAGAATCAATGAGGTACAAAACAATATTAACCTAAAAACTCAAGAATCTGAGGAATTAAGAATGATAAATACCTAAAATGTTGGATTGAAATATTAGAAGGAAAATCTGCATGAAAATTAACCAGCGTAATAACACAAGAATTTTAATTTATAAGTTTAGAAAAATAATAATAATCATATTATTAAAATAATTATAACATATGTATTATAAAGAAAATTTCAAACTTAATTAACAATATTCCAAAAAAAGTAACAACTGTTGTAATTATTATCCTCTGCTGAATGTGCACACTAGAAATAATGTAAAACATGAGAAACGTTCTGTTATGATTACGTGTATCTATTTTCGTGACTCGACTATATTACCACAATAATTCAGTTGATTCGTACTAGTACAGTATGTGAGTGTATTACGTTAGTTTTGCGCCTAAAATGAATTTAACGTACACTCTAGTCTGACTACATTCTGGATTTACGTGACACTGTGATAGGTTTCATTTCTGCGAAGCACGTTCAATATACGTAGTACAATACGGAGATACATGTATGTACATACATATGTGCATACAGGCTGATCTATATACGATTTCATAACATACTCGCCGTGGAAAAACTCATTCAAATATACTGAGAACTGTTGCAAGAAATCACGCAAATGTCCCAAATAGAAATTTTCCCAACTGTCAAGTTATATACACGTGGAAATATATCCATATACGACCTAGCAGTACGATGGCAGTAAACAATGGCAACTTACTTGTGCAATCTGGTCGAAACGTCCAAACAATTCATTTAAAGTTTTGACGAGATCAGATGCGGACAACTGTTCCGAGAGGGGCGTGAAGTTGACGATATCTGCATACAATATGGAAACATTGTTGTGCCGCTGCACATACATCTCGTGGAAACTTTGCTTGTTCGTCACTTCCTGGCAGGCGTCTGCCATCTTCAGCATAATGCTTCGCTTCACCTGCAAAACGAACAACAAATTTTTGTTTACAATGTGATGCTAGTACTATCCGGCTCAATAATTGTCGTTTAATCCTAGAATGAGATATAATTTACTTTAAATATATATTTCTACCGGGTTTGCTCGTGAAACTTAAAATTTATAGATATACAGGTTTTGGCAATTATACAGTATGAGATTTCTGGTAAAAATCGGAAGAATGTTCTTTCATCGCACTAACTAGAGTCACGGGTATTTATTGGAATTAAATAATAGCCTGAAATTATTTTTTTCATTCACGCAACAAACATACATAAATATTTTCAGTAATTAAAACATAATTTTCATCTTCAACATAGCAAACTAAGTCGGTAAAAACGTTTTCCCAACCCAATGACAAATATTAGATATAATTACTTCGGTCTTTGATCTCACGAGTGACTTTTTTAAAAATAATTTAAAGTTATGAGCGTGGGCCATTGATCTAAAACTGAAACAAAAACATGCAACCTCTTTAAATTGCAAAATATTTTCTTTTATTTTGTTTGTCATTTTGCTTGTTTACTGCTTCAATTGTGTTAATTTTCTAGAATTTTCCGCGTCGAAGCATTATTTGTGCATATTAGATATTCAATGCAATATCTTCATTTTATTTTACTGATGGACCTTGCCCAGAAAAACACTTTAGATCTGACTGGAAATAGCCTCCAGATTGCACAGTGAGGGAATTGTGTTTCTTAAAATTCAGTTGAATCTGCATTTTTGTTTTTGAAATACAATTGTTTTGACCTGTTCTAAACCAGAGTTTACTCAAACGAATATTGAATTTTTTATTAGAAAAATATCTATAAAAATCTAAAATAAACCTCAATCTACAAACAGTTAAAACTCTGTAATTGATCATTTATTATTTTGTGGAAAAGTTTAGTAATTTCTAATTTTTCACAAAAAAATCAAACTCTGGACATAGAATAAAAATGACAAGTAAAAGTCCAGTCAACTTTAGTTACCTTTGGCGAGAGTTAATTAAAGTTAAGAATATAATTATACTATTAACATTAGTATAAGAATTTTTTAGTACGAGTTGGACCAGTGTCATCTTTTATCTATGCATTTTGAAAACTAAGAGGTTTTTGCTTCCGGCTATGATTTTAGATTTGAAATTGAACTTACTTCACACTAGAGGACTAAAAAGCAAAAAATAATGCGTGGAAACAAGTACCAACTCTAGGGACTGATTCCCTGAAATATTGGAAATTACATACTTTCTAGCCTACTTGCGATCAATTTAACCAACACGAAAGACGTTATTTATTTGCGACCTTCGATTTTTATAGATGCTCAGGGGAAATGTGAAAATATAGTTGTCTAAGCCCACTTGGGGAGTAATTTCTAAAAGATGTTTCCTGTGTAGTTTGAACGTCGATCGATGTAATGTTCAATATTGCAAAGAATTTACTGCGGGGCATGTTTAGTACGTAGTACGTACCTCAGCAGCTATATAAGCGGGGATGACGCTGAGTAGCAACTGTTCCTGCTGTTCCTTTTCGCATTCCAGTTTCACTCTCGACTCTATGCATGTCCTGGTGCCGACAAACGTCTTTCTGTGGGCGGCTTCGGTCATGTAACGATAGTAGAGTCCGGTTGCGCTCGCCGTCAGTAATAATACCGCTTCTGGTACGAGCTGTAACAAGCGAAAACGTTCTTTGATATAAACACCTACCGTAACGATAGCACTACATAACCCAGACAAATGTTAAGTGTTGTTGTATAAAGTTATTAAATCAGCGAAGAGCAAAAATAAACCATATTGCAATACATTCAATTTTATGTTTGACCATAAGATTGGTAGCTAAGTAGGGTTTTCCACACATACAGTGAGCGCGTAAAGTATGGAAACATGAGAACATCTCTGAGACGGTTTATTATTTTTAAAAATCCTCGAACACGTCGCTTTTTAATTATCAAAATATACATTTCTGTGAAAAGTTCAATTTCCGACCATCAATATTTGTTACTGAGTTATGACGTCATCGGCTCGTTTTTAAATGGCAACCCCAATTGTTCCTACTGATTTAGTTGTCTAACTGTCATCGGAAATATTTTATGGCCTTACATACGAAATGTAAATAAAAAAACTGAAAATGGTTAAATATTGATATTAGGGAAAATATTGTGAATTGAATATAAAATTGTATTTTGGGTAGGATTAATTGCCCTGAAAACGAATCTGGGCTCCAAAATCTTCTAGCGCGGAAAGTTTTCGAAAAACATGGGGTGGAAGTGTAAAAAACGCTATTTTGGAAATATTTACAATGTTATACCAGTGAGACCCATTGTCCTAGAAACCTCAGAATCATCTCATAGTAAACCCAAATCTTCGCAGTTTAGCTGAAATCCAAAAAGTTTGTTACCAAATGTTGTTGAAATATTTACAGCGGTTAACTAAGAGGGGTGCGGACGGGTCCATAAAAGAAAAGTAAAAAAACGCAATAACCTGACGAAATTTGAAACTTTTGATCTCAGATTCGTATTCAGCGAATATAAATCAATCAAAACTGCCTATGTGCTTTCCATAAACAAGCAACTGTCCTTTTCTCGAAAATTTTCTCATTTCTCAAGGCGATAAATTTTGTAAATTACCTTTAAGGCAATTAACATGTCCATCAAGTGCAAAATCAGAGCTCTTGACTATGTAACTTCGCTCAAGTTTCTTAGTTTAAAAACTTTTCTATGGTAAACTAGTATCGGCAGAAAGCTGTAAATGACAGTATTTGTTGCTCAATTCATCTGTGACCGAGGCATACATAAAAATAATTTTTAACCCATCAACTTTGGATGCTGACGCACATACTGCAAAATCAAAGCACTTGACTATGTACCATCGCTCAAATTTCTTAGTTTAAACAATTCTGTATGGTAAACTAGTATCAGGCATACATAAAAATAATTTTTAACCCATCAACTTTGGATGCTGACGCACATAATGCAAAATCAGAGCACTTGAGTATCTTAACTTCGATCAGATTTATTAGTTTAAAAAAATCTGTATGGTAAAGTAGTAACAGTAGAAAGCTGTAAATGACAGTATTTGTTGCTCAATTCATCTGTGGCCGAGGCATACACAAAAATAATTTTTAACCCATCAACTTTGGATGCAGACGCACATAATGCAAAATCAGAGCACTTGACTATCTAGAGTCGCTTAAAATTTCTTAGTTTAAAAAATTCCGTATGGTAAACTAGTATCAGTAGAAAGCTGTAAATCCCAGTATTTGTTGCTCAATTCATCAGTCACTGAGGCATACATAAAAATAATTTTTAACCCATCAACTTTGGTTGCAGACGCACATAATGCAAAATCAGAGCACTTGAGTATCTTAACTGCGGATTTATTAGTTTAGAAAATTCTGTATGGTAGACTAGTATCGGTAGAAAGCTGTAAAAGACAGTTTTTGGTTTTCAATTCATCTGTGACAGAGGCATTCATAAAAAATTATTTTTAACCGATCAACTTTGGATGCAGACGCACATGCAAAATCAGAGCACTTGCGTATCTTAACTTCGCTCAGATTTATTGATAGTACAAAACATATGGGGTTGCCAACAAAAATGTGTCGACGAAATCATAAGTCGAAAGCAATTGAAGGTCGGAAATTAAATTTGTTGCAAATATGTATATTTTGATAAAAAAAAATCGTCGTACCCAAGATTTTTCTAATAACAAACCGTTTCATGTTTTGGTAGGTACATAAATAGATACTCTCTATTTAGTGTGCTGCAAAACATACTAAAAAGGTCGGCTTCATGCGATTTTTAACAAAATATGTCTGGACTGAAACTAACCAGATCTAGTTGGAAACCACTACTTACCATTGCAATGACATTTAGCGATTTTAATTATCGAAAACGCCTATTCCCAACCCAATAGTCTAAGAATATTTTATTTTACAATTGCCTATTTCCCAAAGCTTTTTTTATGTAAGAGCATACAATTGGTTTGCTATTTACTGTGCTGCAAAGCATGCTAAAACGGTCGGCTTCATGCGCTTTTTAACGAAATATGTCTAGTCTGAAACTAACCAGATCTAGTTGGAAACCACTAGTTACCATTGCAATGACATTTAGCGATTTTGATTATCGAAAACGTTAATTCCCAACCCAATAGTCTGAATATAATATATATAATATATTATAATATATTATACATATAATATATAATATATAATAATAGTCAAAATATCAAAATTAATAGGACAAATAGAAGAAATTTACGTTACAAGTCGAGATTTAATTAATAACCTGAAGGAGAAACAACATAAGATTTAATAAGGATGCAGCCGGAAAACCCGTTTCCAAGCTCTTGAGCGTAGGACCGGCGAATCTACTTTAATGTCCTCTAATTCCTATTACAAAACGAACGCTGTTAAATATTGAAACAGGAAATTAAAACTTGATTAGTCTATTTAAATATTCTACGTGGAGGAATATTCATACATAATACACTCAGTCCCAACTATGATATTAAGTATTCCCCATTGTTTTAAATAATATTTAGTATACAAGCTTAACGCTACAAACTTCTCACATTGTACATAATCTATGGTAATAATATATCTCTCACATCACAGTGCACAGCTTTTGTCACCAACAATTCAAAGAGTTCAGTTCTTTTGAGTCTTCGTACTATGTCACTATTGTCATAGAACTGGATTACCTAGACAATCGTGTGCTGAAGAAGTCTCCATCTTAAGATCCCTGTGGAGACTTCTTGGTTTGTTGCTTGGTCCGCTCGTTGGTAAAATTTAATTTTGCTTCTTCCACAATTTTATCTACTGTCATGATAGCTGTGTCATCAGCAAACGTGGCGACCGATGACAGTAATACAATCAGGTGGCTTGAACCAACTACGCTACCTAGAATTCAATAACTGCTGTGTATATATTGTGTAAACATGTTTTACTTTAATAGTATGTAGTATATAATATACAGTATTTTTTATATCTTATCTATTAATTGTTATGTTCTTTATTGTCAATTGGCAGCGGAACAACATACCCAGTACTTAAGAAATATGTGTACGGGTTATAGTAAAAAATTAACTTCTCATCTTGGTATCGTGAAAGACGACCGTTTGCTAGAACCTATCACAGAGAAATGTTCACTTTCTCGCATACATGTCCACAGACAGTCAATTTGGAGCAAGTCTAATACAGCAAAATAAGTGACACCACGGACATTGTTAGGGTTTGTCGGTTTTTAACAACATTTGTCAACGGTTTCTATGTTTAAAACAACGGGTTTGATACTTGATTACAATTACAATAAATATGTAGAAATGATGAGGTACTTATTTTGATTAAATATTGCCATTGTGGTTTTGAATAAGTAATATTCTGCATTAGGATATTGATTTCTAGTATGAAAATTGGCTTCGGGTGTGATACATTTTTGCCTGCATCTGTTTGCAATAAATAAATAAATAAATGTCATTTATAATACATTTCGTAAAGACCTATTTGTCTTTTGACAAATTTTTTAAAAGTTACAACCGCTTGGAATATATGATCATTAAATACACGTGTTAGAATACGAAAACGTTTACCATTACAACAATAAGAATAAATAAATGATAAATAATTCCATATCACTCCATATAAATTTTTTATTGCTTTTTTATGTAATGTCAATGTAAATTTAATTCTGAGTAAAATGTTCTTTATATCGAGTTAGTTTTTCAATTCCTTAAGAAGTAATAAAATACGGCTTGTATTTCCATATATTTCCAAAGTAATCGAAAGTACATTTACTATCTAACAAAACGCGAAACTCCTGGTATGGTACTCCCTGTTGAATGAGTAATGTCATTCAATTTTACTTTAAAATATTTTTGCCGTTATGTTTTGATGTATTTTATAATAACTTGACTCTCTGTTTTATATAGGTATATAAAACAGCACAACATTTATACTTCCAGTAGATTCATGGTAGAAAGAAGATTGCATTTTTCAAATATTTCTCTGTAAAATTTACCTACCTTTCAGTATTGCACCAATATTATAGCAACACTCATGATAAATTCATATAGTGTTTCAAGAAACTGGAGAAATAATACTTCTAAGACACCGAATGCATTTAGGTAATTGAGATAAACCATAATTTTTTTTATACTGGGTGAGTTATTAGTATCCCGGCGATCGATAGCTACTAAATCGTTTAACGTTAAGTTGTTTAACACAAAAGTTGTTTGACACACCAGTTTCTATAATTTAAAATTATTTTCATTTATACAGGGTGTTGCATTTAGGCGTGACGGAAAGTATGTACAATTTTTATTTTTTATATTTTTTATTCTTTTAGCAAATGTCGTACTAAGTAGATAGTTATCAATTCATTAAAATAATTTGTTAAATATTAACAATACCGTATTTTAAACGGCTTCAACTTGTTAAGGAATTGAGAAAACCAATGAGTTCATATGAAAGGTTTTTTTACTTTTTTTTTTTCAATTTGGACTTCAAAAGTCGGTTAACAAATATCAATTTGAGCATCGCTCTTACAGAATACGTAATTATGCGCGTCTCTCTTCTTAGTGGAGGCTGGAAAGAAAATAATTAAGTCTTGCCTCCCCTCTGTGGGGTTTTTAACCCAAATTAGACATTGATTAATAACTTTAATCGCCAAGCACGAGCACAAATATTACAATTTTGGGAGGAATCTCAAAACAACTCCTACCTAAGTAAGAACGCAAAAGTCGGATTAAAATAAAATTAATTTATCCTATATAGTGTATCTCAATTTCACATGAGAATTAAATGGGAAATATCCTACCAATATGCGCATTTTCGAAATTTATTTCCAGTTCGGTATGTACCTTACATAATTTTAATTTGTTTAGACTGTTTTATTATATTTTTACTTTATCATACGCAGTATGATATAGGTAGTGATGTAATCGTGCCGAAACAAATGAGATTTTAGCGGAAATAGTTTTTGGGTCCCCTGATCATTTTTGACCAAGGTATAGATGTCCACGGTGTCTGTGTGTGTGTGTGTATGTGTGTACTCGATTTTTGTGGCCACGATTCCGGAGAAACTACTAAAGGTATCGGGACGAAAGTTCATATTTAGAAGTTTTATGACCAAACTTAGAGCTGAAAAGCTTTTGGTTCAAAAGGGTCCAAAGGAACTCGATTTTTCCTCCAAGCATTTTTCAAAGATTTCGGAAATGAGCCGCCGTTTCTGTAATTTCGTCAAAATAGTTAAATAATAAATTAAAGTAGAGAAATTTTGTATAATTTATGTCTGACATTTTTTGGTAAAATTAATAGGTTAGCTGAATGAGCAAATTCTTTTTGATCGAGATCGTGTCTGCATTTAAACTTAGCGAGGATTTCACAAGTGCGCGGTCGGTATTACCAAGGCCGTTAGCCGGTAATATTCGGCATCACTAACGCCAACCCAGTGACGGCATAGATAACCTTATACATGTGGCAGCTCACTAATGCCAAACCACTGACAGCCCATAGATAACCTTATACATGTGGCAGCTGGTGACACCACAGGCAGCCTATGGATCCTATTCAACCAATCGAATCCACGATCTTGACGCATGCGTAGTGTGTCCAGTGGCGATGCCAGTGGCACTATCATTTTGTATTTATATGATATTATCAAAATATTTGTCAAATCCTGGCTAATTTGTTAATTTATTTAATGCAGACACGATCGATCTCGATCAAATAGAATCTCATGCAGGTAAACTATTAATTTTTTATATTGTATGATAAAGTCATGTGCCTGGCCACATCAGATTTTTTTCTATAAAATTGAAATTTTTCTAGTTACTTTAGCGTTTAGTTAAATGGTCAAAAGTCAGTTCCAGTGAATGATAATTCATTTAGGTATATCCGATAAAGCCACTATCAAGCGTTGCTCCTTTAACATATTAGCATTAATCGACGACAAACTACATTAGAAGTCACGTCTAATTGATATTCGGCCTGTTTACATTCGAATAGACATTGATGGGAGTGGATTTCGAGGGTTAAAACTCAACCTTCCGAGCGCAACACGAATTAATCTAATTGGGTCCGTATGAAAGGGGCACGCTTCAATAGACGACACGGTTCTTCGTGTGCGACGACAGTTTAGATGCAAATGTTGGAAGATATAAACCTAATTCGGATAACCCAATTTGATGAATTCAAAGAACTCTACACTTGCAGTTCGGAGTCGTAGGCAACGATCAAGCTTAAAAGCCGGATGATAAGAAAGTAATTTAATTACCGTTTCCATTCGTATGTCTAGGGGCAGGAGTTATTTTGTAGGTAGCTTCCACGAATGCCATTAAGTTGATGAAATTGGATAAGCCGTTGCCAACAGGTTGTAACGGATGTAAATAGGGTAAGAGTGTATTTTAGTTTGACGTGAATAACTTATTTCTATAGTAATTCTTTCCACACTCCAATTCCAAATCAAACACAATATATTTTTTGATAGATTCCTTTTATATTGGTTAAATTTGTTTAAAAATTTCCTGTTGAAAGTCGAAATACTTCGAAAGTTACACAAAAAGATTATCCTATTCGCCCCATCACCACATATTACGATTCACCGACCTACAATTTGACACAGATTATGCTAGATATTTTCAGAGAAGTAGATTTCCAACCTAAATTTTCTATCAAGAATTCTTCACAGATTATAATAGAAACTAAAAACATTAATTATGGTATCGTTTGACGTAACCAATCTGTATGCAAATGTTTCAATAGACCTCACTCTCCAACTTCAAACCCAACTTTTCAAGAATCACTTCAAAGATAAACAAAAGATAGATCATTTATACTTAATCATGAAACACTTAGACAAGCAACAACTCATAATAAATAATAACAAAGTAGTTCAGGTATGTAGATGATGGTTTTTGCATATGGAAAGGGAACGACTTACACTTTAATAAATTCTTAACATATATTAATAACATACACAACAAACTAAATTTTACGTTAGAAGTTCAGAATAATAAAACAAACTTTAAATTTCTTGGGTCTAACGTCAACAAACAGTTTAACTACATAGAATATAACATATACAGAAGCCTACTACTGTGCCTACCATAATTCCCTTTAATTCTGCTCATCGATTCTCCCAACCCATGTCCTGTTTCAAATTTCATTTTAATCGATGCATAGAGTACCCCCATTAGCTACCAATCCAGAATCAAAGACTGGAAATATATCAATAAACCATTTTAACGTATAATTAGAACCAATAACCCTTTGTTCATAGTACAAAACCCTTTAATTAAAATCTACAAACCTTACACCTATAAAAATATCAATATAAAACTAAATAAAACTTTACCAAAACTCCATATATTCTAGGTCGGGCAAGTCAGCGGCGCAACTTTTGCAAAATGAAAATCCTTATATCCATATTTTTTTGCTATTTTTTACCAAAATATCGATTTTTTTGCTCTCTTAGTTTTCGAGTTACCGAGGCGCCGCTGACATGCCGGCAAGCTAGCGGCGCATTTTGGAAAAACAAATGAATTTGAAAAATGTGAGCAGCCTATATTTTTTTGCTGATTTTTTGCTAATTTTTTACCAAAAAAGTTTTTATTTTGCTTTGTTGGTTTTTGAGATACAGGGGTGCGCCGCTGACGTGCCGGCAAGCCAGCGGCGCACTTTGGAAAAGCAAAGGAATTTGAAAAAATTAAGCAGCCAGTATTTTTTTGCTAATTTTTTGCTAATTTATTACCAAAAAAGATTTTATTTTGCTTTGTTGGTTTTTGAGATACAGGGGTGCGCCGCTGACGTGCCGGTAAGCCAGCGGCGCATTTTGGAAATACAAATGAATTTGAAAAAACTAAGCAGTCAGTATTTTTTTGCTAATTTTTTGCTAATTTTTTACCAAACAGATTTTATTTTGCTGTGTTGGTTTGTGAGATATTGGGGTGCGCCGCTGACGTGCCGGCAAGCCAGCGGCGCACTATGTAAAAACAAATTAATTTGAAAAATGTGAGCAGCCTATATTTTTTTCTAATTTTTTGCTAATTTTTTACCAAAAAAGATATTTTTTTGCTTTGTTGGTTTTTGAGACATAGGTGTGCCGGGTGTGCGCCGCCGACGGGTCGGCATGCCAGCGGCGCATTTTGAAAAAACAAATGAATTGGGAAAAATTAAGCAAGCATTATTTTATTGCTAATTTTTTGCTGATTTTTAACCAAAAAAGTTTTTTGTGCCTTGTTAGTTTTCCAGATATGCAAGGTGCCCCACGTTAGATGCAAGGTAAGATAACGGCAAGAGTGGTTGGCACTCGTATTTGATTATAATTGGAGAACGTGGGTGCCAAGTGCCAACGACTTCTTACTCAGTGGCCGTAAGAAATCATTATATTCGATTCTTTCATAAAGAAAAAGGTTGTGGATAGCCATTCGCGCTACAGACAGAAATTATTTGCATGCATGCAGGATGTTCAAAATTTACAACTCAAATGTTGCATTCTTCAACATTCACGACTATTTTTTTAAATAAATACCCTGTATATTATTTGATACATCATTCCTATATCTATATCGTCAGTGGTGCTTGAGATATTCATACTAACATTTTTTTAAATTTATTTGAATGATGCTGATACTGAATTAGCAGGCCTTGATATTTGGCGGATGTTTAGGTGGTGACAGATTGTATTTTCGTGCATGTAAATTGGTAAATTTTATGAATTCATATTAACAAAAGTTCAGCATATAAGAGTATAAATTAATAAAATAAAACTGCACTATTTGGCTGGCTAAAATTCCCATGTTAGAAGTAAAGCAAATTTCCTAGAAACTTCGTGTTTTAATTTTGTTATCTATAATTTATTATAGGGAACAGGTATAGGTATAAAATAGGTATATGAAACCAGAATATTGAATGATACAGCACAAGATATATTATTGAGTGGTGTATTATATATGTATTATATAATTATGTATTATATATTATAGCATGTTTTGGTAAAAAAATAGCAAAAAAATAGCAAAAAAATATGGATGTAAAGATTTTCATCTTGCAAAAGTTGCGC
The DNA here is from genome assembly GCA_964023965.1 of Melinopterus prodromus. Lineage (NCBI taxonomy): Eukaryota > Metazoa > Arthropoda > Insecta > Coleoptera > Scarabaeidae > Melinopterus > Melinopterus prodromus. The sequence goes on from OZ030390.1 coordinate 88,256,563, forward strand.
CGCTGACTTGCCCGACCTATATATTCTCTGCGTTTTAAAGTAACAATAGTATACAGGCTGTCCCAACAGTGCGATCTCGGATGATTTTGCCTCTGTTAATGAAGATATTTTAAAACTGATATCACTCATATATACACAACGCCGAGACGCACATTCTAAAATTATTAGCATGTATACAGGGTGTTCCATAAGGTAGTACCAACCCAAACTTATGTTTTTTAAATGGAGCAACCTATATTTCCGCACAATTTTGAATTCCTCGCTAAATTTTACGCCAATGAAATATAACATTACCTACACAAAACTTTATACTTTTTGATTTACTCAATAACTGTTTTTAATTTTATTTTGCACGCTTAGATTATGAAAAACTGTTTGCTATATTTTGTTGCAGGTTATGACCACCCAGTACACAATTTGGATGTGGTAGTAATCACGCTAATAGAACGCTTCTTGCTTAATCATAACCAAAGCGTGCGCAGTAAAATTAAAAACAGGAATTGAGATATACTGCTCCGCTTAGACTGCTGTTTTTCCATAAAAATGCCAATAAATCAAAAAGTATAAAGTTTAGTGTTGGCACTGTTATATTTCATTGGCGTAAAATTTAGCGAGGAATTTAAAATTGTGCCGAAATATAGGTTGTTCCATTTAAACAAACATACGTTTGGATTGGTACTACCTTATGGAACAACTTGTATACACGATATCAATTTTAAAATGAACGCCTCGGAGTTCTGTATATATGAGTGAAATCAGTTTTAAAATACCTTCATTAACAGAGGTACAATCTTCCGATATTGCACTGTTGAGACATCCTGTATATAAACTTCTTTCATATTTCAAAACCCACAAACATATTATGACGAGTCAGGCGTTTACTCTGTCAACTGCTCCGATTGCAATGCAATTTTTGTCGGTCAAACCGGAAGGAAGTTAGCAAAATGAATAGCGGAACATAAAAACAGTCCTTCTCAAACTTATATCAATATAGACTAGCTACAGGTCACTGTATTAATTACTGTGAGCCAAAATTTATCCACAAATGAAGAAAACTTATAAAATGAACCTTTTAGAACAACTAGAGATAGAACAAAATAAAATAAACACAAATGTCACTTTAAAAACGACCAATTAATTTTCAATAACAGACCCCTATTCATTTACACTATACCATTTTCCTAAATTTGCTAACCCTGGTGTCCGCTGCTGTGCTGCTAACTTCAATACGCTCGTCTCATGTCATTCGTCTCTATTTGTGTACATTAGGGTGTGTCGAAAAAACTTTTTTTTCGAAACTCAAAATTTCAAGTTGATAAGAAGTTGGTATTAAGTGGTATGGACCAACTTCCCACTTATTTAGGTCTCCCCCAGGAGGTCAAAAGTTTATATTTCTCTTTAAAAATTTGTCCATACTTTTTTTAATGAAATGTGATGTGATTTTTCTTTTTCAAATCCCAAATGGAGGCACATAATAAAATATTTAATGACAAATAAACTTATCAACATTTAAGCACATTTTTTAAATAATACGAATATGGTCATTTTTCTAAAAGTTCTATCGAATCTAAATAAACTGCGGGCGATCTAAATGTTGCATTAGAGTAATATATTTTTGTATAAGTTAATTTCACAAAAACCTTACTATTTGAAAAAAAAAAATACTTATAAACTTTAGGCCTCCTGCAGGAGACCTAAATATTTTTCAATTTAGCCTTTTTTGTGTGGTATATGTGGGTCCATAGGTCCATAACTCTTTATCAACTCGAAATTTATAATTTCGAAAAAAACTTTTTTTTTTCGGTACACCCTACCTAGTGTACATTTCTTCCGTATCATATATTTTTATTGAATATTTCTACTCGTAATTGTAAATATTGTAATCTAGAATTGATACAAAAAACCTATACCATGTTCTGTATATTGAAATTCTGGACTTTTGAATTTTTCGAACACCCAAGTGTACTAGCTTACAACTAGCTTACAAACTTCACAACACCTGCAGACTTCACATATTGCAAATATTTGCAAGATTCTAGTTTTAAAACCCGGTAAAAATAGTATAGGTAGACATTTTGTATGTAGAATCCTTCTCTTTTGATTCGTTATGAGTATGCTAGAAAATATTTATTTTAGAAAAGTTTAGAGAAAATTTTGTTTTGAAAGGTGCTCCAAAGAACCGCTTTTCCGCAAACGAAAAATTCTACTACGCGGTAAGTTTTCCGAAGTGAAAAGAAAATATTGCTCTACCACAACCAACGTGTCAAAATAATTACCTGCATGTAGAACGCGTGATCCCTTGATGTGTGCTTGTGTACGATAGATGTCGCGATGTGCGCTACCGTTATCATGGCGGCCAGCGTTAATGCAATGGACCTGGATATTGGCAGCATCGTATGGACTGCCAATAGGAGGGCGAAGAGCGGTAGGGGTGCATGTCTACCGGCAAGCAAGAGGGTGGATGTCGCAACAACGATCGTAATGAGTAGCGACGCTGCTAATGACCACGCTTCCGATTCCATTATGATGGGAAATTGAGATGCTATTAAGGTGGTTATCATGGTCAGCGTCACTACTGACATCACAATGATTGGCACCATTGTCATCGGCTTGTCCTGCAACAAAAAGAGAACACTTAGATACAAGGCATATTATACATGAGTTAATGACGCTATATTTATAGGAAGTAAAGTAATTTGCAAATTCTTCAAAGGAAAGCAAAGTCCTTCACTACTTAAGGTATTTATTTATTTTTATTTGGTTACCGGTTTTACCCTTTTAGGGCATTATCAAACCATCCAACGGGTTTAACTGTCATCAGTACAAACAAGGAATTGTAAAAAATATTTAGTGAAATGAGGGAGCCCCTATGTAATTCAGCAAAATCTTGCTTAAATGAAAAAAAAAACAAGATTTTGCTGAATTACATGGGGGCTCCCTCATTTCGCTATTTTTTTTAATCATACGCAGTATGCTAAAGTATTGTAATCATGCCGAAAAAAAAAAATTGAGATTTTAGCGGAAATAGGCCTTTTTGGGTCCCCTGAACATTTTTGACCAAGGTACAAAAAAATGTCTGTGTGTGTGTGTGTGTGTGTGTGTATGTGTGTGTGTGTGTGTGTGTGTGTGTGTGTGTGTGTGTGTGTGTGTGTGTGTGTGCGTATGCGTGTACTCGATTTTTGTGACGACGATTCCGGAGAAACTACTAAAGGTATCGGGACGAAAGTTCATATTTAGAAGTTTTATGACTAAACTTAGAGCTGAAAAGCTTTTGGTTAAAAAGGGTCCAAAGGAACTGGGTAGTTTATTCTAAGCCTTTTTCAAGGATTTTGCAGATGAGCCGCCATTTCTGTAATTTCTTCAAAATAGTTAAATAATAAATTAAAGCAGAGGAAATTTATACCTATGACATTTTTTGGTAAAATTAATAGTTTAGCTGCAAGAGCAAATTCTATTTGATCGAGATCGGTCGCATTTGCATTGATATGAAACTGCATAGTAGCCAGGATTTTGACAAATATTTTTTTTGTGCTGTCACCACAGAAATGTCTATGGCTGTCACCACGCTGTCACACTCGGAGAACCGCATGGAACGTCATCTACAGTGTCATGAACGAATATAAATCTGTCTGAATTTGAATTAGCTTTTTAAACTTGACATTTTGTAGAAGTGGTATCAACCTAACATTTTCTATACCGAAATATAACCATTTTTGATTTTTTTTTAAAATACGTATTTCTCAAAAAGCAACACAAAAACGTTGATGTCACTCCTGCCGAAAACTGCATAGCGCGACTCGCTCCCATGCGACGACGACGCTCCGCCATCGGTGACGCGCCGCATGGCCGCTCGTCGTGCTATTCCGTACTTTCGGCACTTGTGAGATAAACAACTATTATTCTGATGACAGTAGTTAGTGTCAAATGCTGATGCTTTGACAATACCTTCGATTGATACTATTGACTATCAAAATATCTGTCAAATCCTGGCTAACTAGTTTAATTTTAATGCAGACACGATTTATCTCAGTCAAATAGATTCTCATGCAGCTAAACTATTAATTTTATATATTGTATGATAAAGTCATGTGCCTGGCCACATCAGATTTTTTTTGTACAATTCCTTGTTTGTACTGGTGACAATTAGACCCGTTGGGTGGTTTGATAATGCTCTAAAAGGGTGAAACCGGTAATCAAATAAAACAATAACTTGAGCAGTGAAGAACGTTGTATTCCTTTGATGAATATCTTACACCTGCTTTAGCGATACACATACATGTACAATTTGGTAAATGTTGAATGTTTGTGATGATTTTGGTAGAGTCCTCGAAAAATCAAAATAAAATATTAAAGTAAAATATCCGAGTCAGCCTAAGCGACTTCGTTTCATCAAATTGTATACATTGTTACAAAAAATAAACTTTGATTTGTTATAAAGGTTCCTAGTATGCGTTTTTGTTTGGTTATCGATATATCGTAATTCGTTTAGAAAAAAAAACAAGTAGCGGATCCAATATGGCCGTATGAATTTCAAAAACTATTTCCGCTTTAACGGAAATTCATTAAGTAGATGCTTTTCCGTCGCTGATTCAAAAATACGACGTCAAAAACTAAAAAAAATCTAAGAAGCCAATAAATTTTAAAAATTTCCTTTAAATATGAAAATATGATAATAATTTTTTACAATTTTTACTATATTTTAGCACTGTTATGAGTGCTGAGCATGTACGGTACATTTACAGGACAAGTACAATTTATCGCTAGTAGCGGTGGTTGCAGAATTGGTTGCCTATACGGCAGTTTTTCTGCGTTCAAGCAGACTCCCGGTATATTACACAACATTTGTGTTATTATCCTGGCATTCTACCATCATGGCATTCTATAGATATACACTACATCACACATCATTGGGCCTCTTTTGTTTAACCTGTTTGTTTAACGGCGGATCTACCGGATGTGATCGAGAAATGC